>JAVRXN010000001.1:57543750-57921139 GCA_033556935.1 Timema podura
AGAAAAAATATGGCGATGAGGACAGCAACTAAGTATGTTTAAAATATTGTTTCCGTACTTAATTCAGTACATGTCGACTATTACCGTGTTAGCGACCAACTACCAGGGCAACTAAAAGCAAAACGAGTAGTTATGATAAAAATTCAAGTGTTTAATTGCTATTTATTTATTTGTGGTAATTAACGTGCATTTTCTGAATCGACTGATTGTATCAGCACACGAGAATTTCTACGAGTGAGAGCGACAGGTGTTCTAATAAACTTTCCAGGGTTATTTTAAAAGCAACAATTGACATGGGACCAAGGGCTCTACTTCCCTTCCGAAGGAAGTCGTGTTACGGATTTTTATCGCTCAAGAAAAATCCGTCGACCCTGGCTGGGCTTGAACCCATGAACATCGGGTCTTGAGTGAGGTGGGCACTTTACTCCAAGACCACCGAGGTCAATCGTATTTTTTAAAATAAAATGTTTAAGTACAGAAGGTTTCCCATAAGAGGTAGGCCTACTAGTAGTGGTATATTATTAAATTGAACCGTTAGGTCCTAGGGTTTCAAACAAAAGTAGAACAAAATGTCTTTAGTTTTGAAAAAAGTTATTAAAAGTAATTTATAAACACGATCATGATTTTTTTTAAATATTCCGGATTGTTTCAAAATATACAATACACTTTTAATAGTATATACCTTCGTGTACCATTTTCTAAAATACATTTTATTTGTGTTAATATAATTAACTATCCCCAAGACAAGGATGAAAACAGTAAACATATGCATATACAGTACATCGTGTAGGCTATACAGTATAGGGTTTCCCTCAAAGACCGTGACCCTTGGTCGCGAGGAGAGCGGAAAGTTAGTAAGAGAGAAAGTTTAAAGACTATTCTAAAAAATGTGGAAGATACAACAGGTCTTTCATTGGTTCAAATTCAAACTTTGTGACAAATTGCAGGAAGGCTGGAAGCATTGAAAGGCTCAACCGAGGTTAATAAGGTGCTAGAAATGGTAGTAGAACAAACAGGGGAGGAGGAAAATACAAATTAGAATACAATGTGTTGTGGACCCCAATTTTTACATCATTCAATTTACAAATATCCATTCTACTTACCTAAACCAGTATTACCTTTCATTTCCAAAGCATGAAGGTTTTAATGATCAACCCATATGAGTTTTTTTTCAGAAGTGGAAAATTCAAACTTTTGAGATATGTTTACAAGTCTTTATACAGTATGTATAAAGGCATATAAAATAGCTGAGTGTTTATTCCAGTAAACAGTAAACTCGTGTAGGCCTACTATTAAAGGTTTTGTCAATATCTAATCAAAGCGTAACAACTGATTGGAAATATCTCAGCAATCGGGGCATACCCCTTAAAGGGGCTGGATCTGGCTGACACTTCCTTTCTTTATAATATTTTGTCAAAATCTTGTACACTTTCTCAAAAATATCATTCATCTGCTTAAATCTTTCACAACCTTCCTTAATCTTAGATAACAATAAATTTAACACGAAAAAACCGAATAATTATCAATACAAATTCATCCTATATGATAAACTCTTAAAACAATCAGTTATATTACACGCAAGTGATTTTATTACTCGTATATATATGGGAGGTCAGGCTAATAATATGAGCAGGTTTGATATATGAGCATACCCTTCTGAAACTTTCCCCTTGGCAAGTATGTGAAGAATGTTCAACTGCATCATAGCAACATAGACGGAAGTGCATGGTGATAATAAAAGAATCACAGCGTCCTGTATTTATCAGTTTATGAAAAGGTACGTTTAAAATTAATTCACTAAAATGTTTCCCATAGTTTGTATAAGCAACAGGGTCTATATTTATCTTTGGTTTGGTAGTTATTTAAGCTCAAATCTAACATAAAACCTACTCATTGCATCCGTTGAAAAAAAATTAAAGTTAACCTCCCACCACAACGAACAAGATGGCTGAAAAGACGACATGGCTCCAGTTGATTATATGAGAAGGGATGTTCACAATACCCTGATCTTCTTTAAATTGTGAATTTTTACACTTTTCGCGGTGTCTACAGCTACATCGTGCTTAAGATAGTCAAAATAATAGCAATCAAAATAGTTAAAGTTAATAATAATTAAAATAATGTAAAATAGTAAATAATGTTAATAAATAATAATCACAGGCAGGATCAACTTCACAATGCTTTCCAAAATTCCGAGAGCTGATTCCGATTCCAGCCAAAGATCCAAGGAAGCCTTCTACCAGAAGAGTGGCTCATTCTATTGTACTCACGGATAGTAATCACAAAAATAGCGTCGAGAATGCTAAGAAATATGTGTTATCACTACCAGAAAAAGAGCAATAAAGTCTTCAAATTCATCATCTGCTAAAAAGTCAAGAGATGTAGAAGATGCAGAGTGTGGGGATCATTTTTCCACAACAGGTGGTGATTGGTTACAGTGCCAAGCATGCAAAAAAAATGGGCTCACGTCGAATGCACTGGTGTTGGTAAACAACAGAAGCGTTACATTTGCGACTTTTGTTCGGACTAGCAAAATAGGCCTATCAAGACAGAAATTGAATATCAGTAGGTATTGGTTTGTGCTTGTAGGATACTAAGAGAGTAATTATTATTTGTTATAGCTTTACCACTATTTCCCTGTGTGTATGTGGCCTATTGAGTATTTCTGTCTGATATTTAAGTAGCGTTATATATGTATATCAAATAATAACACGATGCTCATCTTACCCACTGGATGTGCTCATAATTTCCTCACATACTTTTAATATGAGAACTTGCAGATTCTTAATTATTATTTTTTCTAGACTAAAGTTATTAAAATATCATTGATATTTATTGTATTTTGTAGACCTAATTGAATGATTAATTGAATAAAATAATATTACTTTTGGATAGCCTTACTGTTTCTTATGAAATAACATATATTCTTAAGGGGCTCATAATTACCTGACTTCCCCTATTATATATCATGAAGGAAACAAAAGTCATGACTTATCTTCAATTAATAGATAAAAAACGCGTGTAGCAACTGCACACAAACTAACAAATAAACGCACAGTGCTTTTGGTTGAGCCCTACAGCAACTTGTCGTACAGTATTGCGTAGCATATTGTATTTCAAACCAGTAAAGGCACCTAGAATGAGTGAATATTGTTTATAAAAGATTTTTATTGACCTATGTTTGCATTAATCATGATTGTTGATGACGCTTGGCATTGATTAGATTAAGACGTAGTAAATTAGGCTTTTATTGCCTTGAAATATTAACTATATTCCCGTAGATACGCAAAGAGCAAGCATTTTATGTTTTAAATTTTAACCTGATAAAATTACCATCAAGGCCATTAATATTACTTAAAATACTGTGTCAGTACTATATATCACTAACTTCAATCCGTCATAGACTTGACTATGGAAGTGAACCTGAATTATAATAAAGATGGAGAATGGGAACCAACAGTGAAAAAGAAACTCCTGTACAACCAGTCGGGGTTTGAACTCGAGTCTCGAAAGTTAGTGTCTGCTAGAGTAACCGTAAGGTTACCCTTACCTGAGTATTCCCTGACTTTAAAATACCTTTACAACACTTCTAATAAAATAATTCGAAATTATAAAATGGGACAATTATTTGGCTATCTTCATGAGATGATGCCTGATTTAATTAAATGTTACCCGCTTCGGTGGCCGCATGGTATAACGCGCTACTCTCGCATTAGACTAAATTGCCGATGACGGAGAGATCAAGGTTCGAATCCCGGTCGGGTGTATACTGAGGATGGTTTTTCCAAATGGTTTTGGTAACCTGGTGGTCTAGGGGTAAGGTGTCAGACTTCTGTGCTGAGGGTCCGGGGTTCAATCCTCGGTCCCGGCACAGATTTATCTGATTGTCAAACCCTTCCTTCACCTCTGGCACGACGTGTATTAATCAAAACTTGTGAATGTGTGGAATGATGCCAGGCCTCCACCGTGGTTCGGATCCCACGTTAAACTGTAGGTCCTCCATTTCGTCTCACAATCACCCTACCATCGCATATTAGCGTAAGTGCGCATAATCCGAACGGTTAGTAAGACGCGGTGTTAAAAAAATTAAATGTTTTGTTACTGTAAATTTGATCAAAATAACATGGATGACAATTAGTGGACTACAAACCATTGATATTGCGTTTAATAAACCAAAACTTTATTTTGTACGCTACATCTCACTGACCATTCATCTATCCGCATATTTACACTAATTAAGTAGGGATTGAAGGTTGAATTGAAAGGAATTGTACCCGCATTAGTATGGGAAACCATTTAGTAAAAAAAAAAAAAAAACTTAGAAAAAAAAAAAAGACTCAGACGAACCGCACAAGGATCGAGCCCCGATCTCCAGTTAGCGCAAAGAGTGACCGTTACCCTACGAACCAATGCGGGAAGGTCGTAGCTTAAAGTCGCTAACAGGGATTCGAATAATAGAACCTTAAAGAAAATCAGACAGACGCCAAACCCTCCCTTCATAGCCACGGTCGGACCCTTACGTACATTAATTATTTTTACACGGTTAAAGCAGTTTAATTAAAATTTACTTTTTCGAATGAACCTTTCAGGTTAATTTAACCATTTAAAAATGTGTCACGAGTTTAAATAAGCATTTATTTATTTTATTTTACTGGGCATTAATGAGTAAGGTGAGGTTTAAGGAAATACTCCCGACATCCGTCTGGAGAGGGAAAGAAAATGACGGAAGTGGGAGGGGAGGGGAGAAAACGTATTTATTGTTCCCGCTCTGGTTCATCAGGAACGTTAGCGTTTAGCCGTTTAGCTAGAGTTCTCCGTAAATAAAAGGTTTACAAGATCCCAATAGTACAAGGCAGTTAGTAGTTGGTGATTATTTATTTACCCTTGTGCGAGGGCAGTATATAGGTATTAGTAACCTTGAAGCGGTTCATAACGTACCAATATATACAGTGAAATATTTATGGTTGACCTTGAGTGGTGAGATGGCGCACAGCGTTTTTCCAATAGGGATGTCCCCGTTTCACCTGAATACGACCACACTCAAGAGAGGTATGAGGTATTTTATTATCATTTAATTATTTAGAACTGAGTATTACTACCCGAATGGGTTATACGCATATCTACTAATTACGTTAGTGTGTTGGAGTGAGTAGGGTTGAATTTAGAGAAAAATGTACCCACTTTTGCGTGGACCTAATGTAAAATCATTTAGGAAAAACCACTCTCAGTACACCCGAACGAGTCCAACACTTAACTCAGTCGGTAGAGTGTCTGTCTACTGAGTTAAGGGTCCCGGTTCAAATACCGGCATGACCAAAAGATTTATCATTGGTGAAATGTGTGTTTACCCTTTCACAGTAATGAATTCACAGTCAAGGGCTGGATTTGTGTCTGTTCTAGATTTAAGTTAGTTTATAAGTCATGTGTTGATATAATTAGTCGGTTCAAAAGTGCGCGTTAAATATCTTGAAAAAAAAAACCCCGAACCGGATTCAAACCACGATCTCCCCGTCTCAGCAGTCCAGTTTGATGCGAGAGTAACACCCTTAGACCATGCGGCCACCGAAGTGGGTTCCGTTCTTAGAGGTAATAATGTTCCGAGCAAGGATTATTAAAGACCTATCTGCCCGAAGCATTAATTAATCTTTGCGAGTCTTGCTTCGATTCCCAGCAAAAGAAAAAAAAAACATCAGTGGTGATTGATGAATTGATGGTCAGGGTGTGGATGTTGTGTCTCTCCTAAAATTGATGAAATTTGTAAGTCATTGGTTCATAAAGTTCACGTCAAATAACCTCGAAATCATATCGGTGGATAGATGCGAAGACAGAGGCTTCAATTTAATTTTTCATTCATTTGAGGTGATTAATGTGCACTTTCTGTCTTTTTGAACCAAATGATTATATCAGCACAAGACTTACAAACTGACTTAAGTCTAATACAGACATAACATCCAGTCCCCCGACTGTTAATTTATCACTTTGAAAGGGTAAACCCACATTTCACCAATGATAATTTTTGTGGACATGTCAGGAATCGAACCCAGGACACTTAGCTCAGTAGAGGGACACGCTTCCGACTGAGTTAAGGTGTATGACCAAAGGCATCAGGCTCGCTCAGCTTGATTTATCTCTGACGGGAAAGTTGAGGTTCTAATTTGAGTCGCCTGATGATGATTTTTCCTCAATTGCTTATCATTTTATCTCTATGCAATTGCTGGTACATTTATTGAACATAGCCGTCCTAATATTTAACTCATTTGTAATTTAGTGTGGTTTACCTGAATGGGTAATATATGACGCGGTGGAAATAAAAACTAATACAAAAATGTAAGGCATTTGTGCAGATACATGTTTTAATACACATACTTGTCAAAGGTGTTTGTATTTATTAACTAAACATTGTCATCTGAATTGGCAATAGACTGTATGATATTGGAGAATGTACTCCATTACATCTCGCAGCGCCAGATTATGTGTGGCCAGACTCAGGCTGAACATAGTGTACAGGTGTAGCCACGAGTATTGTTCTGACCACGGTGACACGTCTAACTCACACACACACACACACACACATACACACACACATACACACACACACATACACACACACACACACACAGGGACTGGTTTCGAAGCTGCGTTGGGTGCGGTCCCCTCATCACTCTTTTTTTATTGCTCTCTTTGTTTTTTCAAGTTCAACTCAGATAAGTTGGGAGTGGAGAGTTAAAACACGTCTCTTTTTCTGCTCGACCCTCGGAAAGAGAAGTATTATGATCGTCAAAAAAAAAATCAAACTCGAGTTTTTGATAAATGTAAAGTTTCATGACCCCCTGAAAGTTGAAACCGAAAAAGTGGTTTGTGCGATGCCGTCTGTCCGTCTGTCTGTTACTAGGACTTGAACCAAAACCATTTTACCGATCTGTCTAAAACTGGGGTTTTCATAAGATTTCCCCCGAGCAGTTCTTGGAGTGATATATATGACCCTGAAATTAAGGGCAGTTTAATGAAGGGCAAAAAGAGAAGAAAAAATATCGAATTTATCAAAATCTGCTTTTAAAGAATTTTTGAAATTGGCGAAAGGGAGGTGGCGAATGCGAGTTTAAAAATTTCCGAAAGTTACATTAAAAAAAACCTACTTATTACTGTGCTAGAAGATTTAAATTTGTCAGGCAGGTATAAGAGCCAACTCAAACACACTGAAAACAAATTAAATTTCAAAATGAAGAATATGAAAATGGCAAGTGGGGCCTCCTCCCCAAAAATTTCCAAACTTGATTCCTTAAAATAGGGGCCTCTAAATTTAACACTCTGTTATAAAAACCAAACTTTGTGTGGTAGAAAATTGAAATATTGCAGGTAATTGCAGGGACTAATATATTATAATAAATCATTGTTTTCATTTTTATGCCGTTTGTTAAATTGTGATGATCTTTTCCCCCCATTTTGTTTAGTTACAATGTTCGTTTTAGTTCTCTTATGTTAGCTTTTTGGCAGAGTATAATTTTAGAATATATTCCTATTTTAACATGATGTTTTAAACAATCTGCCTATTTTTCACGTTTAGTCACATAATTTAAACCAACTAAGGATTAATATTTTAGCTACTATTTGGTTTTATTAATGATTTTTTTTCCCGAGCTACTTATAGATCGGCACACTAGCTAGTTTTAAGATGGACAAGAAAGTATGTGCGGTGCGCCGTACCATTTATTTTATTGGTAAACAATTATGTTAACAATTTTTTAATTAAAATAACAAATTACTTTAATAAATATTTTTAAATGGTACGTTGGCGCTGAACGGGCCCTGTCTACTTTATTTTTAATAATAGTTTTCTATCCTCTCTTCATAAGAATATTAGTGAATTTAATTAATTAGACCCTCTTCAACGTGTGTCTTTAAATTATTTGGTGGAATATGAGGCCAGACGGGCAGTGAGAATATTATCACCAATACTAAGTGTTTTACTTCTCTAAGAAGAGGAAAACAGGGGTGAATATATAACAATAGAACATATTATAATATGAACCGCCTTGGTGGTGTAGTTGGCTAACGCGCTAGTCGTGTTGAGCCCGACTGCCGAGGACGGGGAGATCGAGGTTCGAATCTCGGTCGGGTGAACTGGGGGTGGGTTTTTCACTCTCCCTCCACGCAAATGCGGGTTCACTTCCTCTAAATTCAAGCTTCCCAATTTATAATCCATTAGCGTAATTAGTACTTAAGCGTATAACCCGAACGGGTAGTAAGACGCGGTGCTTGGTAATAATAATAATAATAATAATAAAATAATAATAATAATAAATACTATACTATGCACGTTAAAGTGAAGGAATTGTTTATTTTTAAATGTGGATACAAATCAGTTTTTATAAACAGACGTGAACACGTCCACGAACAAACATCAGTGGAATGCACGCGATAAAATGCGCCCATGCGCTGATAACAGATTCGAGGTACGTCTTGCTACTAGTTCGTGATGATAAAGTAAGACGTAGAGGAAATGTACCAGCATTTATACAGAGAAATAGTGAAAACATTTATGAGAAATCAACTTGGTACACCCAATTGGGATTCAAAAAGCAACGTCATGTGTAAACCAGACCAGGTGAGACCAACGCTTTAGTGCCGGTTCGGGGTATTTTATTTTGATGTTAAGATTTTTTTAGATATAGGCCTACTAATTTGATCTAATCTTAAACAGGTCAAATTATAGGTCAGATGGCTCAAAACTATGATAGATTAAAACAATTTATTTTTACAAATGAACAAAATTTGACAGCTAGAAAAAGTTATTAGATCAACTTTCATGTAGTCATACGCCAGGTCATAATATGATATATGGGTGTAACTTTTGATAGAAATTATCGATAACTATAAAACAACACTTAAAAAAGTAGCATCATTTCACTGTTGACCGTAACCAAATTTGTTTGTATTTTCTAAATGGCGCTCCAATGAATGTATATTCGTTATAATTAAATCAAGATATACATAAAACAACGCACTTTTATTCGTTTTAATGGGTTTTTAATAGCTTCTCATGCACTTTTCTTGTCAATCACGACTGTACATTAAGTTTGGGCATGTTTTTACGGTGGGCTTAACTGTTATATTAACATTGGAATCGTGTGCGTTATATACCTTTAGAAAAAATAAACAAGTAATAAGAGAACAAATATCAACTACCAAGGGAAATTGTAATATTTGAACTATTCAAAGTGAATATTGCTCTACCCTGGAGGCTCGGGATTGAATCTCGGTAGGAATATGGTCTTCATGTGGCACGAAGTCAGTTCAATTGTTTTAGTGCGGTATCGGGTTTTAATCTGTTAAACGTTTGTAATAAATTATTTAAAATAAAAGTGCTTGTGCGTAGCGACTATATATAAGTTTAGGTTAATATATAAATGTAATCTTAGTTTTGTGTTTTTAGCTCTCAAACATGATAGGCTACCAATGTAATCTGCTATATATATATAATTAACATGATACAAATATAATATGTTATAGTTCGTCAGATTAATTTATTTTAAGTACTCTTTGTATCTTACTACCAAACAACATGTTACTAGGCAACTCGTTCAACAAAAAATTATATTAATGGAATATTATTTTAAAACGATTTAGGGTTAACAAACTATTACAATTAAAACTAACACAATATGTTTATGGAATTAAAATAATAAAATCACACACTTAACATTAAAATTCACCAGTGTTAATCAGTTGTTACTGAAATAACCACAAAACCTTCACTACTTAGTTCATCAACCTTTCTCTATTATTAAATTTGGGGTTGGTAAAGGAATCCATATTTATTAAAAATATATAAAATATCATAGTTCCAAAGATCACCACTTGAAAAATTGATAGTTTCTTCACCCGAATAAAAGACCGTGCTTTCTAATCCAAAGAAGATGGAATCAAATATAAAGGAAATTTGATAAATGTACGGAAAAAAAGTATGTAAAATGACTTAACAATAATTAGAATATATTAAGAGAGTGTTAGTAGAAATAACACCACACTATCTAACCATAAATTAAAGGGTAGTTTACTGAAGGGTAAAAATAGAAGAAGAAAAATTCTACTTCCTTGCAATCCACTAAAATTATTTTGATTACAATTTGCATCTAGGCATTGTTCAGCATTAAAAACAAAGTGGCAATTCTCATTTTTCAATGAAAATGACTTTGAGGATACGTTACATGGAGGAAATTTCCAAATGTGATCATCGCTTCACAACTATTTAAGATACGAACTAACTTATCATTGTAAAGTTGTAGGGCTATTAAAAATATAAACTTTGTATCTAGAATATAATATTTTAATAAAGCCAATAGTTTTTAACAAATGATGAGCTATTAGCAAATATATTTTTCTTTATGGAGCTCAATAAAAATAGTGATTGATTTTTATACTCTCTGGTGGACAGAGATGTTCCTCTTTTCTAAACGTTTCTATAATGGTGTATATAACTTCATGTAAGCTCTTTGGTGGATTGTATCTGCAACAATGTATATTATTTTACCTCACAAAGTTTACGAGTTTTTAGTATATGTATATATTTTAAGATTAAAGAAAGAGAAAATATGTGCTTTGCACCGTAAAATATATTGTAGTTTATGCCTACGTGTTCAAAAATAGATTATATCTTAGTTATATATATATGAATATGAACGTAAACAAATTCTATCTTCTTCCCAAGCAGTTTATAATAAGTACAATGGGGTAGGTCTCACTTTGCTTTACCGATGGTGAGAATTGCTAGGGTTCTAATCTCATCCGAGGGTAATTAGGTAAAATTTCTTAATTAATTGCCTACTATTCCTACACACATATATGGGTGTATATTATTTCAATTAGACTTTAACTAGCCTTATTTTATAAGAATATATTTGCAGATATCCGGGACGGGTAGTAAGAGGCAACGACCAGAGATATTTAAAAAAAAAGTCACAGCCTACATTTGAAAGAATGTCTCTAGAGAAACCGTTGCTAGGAGCCTGGAGTAATAGACGCATCGAAGCTTTGTAGCCCGGTAAAAGGCCGGTAGCCAGTGAAGTTGTGACCGAGTGTACCGGCGTAGTCCAAGGTGAGCGGGGTGCTCAGCGGTGACTTGAAACACGGCGTGGTATCATGACACGGCGTGCAGTAGCTACACTAGGATAGCAGTAGTGTGTCTCTTATAGACATCTACCTCACAGCTTACATCACTAGAATAGCAGTAGTGTGTCTCTTATAGACATCTACCTCACAGCTTACGGAACTAGGATAGCAGTAGTGTGTCTTTTATAGACATCTACCTCACAGCTTACATCACTAGGAGAGCAGTAGTGTGTCTCTTATAGACATCTACCTCACAGCTTACAGAACTAGGATAGCAGTAGTGTGTCTCTTATAGACATCTACCTCACAGCTTACATCACTAGAATAGCAGTAGTGTGTCTCTTATAGACATCTACCTCACAGCTTACATCACTAGGAGAGCAGTAGTGTGTCTCTTATAGACATCTACCTCACAGCTTACATCACTAGGATAGCAGTAGTGTGTCTCTTATAGACATCTACCTCACAGCTTACAGAACTAGAATAGCAGTAGTGTGTCTCTTATAGACATCTACCTCACAGCTTACATCACTAGGAGAGCAGTAGTGTGTCTCTTATAGACATCTACCTCACAGCTTACATCACTAGGATAGTACTAGTGTGTCTCTTATAGACATCTACCTCACAGCTTACATCACTAGGATAGTACTAGTGTGTGTCTTATAGACATCTACCTCACAGCTTACATCACTAGAATAGCAGTAGTGTGTCTCTTATAGACATCTACCTCACAGCTTACAGAACTAGAATAGCAGTAGTGTGTCTCTTATAGACATCTACCTCACAGCTTACATCACTAGGAGAGCAGTAGTGTGTCTCTTATAGACATCTACCTCACAGCTTACAGAACTAGAATAGCAGTAGTGTGTCTCTTATAGACATCTACCTCACAGCTTACATCACTAGGAGAGCAGTAGTGTGTCTCTTATAGACATCTACCTCACAGCTTACATCACTAGGATAGTACTAGTGTGTGTCTTATAGACATCTACCTCACAGCTTACATCACTAGAATAGCAGTAGTGTGTCTCTTATAGACATCTACCTCACAGCTTACATCACTAGAATAGCAGTAGTGTGTCTCTTATAGACATCTACCTCACAGCTTACAGAACTAGGATGATAGTACCATAGAGAAATGTATACTATAGAGAAGACATCAAAGGTTAAAATATTCAGTCAAGTTTTTTTGGGTGGTTTTTCCACTGAGTCTCGATAATGTTAGTTCTGTCGAGTGACCGCTTCGAACGCTAGTGTTTCAACCTTTGGTTTCCTCAGAAGCGTCATGTTACTATGGCAACCAGTCCCTTACAGTGTTGTCTATGTTTACCTTCATTTTCATCAGTCAGTGAGTTAAAATATGTCAGGCCCGTAGTGGCTTAGAGAGGTTTGAGGGGTGAGGGGGTGGCATTCACAAAAGACTTACAACAGACACTTGGATAATAAACGAAGGAACGAGCACAACCACTTACTATAGGAGGGGTTGGGGGGGGGGGTGTACGAGTCCCAGCTTATTGTATTTACAGTTTTAACCAAACCATCCCAAACCAGCAGAGTTAGTTTCATGTCTGTGGGCCTGGCTTTGATCAAAGAGGTTAGTGCTCGAATGTTGGAGTACCAGCGGGTACAATGGTATTTCATATCAAAAAATATATTGAGCACATTTAAATATACTTTATCAAATGGTGGTCCAAATAAAGACATGCTAATTTTGATAAGTATAGTTTCAACGTTGTTATTAGATTTATAGCGCCATACGTGACTAGAATAGTTTGTTTTTTTTACTTTGGACATCTTTGCCCGCAAAATAATAGTCTAAAGTTTGATCGAAAATCAAAATTTTTGTCCCTCTTGGGTGCCTATGTTTGTTTCGATTTTAGTTGAAATATATCAATCTGTCCAAATTTTACGAAGAAACAAACAGAAACAGTCGTCACATTTCTCTTTTTATCTTGAAATGTAAAGAGCTTAATAAAACATACATAAGATATAGTTTCTTAGAATATGTTAACATAAGGTGGAACATCAAAAACACAAAAGCTCTACAATAAAGTGAATGATAACACCTTGGCAATAATTAATTAACTTACTAAAACGAACACGACTTTTAAAGTGGGGATTTAGGGGACGCGAGAAAAGTATGGTGTTGAGTTTTTATATCAGAATTTTCCTGGCCTAAATAAATAAAATATTGCTTCAATAGAAACAAAAAGTTTAATTTTTTTCACATGGTGATGTCAATATTTGCTGAATATCCATCATGAACATAAGGGCTACAAATAGTAAAAAAAACACATTTTAAATTAAAAGTTGTCATTAAATTCCAGGACACCAATGACAGATGTTCAAGAACTATCAACATCACCATGTGGAGAAAAGTAAACCCTATGTTTCCATCAAAGCAATATTTTATTTATTTTACTTAAATAAATAAGACGAATAAATACAATATTTACACAAAATAATACATATGTAGCTCAATTAAAAATTATAGTTGTAAAAAGGATAAACATTATAATGTACACATTATTTTGATAAGAAATTAAATTTAAGATAAAACATTTCTATATTAATTATAATAATTATGAATTATACATTTTGGCAAATATATTATTTTTATAAGAATTGGAACTAATATTAATATTAGTATGTTTTTATAAATTATACCTAACAAATTTGTTAAATATATTAAAAATAATATCATTAATAAATCATTTAGACATGTTATGTATAATATAAAATAGATTAATTAAAGATTAGTATAAAGTTACAGATATTCATGATTCTTTCGTTGAAAATGTTGTATTTGGTGGGGTAGATTTGAGTCAATATTTTCTTATGTTGTTTAGAAAAATAATTGCATTATTATTCCTTTGGTTTCTTTCTTCAAACCAATCATGTAGAATGAACATTTTTAAAACACCGTTAGAAAATAATAATTTCACTATATTATCTCACAATATTTTCAACGAAACAATCAAATGTCTTTAATTTTATACTAAGCTTTAATTAACATGAAACTTAAGTAGTTAAAATAAACATAATTTTCATGATAACTAATATTAATATAGCCTACATTGTTAATGCACCCAATTTTAAAGTAGTGGAATTAAATAGTCAATCACGTGCATAAGTTTATAATTTAAATATTTCATTATGTAATTATTTGTTCCTCTAATAGGTCGAGTGTTAGAAAAAAATCACTTCCTCAAATTAAAGATTGAATTAAAATAAATACAATATCCGTGACAAAAAACCTTCTAATTGGTTGTAATGTAGTTGGCACAGACTTCACCTAAGTCCAAGAATAATAAATAGTCAGGGTAGAAAGAAAGGGGGAGAGAGGGGACTAGCCCAGAAGAAATTGCAACAAAAACAATTTCATAAAATTTATTGTTAGAAATATATTTAATATAATAATTTAAAAGTTCGACGAACTTCCATGACAGGAAAGTTGTGAAAATAATTTTTTTGAAAATACAAGTGTGGCACATGTTTTACACTATATTTTAGGCCGATTATCATTTTATTATTTTATTTGGCCTAAATTTTCATTCAATAATATTAAAATTAAAGTTATAAATTAATGATATAGGGGGAGGGGGGAATTAACGGAACATTGTAAAAATAATATATTTAGGCTAAATTTAAACTTTAACAAATTAAATTGACTGTTGCTAATAATAAAAACAGAAAAATGAAAAGTAATACAACAATGTTCAATGCTCAGGTTAGTCTTTTAATCAATGTCAAGAGTTTTTTGAATTTCTCTTTTAGAAATCTTGGTAAAACGTTCTCACATCCAGTCTAATAAATTTGACATAATTAAAACAAGTCTCGATGAGGAAGCGGATTTAACATTACGCTTGTTTGGTTTGGTTTGTTGGTGATGGGGTGGTCAGAATTCGAATCCCAGCCGAATGTACTAGGAGTGATTTTTCTAAATTATTTTCTCATCTTTCCTTTTTTAATCCTACCTTACTTCGTTAGTGTAATTAAATGTAGATATTCCGGACGGGTAAAAAGTAGTGAAAAGATTAATCTATAAAACGCTTGGAGGTTTTTTGATAAATATGGTTACCATTTTTAAATACTTCAATAGGCCTAACTTTTACTAAAGATTCAACAAACTAATATTTTAATATTATGACTCGATTAGGAAAGGCTAACTTTGAGAAGTGTAACGACAATATTTTTATTACTTTCGAGGTGGAAAAGATGATCAAAATCATTTATTTATGTTAAATTAAAAATCCTGGACCAAAGGTTGAACGAAAATTAAAAAGTCTGCACTATTATTTTAATGTAGAGTGCCCCCATGTGTCCTGTTTGGTCGAGGTTCAAAAATGAATTCAAACGGGTGTGGGTGACACATATAAACAGCCAGATATAATCTTTCGCTGTGAGGTTTACTCTTAAATTAAAATCTTGTGAATGCAAACCAATTTTATCGAGCCAAATATTTTCAAATGTTCAGTATTTATATGGCTTGGAAAATTGTTTTTACACTGCGCCCTACTACCCAACCGGCCTATACGCATTTTAATAACAGCAATCGAATGGGGATGAGAAAAGTAGAGCTTTTAAGAAAATTCACCAATTTTTATGTTCAGGGAGATTATAAAATCATTTAGGAAATAACGCCTATGCAGGGGCCCCACCCTACACTGAAACGGGGGTTGAACCATAAGTTCTCCATCAATGACAAGTCATACTAGATAAGCTTGATATTTATTCAACCTGCCCACTGATCCGGTAATTTTATTTTCAAATTTGACATAAATCTAGGTGTACTTAATAAAAGTAAAATACCAACATCTACCACACCAAATTTACTACCAAAAGCTAAAATTGAAGCAAATACTTTAAATTATATACAAATAGTTCATATTAATTTCTTAGAAATTTTAGTTTATAATCAATAGCTAGTTAAATATAACATGTTATTTAATTCTTTTATTGTCTACATATATTTAATTTGACTAGTTTAGCCATGGTACAGCTATTTTTCAAAATGTATGAAAAATCCTTGGTACTTCTAAAAAAAAAAATACACATACAATTTATTGAAAAGATAGTTCTTACTAGGCAAAATCAAGAAGAACCCACACAGTTCCACACAAATTTAATATTTATAATTCTAAATAAGAATTAATCTATCAAATATTTACTTTAATTAAAATTACTAAAAATAAAATAAATCAAGAATTTCTAATAGACAATAAAATCACTTGTATGTATATCATGTTATATACTGTTATGTTTATTCAGTAACAAATTCAGAATTTAAAAATTGGAGGATAGGGTACACTAAATAAAATATGGGTTGTAAGGTGAGCCTATGGAGGCTAGGAGGGCTTTCTTCCTTAAACACTTTAGCAGGGAATGCCTTCATAAGCTGAGGCCATACCTGTCGTAGTTAGATATGATAGGATTATTACAAAGTTATTTGAAACTTGAAGGACTTTTATATTGTGATCGGGAGTGGAACTGTAAATAATAGTTTTTTACATTTTTGTATTGTAGCTTTGGTATAAAAAAAGAACACTATACCGGTGAACCTGTAAAGTATCATGGAGAATAGAATCTAGAAATATATATTAATTTAACGATTACAATAAACCAGCATGCACTGATATATTATGTTACCCTCACTTAGGCTCACGCCCATCAAAGGAGTAAGAATATTATCTAATTAGTGGCCAGTGACGGAAGCTTTGAGATGAATCAGATCCATATACACTAAGGATGGCTTTTCCATAATGGCCTTCCATCTTCTCCAAGCAAAAGCGACTACATTTCCGAAAGGCCTTAGGTTTCTCGTCACTACCCCATTAAATTAATCTGTAAATATCTCGTAGGTTTAACGAAAAACACTATTTTTTTGTAAATATTTACGGATACCAAGCCATAAAATAAACAAAGAAATTCACATATACATAGAACATTTTAAAAGTAATAAAGATCAGACAAATTAAAATATTAAATCAGCAAAATTTGCTAAAATTATTGATCAGTCTTGGTAGTGAGATTATTTTCAAATATAATAAATGCAATTAAAATAACCAGGTAAGGTGGAATTGTGTAGAAGTATTTAGCACTATACAGTATTTATTTTATGTTTACTAAACATTAAGAAAATAACTAAAATCTTTCTACCTATCTTTATCACAAATTGCAAAAGTAAACAATAATTTGTTTCCAGTGTTGGAACGTGTGTTTTCATAGCCTTTAACACCATACTTGTCTCTTCTTTTACTAGTTTTTTCCTCCAAACTAGAATTCATCCTTTACAGGACACATTACCTACAGAATGGATGGTAGTATTTTTTCTCTCTAGCAATTATTGGTATTGGTGCTGTTTGGTGTGGCAGCTTAGTGATCCTGGTCGGTGGACTGGGTTGGGGAGAGGGGGGTGAATACAGGAGGGCATGAATGGGTAACATTGTGAGCACTTCTTATTCGCCTTACAACTCTCCTTTTGGGACAGGCTTACTATCTTTTAACAATGGTGATGGGTCATTTACAACGTTGCCAGTTCCTCTAAGAAAACCTACTCTTTACTTGGGAACCTAAATCTAATAATGAATGGTTTCGTGGCGCGAAAACATGAGTTCAAAATTGAAAGTACGTTTGTCAGCGCTCCTCTGCGGTGAATCGACAGAACTACAGTCTCCATTGTTCTAAACTGGACTGAGTTTTTCCCTATCCTTCGTTCCCTCTAGTGGTATCCCTTTCTCTATGATAGTACTGTGTCTCTGAGATACATATTCCTCACAGTTTACAAAACACTGATGGTAGTATCATGATTGTTCAAAGGGGTTCTCTGAGACACATTTACCTCTTTAGCTTAGATATCTGACAAGATTGCGTTACTTATCCAACAAACTACACCGTCACTGGTCAAGTAACCACTACAAAACACAGGCGCCTAGACTATCTCCAACGTTTAACTTTTATTCATGATACGTGAAGTTATTCCATATCTATTTTGGTTTCTTTTTGTTTAGTTCACTTAACGAGTTCTTGGTAAACAATTTCAGCTTAAGCTTTACAGACTATATGTCTAAATAAATGATGGCATAATATAAGCCCAGGCATAAAAAGGTAGGTTATACTTTTTAAAGAAACACACACGCTTTTCAATATTTAATTTAAATGAGCATCTAAAAAGACCTTGCAAATGATTTAAATAGTAATTCAATCCATTATCTATCCTTCATTTTTCTTTGTTGCATCAATTTCTATTTACTTATTTATCACTCCCTATCTTGTTCAACTCCTCTATCTAATTTGATATATTTTACACTTTTAGAAGATTATTTCTATTATTAGGTGTCCTGTCTTACGATAGGCCAATTCCTTTTATCAGTGAACTTAAAGTGCCAATGCGACCTGTCCTGTGCCTTCTTCAGCTCAAGAATGTTCTTCTTTCCTTCAATTCATCCAATATTTGAATCCTTTTTCCTAAGCTCATCTTTCCCTCAACCTATCCTTTTATGACGTCGTGCAGAAAACTTCATCCTAAGGATGCATCCGATCCAGTATGATTTGTAACGACGAATCGCATCCAAAATTGTTTTCTTTTTACCCACGCTTACCAGGACTTCTTCCATTATTATCCATTCTGTCCACCTAATCATCTAAAGTCTTCTCATTACCACATTTTAATGCACTCCAAGTTGTTTTTTTCTACCTTCCTAAGAGTCCCAAGTTTCTGCTAAATACGGCACGATGCTCCAAATGTAGAATTTTTTCAGTTTCTTTCTCAGTTCCAAACTCGACTTTCAGCAGTAACCCCTTCTTGGTGAAATCTCCCTTGGCCATGGCGATCCTCGACCTAATCTTCTTGGTGCAGTAGGCATCCTTTGTCAGCAGACTTCCCAAATATTTGAACAGATCTATGTTTTTCAACTCCCGGTTTCCAATTTTTATTTTCAGCGCCTCTTAATTTTTTTTAAATCCCCATCGTTTATGACTTTTCAATGTTGATTTCCATGCCAAATGTTTTCTCTATCTCCACCAACCAGTTCATCATTTCCTTTATTTTTGGCCATTAATGATAGATCATCTACCCTACCATTGCACATTAGCGTAAGTGCGTATAACCCGAATGGTTAGTAAGATGCGGTGCTGCTAATAATAATAATAATAATAATAATAATAATAATAATAATAATAATAATAATAATAATAATAATAATAATAATAATAATAATAATAATAATAATTAATAGATAGGCGTTGCCTATACAACCTGAACGGGTAGTAAAATGAAATCTACAAAAAAAAAAAAAAAATGTAGAAAGAAAAGTGGGAAGATATAATGAAGTAAGAAGAACAATGAAAAGGTAAATATGAAACAGTAAGAACGCTAGGAAGATAAATGTATAGCAAATAGAACAGTATCTGATTGATCCATTCACTCATCAACGCCACAACATTAATGGCAAGGAAGTTAACCCAGGAGTAAGTATCTTATTGTAGATCATGACGTCATACCTACTCAATGGTGAAACAACGAGTGCTCGTAATGACAAGGGTATTCTACTAGAAACTTCCTCGCAGTGCCATCTTCAACAAAAGATGGCAACAAGAGAGAATATGGTTTAAAAGTTGCGACAACAACACTTGCTATCGTGGATGGTGTATACTACTGCCGCGTCACATGGCACGTTGCCAAGTTAAAAAAATTGATGGATCAGGAAATTGTTTGTGAACATGTGGTAATGAAAAACTGGAAGGGGAGGAATGAACAAGGGTGTTTTCTGGTAATAAAACATGACTTAAGAGCTAAATGCCTAAATGATTGACATATTTAATACATATTATGTTTATATGGAGCAAACACGGAACTGGTGAATTCGAGTGCCAAAAATTGAACAAAAATACAAATTATTTATTTAATTACCCGTTTCAGTGGTCAAATAAATTATCTAAGGCATCACTCTCGTGCTTGACTGGCCTGCGGATGACGGGGAGATCAGGGTTCGAAAACCGGTAGGGTCTACTTAGCCAATAATACGTTAACATGTAATGCTGATAAAATCTCCGCGATATAAACACTTGAGCTACTGGTGAAGGTCGAACACAGGACCAGCTAGTGACAGGTTTCAGCCACTGTAATGTTCATTGAGAGGTTGAGCTTCAAGCAACGAACAATCACCTCTGAGTGTCTTTAGTTCTAATCCCGACGAGGTCGATATGTATTGTTCACGTGATTCTATAGCCGGCACAGTGGAATCTATTTGAAGTCTACTCCAAGTGCGGTTCAACATAATGATGAACGCCTACTTGTGTGTGGAGTGTCTACAACAATGATAATACTAATAATAGTTAGTAACACACCTAACACGCGATAAATTCCGTTAATGTGAACTTAAAAAAGTATAGATGTTCAAACTAATCTGGATAAATAAAAGTGGATCACAGCCGCTTCCTTAAGAATAACAAACATTTCTCAAATGAGCCAGTGTACCCGGTTGCCCCTTACTTTTTAGTTACTAAAGCTTAAAAAAAACTGTTGGATTCCAAAAATATTAGTCAATCCAACTATTATTATCTATGATACAAAAACAAATAGATGCCATTCAAAGTTCGTACATTTACGTAAATGACGTGTATTTTATCAAATAAGTGAGGTGAAGATGTATTTTGTACATAATTCGAAATTTAAAAACTATTTTTATCATTATTTGGTGCTAAAAATATGTTTTCCTGCCTCAAATGTATTCAGGAATAAATAATTCCCTCAATAATATGAAGTGTGGCTATGTTATTTAATGGCACTCAGTTTTGTTATAAGGTTTTGTTATAAGATAAAAACGAATGAAGTTTAGATGCCCATCTACTTCACGAAAGCTAAGGTTAATTTAAATGTAATAAATAACTAATATTTTTAATAAAAATAAATACAAATGTGACTTTGATATACAATCCTTTTAAAGTGTAACTATTTTTTATATATTTTTTTTATGTAAAATACGGGGGAGTATTTTATCCCAGCCGAGTTTTGAGAACAACCAATTTTCCGACTCCCCCCCCCCCCCCAAGTTAGGGATCTCGCACAGCCCTAATTTAAATATATTGTAAATATGACAGCCGGACAGGAATAGAAACCGGGATCCTCAAAACTCTGACTCACTCAACTTCTTAGTAATACCCCTGTGGATCAGGGATATGGGGTATAAATAGATCGTATATCGTAGATCGTATATTTAGCCCAAATAAAATGGCCAAGACAATTTTCCATTCAAACATAGACTGGTCCTGTTGCTTGGTTTGCCCCAGCCCAAGAATCAGGCGTGACTAGGCTATAGTAGGGTCGCTTAAGGTGCGGCAGAAGGGAACGCGAGTAATTTTACAGTTTTTATAGCATTACATTTTTTTGACCAAAACAAATCAAATATTTCTCCAATAGCAACATAGAGTTTAGTTTTCTGCATATGCTAATATCAACAGATCTTTAATATCTGTCAAGGATGTCATGGAATTTTGTCAAAACTTTTTAAATAAAGAGAAAAAGTTTTGACAAAATTCCAGGACACCTTTGACAGATATTCAAGATCTATTGATATTAGCATGTGAAAAAAACTAAACTCTATGTTGCTACTGGAGAAATATTTGATTTGTTTTGGCCAAAAAATGTCAATTCTATAAAAACTGTAAAAATACTTGTGCTCCCTTCGACCGCACCTTAAGAAACAACCTTAATCGATAGTTAAAAAGCTACCTGAACTACTTTCATATAGTGATGCGTCAAGCCATGACATTCTTTTTTATTTTATTTTATTTCCACCCACCTAGGTTCTCCACATATTTACACTCATTGAAAAGTGAAGAATGTAGGTATAATTTATTATTAACATTTTTATTTATATATTTTGGTGATTTGATTAGTTAAGTTTCAATTTGTTTGTACATATATATGAGGCTGTTGTTGTTTGCCGGTTGTAATTTGAAACATTTAGAATGTTGTGAGTTGTCACTCATGTTTAGAATAAATTTTAACTCAGCCGCCCATCGTTAGGGGTATGCCACTTTAAAAAAAATTAAAATAGCTTTTTATTTATCATTATTCGCATACATTTATTTTAAATACACTTGACATGAGAAAATTAAGAGTAATTGAAAGTAATAAAACTATGAAGTTAAGATTAATAATGGAAACTTAGTATTGTAAAATCATGAGAGGGACTTATCAAATATGTATAGTTTGGTCCGTTATACGTGGAAGCTCCATTCGTCATGGACATCAAATCCATTTTAAATATGAGTATCTTTAGCCCGATTTTCATACAAAGCACCTTTTTAAAGGCCAATTATCCTACCAAAACCTTACTATATAATGGAATTCTGATAAAAAAATAAGGCCTACCAGATGGTTATTTGTAAGAAATTATGGCTACAAAATACTTTGGGTAAATTAATTATTGTATTTTAATGTATCGCATTTTACTATAAACTAGAGATATCCGCATATCTACTCTAAGGTAGTAATAATTTGAAAGGTAGAATTAAGTAAGTGCACCGGTAATTGCGTGGTGAGAGAGTGGTAAACAATTTTTTTAAACTCATTACTGCCTGCTGGGATTCGAATCCCAACATTCCTGTCACCGTAAAATCCAGTCCATCACGTTAGTGGTACTTTAGACCAGAGATGTAAATTGATATCACCAATGTTCTTGTCAACAGTTTGTTTCTACTATAGTAAATACGAAGACGAAACCAATAATCAAGATGCATCACAGAAGCAACTGACGAAACCAATAACCAGGTTGCATCACAGAAGCAAATGACGAAACCAATAACCAGGTTGCATCACAGAAGCAAATGACGAAACCAATAACCAGGTTGCATCACAGAAGCAAATGACGAAACCAATAATTAGGTTGCATCACAGGAGCAAATTATGAACCAATAATCAGGTTTCATCACAAGATCAAATGACGAAACCAATAATCAAGTTGCATCACAGAAGTAAATGACGAAACCAATAATCAAGTTGCATCACAGGAGCAATTGACGAAACCAATAATCAGGTTGCATCAAAGAAGAAAATGACGAAACTAATAATCAAATCGTATCACAGTAGCAGATCTGTGCCATTTGTTAATACTTACTCCTAGAATGTATTTCCACTCTTTAGTGAATCTGGACCGAGGTTTCTTAAGTGTTCATACACACAAACAATGCGTATAAAAAGTCCCCTCGTTCCCTGCCCTGTCCCGGTCGGCGACCTCGCATCGGATCAATCTTCCTTCCAAGCGGAGCGTGTAGTGCCCTCCACGCACGACTTGGACGCACCTGCGTCTCCCACGCACCGGCACCTTACAAGTCACACGCACACCAGCTTCCTGTTAGCAGCCGTCTGTAGTTCAGCACAGTTCAAACACTATGGCACAAAGAGTGGCACCCCCTTAAGTTATGTATTATTAGTAGTTGGGGTTTTCACTACATCTTACCAGCTACCCGCTCGGGTTATACCCAAGTGTACGGATTACGCTAATGTTTTAGGGGTGAGGAAGGTTGTGTTTAGAGGAAAGTTATTCACCTTAGCGTGGAGGGAGGGTGGAAAACCATCAAAGAAAAATACCTAAATACATCGGGTTGGGATTCAAGCCCTAAAACTCACCCACAGACCATACCAGACGAGACAGACGCCTATTCAAGCCGGGGAATAAGATACTTAGCACCGCGTCTTACTACCGTTCGGGTTATACGCTTAAGTACTAATTACACTAATGGATTAGGAATTGGGAGGGTTGAATTTAGAGGAAGCGAACCCGCATTTGCGTGGAGGGAGAGTGGAAAACCATTTAGGAAAAACCACCCCAGTTCACCCGACCGAGATTCGAACCTCGATCTCCCCCTCGGCGGTCGAGCTCAACACGACTAGCGCGTTAGCCAACTACGCCACCGAGGCGGGTCCGGGGAATAAGTTCACCAACGTAATACCGTGTATGGTAAATTATAAAAAAAATCTGCATTGTAGCCTAAATAATTTTATTAATCCAGTATTTCGAGTAGTAGGCCTACTTTGTATTTAATTTGTAAATCAAAAGCAGAGAAAGGCTTGAATTTTTTGTTTAAGTTACAGTTTAAAACGGTAGAGTAGGGAACGCGAGAAAAGGTAAGGTTTTTTTGTCAGTTTTCATAGTAAACAATTAGTTTCAGTAAAATAAATAAAATATTAATCCGTTATAAACACAGGGAGTATTTGATGAGAAAAAGTTATCAACAAACTCTAGGACACCCTTGACAGATATTTAATAAATGTTGATATCATCATGGAAAGAAAATTAAATTCTATGTTTATGATGAATATAAAAATTGACTGATTTCGCAAAAAAAAAAAAAAAAAAAAAAAAAAAAAAGAGCTATAAATACTGCAAAAAACACTAACCTTAACTAACAATCTTTTCCATCCCATCTTAATGTTATTAAATGGAAACGATAGGTAATCTCGACGTGAGGATTCAGGCAAATCCTTTGACATGTATCAACGAGGTACTTCAAGCTGTTTCATCTTACTAGTTAGCTTAGCTCGTTAACATAACTTAACTAACGATAAATGCAATGGCGAATATCGCTCATAACTTCAACTTAATTCAGTATAATGTGTATATAAGTGTTCCCTTAGCAGATCAGTCTTAGGCTATTGCCCACATTTTAACATTATTTTTTCTAATTAATTTGTAGGTTCTAATACTAGAAATGGTTGATACCAACTTAATCTAAAATAAAGGTATACCAATTTAAAGGAAGAGCCCTAGAATGTGCCTGAAAAGAGGATGACAATAATATCTTGGGGGGGGGGGGGGGGCAGGGAGGGACTATCCCCAGTGCAACCAGTCAGGATCAAACTCCGGACTCTCATCAATTAGGTTCGCCAGTCAATTCCTTATATACATATTAGACGACACACGTCATTCCCAAAGAAAATAACTCACACCGGTGGACAGACATGAACAAAGTCGTCAGTCTCATCTCGTCTGGTTTGCCAATGACAGGGAAGTTGGAGTTCGAATACCAGCCGAGTGTATTCTTCTTTTATCACCGCATCTTACTACCCGTTCGGACTATACGCATATATACTAATTACGCTAATATGCTAAGGATGAGAAAGGTTGAATTTAAAGAAAGTATAACCGCCTTTGCGTGGAGGTAGAGGGTAAACCATTTGGGAGTAACCACCCTCAGTACATCTGACCAGGATTCGAACTTCAATCTCCCCCCTCATTGGCATTCTAGACCATAGCGATAGTGACTCCCTCCATTCGATCACCAAAGCGGGTTCCAAATGCTCTAAGATGGGTTTTTTCCTAGATAGTTTTCCATTTTCTTCTTCGCGTAAATTCGGGTACATCTCTCTCCTACTCCATAAGTGTAAACATGTTAACAGCCCGGAAGGGCAAAGAGTAGCAATGTATAGGAAAAAATGCAAGCGCAAAGTTTCGTAAAAAGAAGAGGTTATATTTCCAAATAAACGGATAGAACCCGAGGCCGCTTACAAGTGGCTCCAGTATTTCCATTACATTCCAGCCTTTGTGATACATTCTGGAACAATGTCCTGTTGAAAAACTCAAGTGGAGTCTACTGTTTGCGGTCTGGCTGTTTGCTTTGTTTTAATAATATCCGGGGAAAGGTCGTCGCTGTTAGGAATGGCAGTCACTAAAAAAGGTAGGCTAAGACAAGAGAAATGTGCGGAATGCCGACCGCAGAACATAACAAACAAACGTACAAAGCCACGAAACGTGAGGCCACAACAAGAAACTCCGTAGCTCCGAGGAACCGACACAGACCGACGTAGAAGATGAAGAACAAATATATAGTTCAGACGGGTTTTTGGCTTACAAAATAAGGGGGTGACCCCCTCGTTCGATACTCAGTGAACTGACATCAGCAGACGTACTTTTAAATCGACTCAGTGTAGTGATGTTAGGTTACATCACAATTATGTACCCGCGGCCAGGGAGGGAAGGGGGGTACCAATCAGAGCATCCATCACCCTTTTACATACACCAAAAATAATGTAAACAAAAGCCTGGAAAAAATAAAATAAGTAGTGCCTATATATAATTTAAAAAAAAAAAGCTCCTGAAGAAGTGTCGAATGCATTAGCTACATTTTAAGCCCCAACTTGATATTATAAAGATGTACAAGCTGTACAAATTAAAAGGGGGCCTAAAAATTACCCATTGGAAAAAAAACATATAAAAGCTTAAGTTTGCCATTATCTTCTTAACGTGCTTAGTTCTTCAATTCGCTTTTTTTTATGTGCTAAGACCTACTATTTAAAGCTTGTGGATGGATGCCATTCATTAACAAATATTCTAATATTGTATTTAGTTAGGATTTTTTTTAAACCCTTCTGTGTTTTCTTTGCTTTTTCTAGACACATGGATTTCACTGTATTTTCTCAGATTTTCCAGGTGCTCGTCAATCTTGTTGCTTCGAAAAATTTTCTTGTATTCCCCTCCACCCCCCAAATACATTTTCGGTGGGTACGTCACTGACGCGACTGAAGTCAAACCACGATCCAGAGGACGGAAAGCACCCAGTAACTACACCCAATATCACTTCTGAGGTAAATGCAGGTCTTGTGAATAAAATACTTATTTCACCCTCTCTGATAGCTGTTGTCAAATCTCCTCGCTTTCAGTGATGTCTGAAGGTGGTGTGCTGGGGGCAAGAAGGAGCTACTGGCAACATCGACGAGCCAGCGTTGCGAAACTTGTCTTATAATAAAACTAGTAGTTTGAAGCTTATTTAAGTGATTGCTAGCGGGTTTTTTTGGTGAGAGAATGATAGTATAAAGGAACTACTTGAATAATTGTAATTAGCTGTTTAGTTAGCAGCCTTGTCCCGTTTATCAAGACTGTTACTTTACAGGGAAGATAATGTGTAACAAAAATATTACATAGGACTCAAAAGCTATATTGTTATAAAGATTTACAGACAAAAGACAATAGTAAATAAAATTATTCATCTAAATTATAGTATGTTTTATTAAAACATGTTAGTAAAATCTCCGGTAGTTAGATAATAATATTTTAAGTTTACATGTTGGCTATGTACACGTACTTTCTTTGAGTATCCAATAACATTCGTTTACTCTAGGCCTATGCTAAGTTTGTTTAGTACAAATTCTAATCTACTAAACTAACTAAACAAACTTAGCATATGCCTCAAGTAATAGAATGTTATTGAATACTTTAAGAAAATACAAATACATATGTATTAAAAGAACTATATATCATATTTTAGTGATTAAAATAGAAAGTCTAACCATTTTAAAAAATCAATAGAACAATGATTGCTTTGAATGCAATATAAAATATGAGTTTTAATTGGGGTTTTTTAAAGGTGGGAGTGTAGAGAAGCGGATGAAGGGCAGTATTTTTACATTTTCATTTGAGAAAAAAAAAGTTCGTTAAAATAAATCAAATACTTCTGCAGTATAAAAATATAGTTTACTTTTCTTCACTTGGTGATATCAACCGTTCTTGAATATCCGTCACGAGCATAGCGCTGTTAGATGACAAACTTTTTAATCGAAGAGAAAAAGTTATCATTAAATTCTAAGACACTCTTGACAGATATTCAAGAACTATTGATATCACCCACCATGTGAATAAAATAAAATAAAATTATATGTTTGTATTGAAGCAATATTTGATTTCTTTGTCAAAAAAAAATTTACATAGAAACTACAAAAATACCAACCTTAACTCCCATCCTAGCTGGGCTTTTTTGATAAATCTCGAGGTTTTTAATGGGGGGAGAGTGGGGAAGAGGGGTTGGGTAACATTATAACAGCCCCGACGCAAGAACAAGAAGAATGACAACGCGGTTTCCCAATAGCAGGGATTCAGAGATGATATCCATTGTACCCCCTTGTAGCAGTCAAGGTCACCGCGGTCGGTCCACGGAGGAGGAGTGCTCACGAGGCCCCAGGAATCTAGAGAGAGGGGTCTCCCTCTCCTCTCTCACCTGGTTATCCTTGACTTGTCTCTCCTGCCTGGCACCTCAGCTCAACAACACGAGGCGCAGGGCTCCGTGCGGGCTCAACGCTAGCCACACATATATACACTCCTATTGGACAGATACAGTGGATACTAGATCTACTTTCAAGTATTTATACGTCAAGTCACGTGGTTGGGAGCGGTTACTTTATATATATATATTATCAAAATAGCACTAATATTATAGTAAAATGTTATCAGTTGACTTAAAAGAAAAATATGTTTGTATTTATTTTAAATTCAAGCCCTTATTGAGAGCATTGGACTCAAGTTTGAGCACGGTAAGAAGGTAATTTTTTAAGGCTACAAAAGTCCCTATATCTACTTAATATATGAATACGCCAAGTCATATGATCTGCAGATACCACTTTTGATAAATATTATCAAACCTTTAAAATACAACTAATTATATTAGCGCCGAGTCTTCCCACTCGTTCGGGTTATACGTTTATGTAATAATTACATTAATGTGTTAAGGGTTAGGAAGTTTAAATTTAGAGGAAGTGTACCCACATTTGCGGGGAGGGGAGTGGAAAATAAATCAGGGAAAACCCCCTTAGTACAGCCAACCGGGATTAAAACCCCAATCTCCCCCGTCACCTGCAGTCCAATGTGTTGCGAGAGTGAAGACTTAGGGTTGAGACCACGCGGGCACTGAAGCGGGTTATTATCACAAATAATATAGTAGAATGTCATCACCCTTGACCTAAAAACAAATGTGTTTGATTTTTATAAAATATATTACCTGCCATGTTTTTACTCTATCATCGCATAGCTCGAGCCCTGTGGCGTTTAATGGAAATACCAGGGTTCAAATATGTCCTGCTATATATATTAATAATACTAATTACTAGAACCTCTATGAAAATCCTTAATGATAGCAAAGGCCTTCATTAGAATAACACGCAATGTATTAATACTTAATAACATTGTGCTCTTTAAGCTGTTCGCAATGTAATTAATTATTTATATATTTTTTACTATGCAGAGCGTCTTGTTACCCGTCCTCGCTATTCGCATTCAATTTAACTAAAAGTATAGAGATGAGGAATGTAGAATTGAGAAGAAATGTGCCCGTATTTACGTGAAGGGAGAGTGTAAAACCCTATAAAGAATTTAAAAAAACTCTTTAAACTATGCTGGGATTCGAATTGCTGCCTCCCCATAACCCGAAAACCAGACTTAGTGATCTTTATGCTCAGTCCACGTGCCCACAAGTGAGGTGACAAAACCAATAAGCAGGTTGTATCACAGGAGCAAATGACGAAACCAATAATCATGTTGCATCACAGGAGCAAATGACGAAACCAATAATCAGGTTGCATCACAGGAGCAAATGACGAAACCAATAATCAGGTTGTATCAGAGGAGCAAATGACGAAATCAATAATCAGGTTGCATCACAGGAGCAAATGACGAAACCAATAATCAAGTGAGTTCCATTTCACTACAACATTTTTTTTATATTCTTACACTGTTTTTTCTGAATATTGCTTTTTATATTAATTTAATAAAACAATGAACAAGTATCCTCTTTTTGAAGATTTTTTTTTGTATATGTACAAACACAAGCAATTATTCACAGCTTAAGTAAAAGAATGTGCGTTAGAAATCTAAATTATAATTAAACTCAACTACGAGTATACTTATAAATCAAGCCCGCTTTGACAAACAGCCGCTATCCAACAAAAAGCACGTGAGGGGGTCAGTAGATTGGACATGTTAAACAAGTGCCATGAGTATAATCATACCATTGTCATGCACATGAAAATGTGTGCTAGCAAATGTGTTTGGCTTTCATAATCTCGGGCAGACAATGCCACCTAAATACATTCGAAATATTGCTAAACAAGTAGTAAGTGCTAAATTTGCACTTTCAACGCTGTAGATAATCAGCCTATTCAGAAGTAACCTATAAGGGTGTTTATCAAGGGTCAAAACATGAAAAATAATATATATATACATATAAGTGAACGCTGAAAAGACTAAGTACATGATCACACAGAAAAACAGATTGGAGACGATAATTTAGAGATTACTGCGAACAGTGTATCATTTAACAGGGTAAATGAGTTTAAATACCTATGTAGGAACAGTTTTAACTAGCAATAACGACATTAGATTGGAAATTATCCAGTCGGGAAACGCACGATATTAGCCTACTCAAGTCAGCAAGCTGTTGACGTCTCGCCTGCTGTCCAGGAATGTAAAACTCAGAATATACGAAACAATTTTACCGGTTGTTATCTGTGGTTGTGAAACGTGGTATCATATCTCACAACACGACGAAAACAAATTTAGGGTGTTTGAAAACAAGGTGCTTAGAAAGATATTTAGTTCAAAAAGGTATGAAGAAACTGGGGAGTGGAGGTGGTTACATAATGATAAGCTACATACACTGTAATCATCACAAGACATTGTTAGAGTAATCAAATCTCCCAGATTACGGTGGGCAGTACATGCAGCGTGAATGGGAGAATATACACCATGTTCAGAGTACTGACTGATAAATCCAATTGGAAGAGACCATTGTGAAGACCTACATGCAGATGGGAGGATAACATTAGAATGGACCTAAAAGAGATAGGGTGTAATGAGGTGTACTGGGAAGAACTACCAAGACAGGGATAGGTGGCGTACTTTCGTAAGCGCAGGCAATTAACTTACGAGTTCCTAATAGGGTCTCTATACGATCAGTCTGACTGTCAGTATGCATCAGTATTTACAACGAGACCGTACACGGTCAGTCTTCGTATCATTATTTTTGTCAGTCTCAGCTCATTCATGCGCGCAACAAAATGGATGATAAGAAAAAGGTGTGTGCAATCTAAGTTTGCTACCGAGACTGAAGGAAATATTGACGAGCGCGCGCACATGGTCTGTCTTACTGTCAGTATTACTTTCAGTATTACTGCCAGTCTCTTCCACCACTTGCAAGACTGATGGACTGAGACTGATGTGATCAGAAAATTCTGTTCACATCACTACCCCTACATGATCAGTCAGACTGTCATTATTAATTATTACTTTATTAATACATACAGTCTGACTGATCATGCAGGGGCAAAATAAGGGTTCGGCCAGACTGACAAGCGTGCGAACGAGCGACTGAGCGACTGTGTGGCCAAACTGGCGAGCGCATGATTAGAAGATAGCTCTCGATAGTTGTTGACGAGGAGGCAAAGGTTCGAATCTTGGATCAGTAAACTGAGGGTGGTTTTGGACAAGTGATTTATTGTTGTGGTTTTCCCATCCTCTATCCGTGCTAATGACGATTCTTATTTGTAAAGGCCTACTTTGATTATACTATTGAAGTATTTTAACATATCAGTTTTACATATATACTAGGGCTGGGCCGATGCCGATTATTAATCCGATCATCGGCCGATTATCGCATAACCGGCGATTCCGATGATCGGTGTTCGAATCTCCGATTATTTATGCCGATTATTCAAAATGTGTGGGTATATTTTAAGTCCTAAAAAAATAATATTTTATCTCTGCTCTCTCGTATGTGATCTTGGAATAATAAGCTTGTTCTTAGCGACTTAGGTCTGAAATAAACAGCACATCCAACATTCCAAACAAAATATATCAAAATAAATATATTTACCATAGGTCTTTTTCCAATTTATGCACGTTATTAGAAATAAAAATACTCACAAGTAACAAATCTAATAATCATAAAATAAAATATTAGCAGATTGGTGTTTTATTTAGATTTGTTAAAGATGCCCAAAAAATGAAACATCGGATGTAATAATCTCGCACATACGCACATTTTGTTTTAAATGGAAACAGTTTTTAAAATTATTAAAATTGAAAACAAAAATAATCGGCATCGGTGATCGGCCTAATCGGCAACAAATGATCGGCATCGGACTAATCGGCAAAATAGCTGATCGGCCCAGCTCTAATATATACCCTTCTAGACCTAGTGATATTCTGATAGGAAGAACACTATCGGACGGTTAAAAACGTTACTAAAACATTTTAATGTATTTATACGTCAAGTCATATATCACGTCAACCATAAAGTTTGGTAGATACTGTCAATATCTATAAAATAATATTATTAATCTAACAAAATGTTATCAATGTTGACCAAAAAAACTGTGTCAGTTTTTCTAAACTGTTCTTCCAGGCTATAAAACTTTCTTCAATGGCGATGTTTGTCACCACGTCTTACTACCCGTTCGGGTTATACGCTTAAGTACTAACTACGCTAATGGGTTAGGGAATTGGGAAAGTTGAATTAAGAGGAAGTGAACCCACATTTGTGTGCAGGGAGAGTGGAAAACCATTGAGGGAAATCCACCCCCAATTTACCCGACCGAGATTCGAACCTCGATCTCCCCGTCTTCGGCAGTCTAGCTCAACATGAAACCAGCGCGTCAGCTAACTACGCCACCGAGGCGGATCATTTGGATGAAAATGACCTTAGGTATGTAGACAAACCTTGTATGTATGAAGTGCATTTTAAATATCTATAGTTTATTTTATCTAAAGAGATAACAGAGATCCATCTTAAATGCCTGTGTAGTAGGTGGAATAGACCAGCAGAGGGATAGTTATTATGTGGCACTCTTGCACGCTAGCGTAGTTGGTTTAATAGGCCTGCAAAAGAGGCCTTCATAAGAGGAATGGTTGTGTGGCTCTCTTGTGCGCTAGCGTGGTTGGTTTAGTATGCTTTCATAAGAGGAATGGTTGTGTGGCTCTCTTGTACGCTAGCGTGGTTGGTTTAGTATGCTTTCATAAGAGGAATGGTTGTGTGGCTCTCTTGTGCGCTAGCGTGGTTGGTTTAGTATAGCTTCATAAGAGGAATGGTTGTGTGGCTCTCTTGTACGCTAGCGTAGTTGGTTTAGTATGCTTTCATAAGAGGAATGGTTGTGTGGCTCTCTTGTACGCTAGCGTAGTTGGTTTAGTATGCTTTCATAAGAGGAATGGTTGTGTGGCTCTCTTGTGCGCTAGCGTAGTTGGTTTAGTATGCCTTCATAAGAGGAATGGTTATATGGCTCTCTTGTGCGCTAGCGTAGTTGATTTAGTATAGCTTCATAATAGGAATGGTTATATGGCTCTCTTGTGCGCTAGCGTGGTTGGTTTAGTATAGCTTCATAATAGGAATGGTGGTGTGGCTCTCTTGTGCGCTAGCGTAGTTGGTTTAGTATAGCTTCATAAGAGGAATGGTTGTGTGGCTCTCTTGTGCGCTAGCGTGGTTGGTTTAGTATAGCTTCATAAGAGGAATGGTTGTGTGGCTCTCTTGTGCGCTAGCGTGGTTGGTTTAGTATAGCTTCATAAGAGGAATGGTTGTGTGGCTCTCTTGTGCGCTAGCGTAGTTGGTTTAGTATAGCTTCATAAGAGGAATGGTTGTGTGGCTCTCTTGTGCGCTAGCGTGGTTGGTTTAGTATAGCTTCATAAGAGGAATGGTTATATGGCTCTCTTGTGCGCTAGCGTAGTTGGTTTAGTATAGCTTCATAATAGGAATGGTTGTGTGGCTCTCTTGTGCGCTAGCGTAGTTGGTTTAGTATAGCTTCATAATAGGAATGGTTGTGTGGCTCTCTTGTGCGCTAGCGTGGTTGGTTTAGTATAGCTTCATAAGAGGAATGGTTGTGTGGCTCTCTTGTGCGCTAGCGTAGTTGGTTTAGTATAGCTTCATAAGAGGAATGGTTGTGTGGCTCTCTTGTGCGCTAGCGTGGTTGGTTTAGTATAGCTTCATAAGAGGAATGGTTGTGTGGCTCTCTTGTGCGCTAGCGTAGTTGGTTTAGTATAGCTTCATAAGAGGAATGGTTGTGTGGCTCTCTTGTGCGCTAGCGTAGTTGGTTTAGTATAGCTTCATAAGAGGAATGGTTGTGTGGCTCTCTTGTGCGCTAGCGTGGTTGGTTTAGTATAGCTTCATAAGAGGAATGGTTGTGTGGCTCTCTTGTGCGCTAGCGTAGTTGGTTTAGTATAGCTTCATAAGAGGAATGGTTGTGTGGCTCTCTTGTGCGCTAGCGTGGTTGGTTTAGTATAGCTTCATAAGAGGAATGGTTGTGTGGCTCTCTTGTACGCTAGCGTAGTTGGTTTAGTATAGCTTCATAAGAGGAATGGTTGTGTGGCTCTCTTGTGCGCTAGCGTGGTTGGTTTAGTATAGCTTCATAAGAGGAATGATTGTGTGGCTCTCTTGTGCGCTAGCGTAGTTGGTTTAGTATAGCTTCATAAGAGGAATGGTTGTGTTGCTCTCTTGTGCGCTAGCGTAGTTGGTTTAGTATGCTTTCATAAGAGGAATGGTTGTGTGGCTCTCTTGTACGCTAGCGTAGTTGGTTTAGTATAGCTTCATAATAGGAATGGTTGTGTGGCTCTCTTGTGCGCTAGCGTAGTTGGTTTAGTATAGCTTCATAAGAGGAATGGTTGTGTGGCTCTCTTGTGCGCTAGCGTGGTTGGTTTAGTATAGCTTCATAAGAGGAATGGTTGTGTGGCTCTCTTGTGCGCTAGCGTAGTTGGTTTAGTATAGCTTCATAATAGGAATGGTTGTGTGGCTCTCTTGTGCGCTAGCGTAGTTGGTTTAGTATGCTTTCATAAGAGGAATGGTTGTGTGGCTCTCTTGTGCGCTAGCGTAGTTGGTTTAGTATGCTTTCATAAGAGGAATGGTTGTGTGGCTCTCTTGTACGCTAGCGTGGTTGATTTAGTATAGCTTCATAAGAGGAATAGTTTTCAGGAACTTTTCACAGTGTGAATACCATGCAACATTTCTGTCCAACACATCTCGATTTTTTTATCACCGAGTCTTACTACCCATTTGGGTTGTACGCTAACATCTCTAGTGGAAGGAGTGGAGTGCTAATAAGTATTTCTCCATTGTTGTGTGTCAGAGCACGTACTGATCTAGAGATTTAGTAGTGTCACGAACAAACTATCGTCAATTTGAATGATTCATTAAATGCACTTTGAAACACAAGGGCAGAATAAATTTATCTAATTCAAAAGAAAGAGGAATACAAACTTTTACTTCTCTTATTAAGACAAAGCGAACCGTTCCTACCTTCAGGTTTGTGAAGTAAATATAAATACAATTCATCTTGAAATTAAATTAAAGATACCAAGTAGTAAGAGAAAACTTAGGACTATTAAAATCAGGCCACAGTAACACAATATATTGATAGTGTGGGCCTATTTTTTATTTATATTTTTTGCAAACCAAAACTTCAAAGCAATTAATTAATTTAATTTAGTTATTTAATGAGTTTTATCAATAAACGGTAAATGAGTTAAGTTAGACCTACACATATCTATCAACACTAGCAATTGCAATTTAAGATCTTGGTAATAAGAAAATAAAGGCTTGAACAAAATAGTTCACAAAAAATATTATTACAACGCTTGTAAGATTTAGCTTTAATTTATTTCCCGAAACCGTACTGGTAAGCAAGCAGTTTTGGAAAACAAGTTCACGATACACTAGATCGTTGGTGACGGTAATGTCGAGACTCAAATCTCAGTTGGGTGCAGCGGGGGTGGTTTTCCCATTTCCTTTCAACGCTAATATAGGTTCATTTCCTCTCGTTTGTACACCTCCTCCTTGTCCTTCAAATTGAGACGTCACCAACCATGGTGTTTATAGCCATGGCGTTACTAACAATTCTGTTACCAACTATGGCATTATCAGCAATGCTGTTACTAACAATGAACTTAGCAACCATGGCGTTATTAACCATGTCCTTAAGTGTACTAGTGAGAAAGGGTTACTTTAATATTAATCTGTCCATAAAATTTAAAATAAATAATTTAGTTTAGTTTTGAATATTTAAAATCAAGTGGCATTATTTGACGTTTAAGAATGACTATCTAATTAAAGCTACCTCTAAACCAACAGTTCATTCGAGCCCGGATTCGAACTAGACACACTTTGCTTGCACTCTCTACTAACGTGTATAATATTTTAGCCACAATCAATCTGCACTAGGCGTGTTTAACCTCAGTCCGTGTGTCACGTCGCACGTGACAATCATATCTACGGAGGATTGTTATTCCCAACAGTCACGAATAACCATCCAGTGGTTCTTTTGCAACATGGTCCCTACTACTACTTGGCGGACACCTCTGTGCGACTTGGGACGCAGCCCGCACCCAATATAGGCCTATCTTATTATACATCGCGTTGTACTAACCCTTTGGGCTAACCGAGTTCATTTACGCTACTGGGGCAAGGATTAAGAAGGTATAATTTAAATAAAATATGCCCGCATTTGCGTGGTGTGAGATTGGGAAACCATTTAAGAAAAACCCACCCTCAGTGCATACATCCTGTTAGGATGCAAATCCTGACCTACCAGTCACCGACAAACCAGACTTTAGGGACAGGACCAATCTGGGTAGAGCCTAATCCTACCCCATAAAGTAGGTAGCACCTTAAGCCCACACCAGTGGTCGAATGGTCTAAGGCGTCACTCTCGCAATAGACTGGACTGCTGATGATGGGGATAGCGGGGTTCGAATCTCGGTGTGGTGCCCAGAGAGAGTGTTTTCTCAAATGGTTTTACCCTCTCTTCCTACATTCAAATGTGGTTACACTTCTCCTAAATTTAACTTTTATCATCCTAGCACATTTACCGTAATTAGTAGGCCTACACACGCTTACAACTGGTTAGACGCGGTGACCAAAAAAAAATACACCTTCAACTTTAGGTTAAGTGGCTCAGTTATGATTATATTTGGTAGTTAAGATGGAGGTTTAGGTAACATGAGTTAAGGACGGTGTTTTCTCAGTTTTTATAGAAAAAATTTTTTTCGCTAATATAAATAAAATATTTCTTCAGTACAAACATAGATCGTAACTTTCTTCACATGGTGATATAAATAATTGTTGAATATCTGTAATGATCATAGCAGCATTAGATGGCAACTTTTTTAAATGAAGATAAATAATTGTTATTAAATTCCAGGACACCCTTGACAGATATTCGAGGTCTGTTGATATCACCATGTGAATAAAATTAAACTCCTTGTTTGTACTGAAACAATATTTTATTTATTTTGACCAAAATAAAGTTTTGATATGAAAACTGCAAAAACAGTAACCTTTTTTTATCCCCACCTTTCTACCCAGTGATACCAATAATAGCCCACAACGAATTTAAACAATTTTACATTTAAAATTGCATATTAAATGGTGTTGAGATAAATAGTTTAACTTAGTTATGTCATGAAATGCATCCGCATTTGTATGGGAAAAGGATGAGTAAAATAATTTTGAAAACCAGATGGGGAAGGAAACTCACCCCCGGTGCAGATGCGAGTTCCGGGCTCCCGTCAGCCGTAATCCAGTTGATTGGGAGAGTAATGCCTTGGGCTTAGGGCATGGATCATGTGACCACTGATGTGGCTTTATATCTTACTTCCTTCGTCAAACATTCACACATGTGCACATGCATGACTATCAAACATACACACATGTGCACATTCACCCAAAGGTGATGATGTGAGACAACATGTGTATTCAGGAATGTTATATTCGTATCATTGAAAGGAGGGGTTGTGCTAATAACCCAATGTAATGGTAAATTTAACCCCGACTCCTTACATGTCCTTAACAAAAAAGATTTATTTCGACAAACCGTACGGGATGTTTGCCACTTTACAAGGTCAACAGCGGCTCTTCAGAACTTTGCAATTTGCTCGGATGCCTAATCCACACGCAGCCGAAAGATTGAATTGAAATAAATGGTACAGTGCACCGCACGTACACTTTCTGGCTCTCATACCTGAAAATGGAGATATTAACTTAAAACTCCTAATATAATGTGGAACAAATAATATACACTGTTGCAGGAAACACTCTACCAATGAACATATAAATGAAATAATAGACAATATTACAGAAACATATTGAGGAAAAAACTACATCTCTGTTGACCAACGAGCATAACAGATCAATTTTCCAGGCCTCAATTAAAAAAATATATTTTCCAATATCTCAGAACCTATTTGTTTTGTAAAAATATGTTTCAAATAAAGGGTTTTTTAAAATTTTTAATAGTACTACAACTTTGTAGTGATAAGTTGTTTAGTATCTCTAAGAGTTGCGGAGATATGATTAAAATTGGAAACTACCAATACAGAACATGTAAGGTACCCTTAAAGCTATTTTCATGGAATCATGACGTTTCCATCTTGTTTTTAATGTTAAAGAATTACTGGATACTAAATGTAATTAAAATTGTTAGAGAAGCTTTTGAGATAATCTAATTTTTCTCTTTTCACCTTAAAGAAAACTACCCTTAATTTTAGGGTTTTATAGACAGTTACAAAAACGTATCTGACAATGACAGCGTCACTGGGGTTCGAAGCCTGATCGGGTACACTAAGGGTGGTTTTCCTAAATGGGTTTTACACTCTCCCTTCACGCAAATGCAAGTGCACTTTCAATAAATAAAACCTTCTTCATCCTAACACCATAGCGTAGTTAGTACATATGCGTATGCCCCAGACGCAGTGTTTTTTTTAAAAAAGAACAGGATCCTCACAAAAACTGTGAAGATAAGTTACCGGTATTTAAGAATATTTTAGTGTTTTTATGCTTCATGGCTGCACAGTGCAGTTCAATAAGAAATACTGTGCATTGAGAGGATATTTCTCTGCAAGTAGGCGGCATTCTAAGTCAGTGGACAGAACTAAGGACGGCCGTATTCTCTCCGGTCGGACTGTACCCAAGTCGCGTGCACTATGTATGACGTTCCATGATAACCAAACGCGCTTTTATCGCATCGCGCACCTTATACCTTGTCTGCGTCAGCACAAAGCTACTACCATAGTATCTCAGGGCGATTCACCGCCAGCTGTATCGAGTCAGCGCGTTTATTCACCTAAATAAAGAGAGGATGTAAAACTAAACAAACCACTGTTTATTAGAGAAATGTCACGGACCTTACATTTCGACAAGGACATCAAACTTTGGGCCCATCACCTTGACCGAGGGCTGCGGTTCAATTTCAGGTGGTGCTCAAAATGTTGCAATAACTATTAATTTGGTTCTTCTAGGCATAAACTATATTATAATTATTTGGTATTGAATTAAGTGTTTAGTGAATGTTACTTTGTTTGAGGTCATATATTCATTATTTTATTCCTAGAAAGTGTGTATATAATACCAAGAACCTTTAACGTTCACTTTCCGAAACAAACTATTATAATTATCATTCCTTGAACTTTCAAACCAACATGTCTAGAGCTGACAAAACACCCGATCCTCCATTCCGTTAGTTCATCGTTCTTAAAGAGGCCTCAAAGTTATCAATGATATTTTTTTTAGGTCAAACTGTGAATAGGACTCGGCACCCTACCATACTCAACTAAGCGGTTTGCAGCTCGTGAGCTAAGTGCACGATTAAACAAAAGGTTACCCCCTTTGGTGGCCACATGGTCTTAAGGCGTCACTCTCGCGATAGAATAGACTGCCTATGACGGGTAGATCGGGATTCAAATCCCGGTTGGGTGTGCTGAAGGTGGTTTTCCCTAAGTGGTTTTTCACTCTCCCTCCACCAAAATGCGGGCACACATTCTTTAAATTTAACCTTCCTCATTTATAACAAATTAGCGTAATTAGTACAAGCCGAACGGGTAGTAAGACGATGTGCTATAAAAAAGTTTATTTCAAATCAAGAATGATGTTTTGTTTTAAGTCCTTTTTTTATATAAAAAATAATATCACTTCTTAGATGAGGTATTCTTAGATTTTTTTATCTCAACCAAGAGCCAGAGTTTTGAGGCATAAACTCCAGACAACGACCATCCCTTTCTTAGGCTCGGTACACGCGTCAGTTAATTGCAGTTTGAAGGTCACTTGGTTTGCACATACACACACACACACACACGTAGGTCTTTGAGTGCCTCTTACTCTTTCTACATCATTGATCTTTTTGTAGTCTGTGTGCAGTCTAATTTTCATATGACGGGCCTTCAAGACATATCTTTTACTGTCAAAATTGATGACAATTTGTTTACTATTTTATTAATGTTAGTTTTTATAGGTGGGTCATTGATGATATCTATCAAAAGTGACAACTGCGGGTCATATGACTTGACGTATGAATATGCAGAAGAACATCTAGTAGCTTTTTTGGCTATCGGATAAGGTTCTTCCTATGAAAATTACACGTTTTTCGAGTGGATGGGCAAACAATGCCTGGAAGAAGATCGAATCTGACCTTCTCAAGGCTTCCAGTTTACTACACACACGTCAGTTTTCATCAGTTCAGTCCACCCATCGGGTCACCCTCACGTGAGTAAAGAAGCTCTGGTTATAAACCAGATTAAGGCGAAACTTAGACGCCATATGTAAAAAATCAGAAGAGGTGGGGTTTTGGCTAGTCAAAGTTAAAGTCAATATAAGTTTGGTCCCATACACCAATAACCCCAATTATGATAATCACCCGTAAAATACATAAACAATAAATAATGAATTTAGTTTTAGCATATTTTTATAAACTACTACACATTATATTAAATTAGAGAATATTAACTGTCACATATCAGCTTGTTTTCAAGCACCTAAACTAAATTTATCTATGCTTGAGCTGTTATTCCTAGACTCGGCTCCACTATCAATCAATGGCCCACAAGTTGACTCAACAGTTTTAATGAAAATTGGATAAAATGCCATATTAAATAATAAAGAGTATATAAAACTGGTATTGCGCACAAGAAAAGTCGTGAAGCTAAAATAATCGAAGTGCATAAGTTAGAAAAATGTATTTGCAAAAATAGTTCGGGAGGGTGTACTAACTTTAGCTTTAAAGCCTGCAGAGGGTCCTAAGGCGAGGTTCATGGCTTTAAAAAACTTGGCAAATACAAAAGTGCACACCACTTTTATTGCTTTTAACATTTGTCTAGAAATACATTTTCGAAGAAAAATCATACTTTGGGCTACCCGATTGGGATGAATTTCAATAGGGTTCTATTCTGATAATAGATTAAGCGAATACAAAAATAATGAATTCGATTTATTGTAATTTGAACCTGTATAAAATGTTTCCGTACAAACATACGTCTAGAGAACAACGGAAAACTGCATAAGACAGACTTCTTTTATGCTTATTTTCTTCAAGAAGTTCAATCGATGTGAAATATTGAATATATAAGTAGAACTCAACTTATATTTAATAAAATATCAACTTTAATGTGGGTTGAAGAAGATATTTCCTCAGGTGAACTCATTTTATTGACGTACATCGGTGAAAGTGGAGATGGTACGAATAGAGCACACTCCTCATGATAAACGCTGATGTTTCATGTTAGGGGGGTGCTATATTTGGTGGAAAATAGTGTGACAAAGCTCATAAAACATCAAAGAATAAAAAAAAAACTAAACGAAATATGGTAAGTGAAAAAAGTTTTTATTTTCACTCTCGTGTTTCGTAATTTACTGTCCGTGCAGACTATCCGCATATCACCATTAATGTGATAAAGATGAGAACGATAGCACTTAGTAAAAGTTAGCCAGCTTTTCCTTGGAGAGAAAGTGGGTCATCAATGAGGAAAAATCACCGAGCAGTAAGCCGGGCCGGGAATAGAATCCTGACCTCTTCATTGCCGGCAAAATAATTAAGATGAGAGTGAAGCGTTTTGTTAACGTACAAATTCAAGAAATATAATCGTCACGATACAATCTTACATATTTTTTCATATAGTCTAATATATGGAGTCAGGTTTTCAAAAATTGGTTCTTGGTAGAAAAAACATTAAATTATTCTTTTTTCCTCCGCAAGACAAGCACAAAGTGGTACCTTTAATTTAATAAAAACTACTCAGATATCAATTTTAAGCTAAATTGTGAAAACAATTTACGAAAAAAATTCGATTTTTCCAAAATTAATCATCAGAAAACTACCCTTAATTTTAGGGTTGGAATTAAAATCACGATTCGACTTCGAGGTATGACCATACATCAAATAATTTCAAGTTTGGACCAAAACTATTAAGGTGGGATGGGAGGATACGCGAGGAAAATTCAGTGTTCTTGCAGTTTTTATGGCAAAACTTTTTTTTTTTTGCTAAAATAAATAAATTATTGCTTCAGTACAAACAATGAAATTTCTTGAATATCTGTCAAGGGTATTCTGAAATTTAACGACAACTTTTTCTCTCCATTTAAAAAGTTTGTTAGATAATGCCACCATGCTCATGACAGATATTCAGGAACTGTTGATATCTACAGGTGAAGAAAATTAAACTCTATATTTACAGTATACTGCAGCAATATTTTTTTTATTTTGGTTAAAAAAAATACTTTGCCATAAAAACTGCAAAAATACTGGCCTTTCCTCGCGTTCTCTTCCGTCCCACCTTAAACAGTTTCTGCTGCTGTAGCTCCATGTACATACAGAATTGATAGATCCATATTTATTTTATTCAGGGGTCCATAAAATATAAATATTCATTATAATCTTTAGTTTTTACTTCCATTACTGTTTCCAGCTTGTGGCTTGGGTCAGTTTAAAAAAAAAATTAAAACCATATATTTTCCACTCCCGACTTGCTATGCAGCCTGTCGTAGCTTTATATATCTTATAATCTAATATAAGACTAGGACAAGCACAACATCCAGTCCCCAGCCATTCATCACTGTGAAAGGGTAAACCCATATTTCACCAATGATAATTTTTTCAACCATGCCAAGAAACGAAGCCGGGACCTTTGGCTCAGTAGACAGACACGCTACCGACTGAGCTAAGGTTTGGATCATCATAATCTATTGTAAAAATACTTTAATGATTAAAATACTTTCTCTATACACTTTGTTATAAAAATATATAGTGACTGCAGGTGTACTCTAAGTTCTAAATAATAATACGCTCATGTTTGAGGTGAAAGTTGGTGTAATCCTAGTTTTGTCTACTCTGCAGAGCGACAACGGTGTTGTAAGACGAGGAATGCAGGTCAGACTTTCCGACCTACTGCACACGATATTTTACCTGAGAGCAGCATTCAAAAATACTTACAAGCACACTTTGTTTATGTTTACAAGCACTTGACACATTAGAACTACAATCGACAGACTTTGAACCCAACTCACGGCCGATTAGCCGCGATATTAAATATAAGATTAAGATCGATTCAGAAATAGTTTTTAAGTTTGCTTTTCTTCATTCTTCACATGTAAACATAGACATTGAGAATAATTAATTTTCTCACTTCAAAATATTTTATTTTTTAATTTTACTGTATTTTCTAACAAAGTGTTCCATTGTTTTTTTTAAATGTATCCTAAAGAAAGCCACACCATGATGCAATGGCTGGTTCGAGCTGTATTACTTACCTAAGTTAGGTTTTATCAGTAGGGTGAGATGGGCTCTTAAAGGGATTTGATACCTTCAAGGGGTGGTTCACATGCCACAATTAACATGAGACTAACAACTTTACTTCCCCTTTAAAGGAAATTGTGCCACGGATTTCTATTGCTAAAAAAAAATCCGTCAACCTGGGAGGGAAATATTGAATTGAGTCCCACCCCCATTTCTGGGTTGTCAGATTCGAGTTCCTAAGAGATTGTTGGCAGAAACTTGTTAGGTTAGGTTAGGTTCATTGCAGTTAGCTAACATAATATGATTGGTTGACATTTTTTTAAATCTTAAAAGAACTCTTGATACAAGTCCACCGTCGTACTCCGTCCTTTAGCATTTTGTGAAAACGGAACTTAAAGCCATTAATGACAGACAGCATTTTTTGTTTTTTCGCTCGACAAGCACTCCATGACGTTCGATTTAGAATGACTAAAACAGTTTATGTTTTGCAGAACAATAGAGTTTGTACCCTGGATTCAATTCAAACAAATGTTCAAAATAACCCGGGTTCAATTCGAATAACAAAAAGGTAAACACGTGACTTGGGACTCAATTCAATGTCATCCAATTAGAATTCTGAAACCATTTAGTATTAGATATAATTATATAGTACTGTACACTGATGTCAATATTACTTAAAAAGAGACCAGTAGGGTTAGTGTAGAGAATTATATTACACAAAAGGGTTAGTTTAGAGAATTATATTACACAAAAGGCTGAGTTCGACCCCGATTAGATGTCTTAGTGTGAATTTTCAACAGTGGTCAAGTCATGTAAATGTGTGTGCATCTCCTTAAAATTTACTCTTCTTATTTTACCAATGGTTAACTTTTCAGCAAAGAGTCAGAATTGCCATTAAAACATATATAGCATATAGTGGTAGCTATCAATAGTAAAAATACAATCTGTGTCGGCATAAATTTTAAAGTAAAACTGAAAAAATACAATACGCGAAACCGATTGAAATGACATTTAATAAAGTTCAATAACCAAGTCATTAAAAATAGAATTCAGAATATAAAAATTTATTTTATCCTGTCATTTAGTGTTAATTGATCCAGTTTAAAACCAGTGTCCTCAATGTTTTATATCAAATAAAAACAAAATGCAAGGCTTGCATTGCTCCAGTAAATGGTTCGCCAACAATGGGAGGTTTTCGTACTAAAATGGATTGAGCTTATTTTGCACAAAACCAACGCATTATTTTTAATGCCATAGAGAACGCTTTGGATTTCACAAATTGTTCATTTCAAACGTTAAAAAAAAAAACTGTGTGTATGGTAGACTATTTAAAAAAAATCCTCTATCGTATATCATAAATATTTGTCTAAGCTATTTCACATAGAGGAAGACTGGATCGCATCACGAAATGTGCCCGTGCTGGGGATTGCCCATTACGTCACAGCGATTACCTCACGTTTTTACAATAGCGTATGAAATGCTTGTAATGAGCTCTTCCAAGTATTTCATTGCAGCTAATTCCATCAAGTCTATTATATCACGGTGAGCTGGCGGTCTAGTGGTAAGGTGTCGGACTTTTATACTGGGGGTCCGGGGTTCGATCCTCGGTCCCGGCACAGATTTATCTGAATAATAATAATAAATCACAGATTACTTTACCTACTCCTCGCTTCACGTCGGCAGAGTTGGCTCAGCGCCAACGTGCCTGGGCCTTTGGCGTGTCGAATCCCCGCCGACAGGGTGCGGTGTGAATGGTTTTACAGAATGGGATTATCAATACTCTTTCCAGGCTAAAGTAGTTGCTACGCGAACAGTCAACCTCGCTCCCTCTCTTCAAAAAATTCTAAGTACATCATGTTGAGAATTATGTCATGTTTTAACATTTCTCTTTGTATTTCAAGTTGAAATGTCTCTTATAATTTCTCCTTGGATTTGAAGTTGAAATATCTCCTATAATTTCTCCTTGGATCATAAGTAGGTATATACTTTTATTTGGTAATCAAGTTAGACTGAAAACAAATGAATACCCAATTCAATAGTAGGCCTACATTATATCCATAGAGAATAACCATTATCCACGTGATTTAAGACGTCAGTCTCACAATATATTGATACCTCAGTGCAAGAGTGTTACATTCCAAATCCACTGACTTTTCAGTCTGCAAGTAAAACTGTTTGTAACAGAGTGGGACTGTATGCGTTAACCCAACTATTTGGATTAATTAAATCAGACTTTCAATAAATATATATTATTTTAACCGTAGCATTGGTAATATATTAACATATTCTGAGTTTAATGATATAACTAGCCCAAAAATGGCTCTTTTTTTTAGTTGTAACACTGTTGCATCGAAGTATCGATATGGAACCATTTTAAAAATACGTTAAACGTACTAGATTTATAGTTTATAATTTTAAATTAAAATCACTTGAACTGAGCTACTAAACAAACAAAAAAATCTGAGCGGCCGCTATATTTAAACTGATAATTATATTGAGAAACAATAAAAAGTACCATACACACATTCTTCAGCTGATAGTTGCATACGATGTTCAGCTGGTACATAAGATCCTCAGTCTAAGTTCAAAAAATCTCTGCCAAATTTAGTTAAAAATGGGTCCACACATTTGACAGTTATCGCAGAGCAAACATCCGGACGGATAGACAGACAGACGAAATGTCAAATGTCCAAGTTAAAACAGGAAACTATTTAAGAAAATAACGCCCTCAGTTCACCCTGCTTGCATTGTGACCTCGACCTTACCTCCTCATACTAAAGTAGTTTGGACATTTTAGGACTATGGGCCAGTATTATAGGAAATAAATGGTACGGCACACCGCACAGACTTTCTCTCTCTTTCTATAAACTCCTAAGATTTCTGAACGGAATAATGTACATTGTATCATCATCACTCCACATAAGAACACGCATAAAATAATATACAATGATATAGAATCAATGAGAAAAGAGGCGCATCTTTGTCCACCTAAGAGCATTTCAAACAGTTTAATGTCTTCCACAAGGGTCAACACTTCGTATTAAAATTTCGATTTCTGGTTAAAATTTTAACATTTTATAAGGTGTTGCAGATCTTCAAGTCATCGCATTGATATTTAATTATTCATTTATACATTTTGACCAATAAAAAATGTAAATATTGACTATTGAGTCTAAAATGGAGATAGATCATTGCTATGCAAACATTTCTCCTAAGAGATTTAAGGAAAAATAACATACTTTTTTAGATACTTACTTATATTTAATTACTCTATGGCATTGGAGAATTATTGCGTTAAGACTTAAGTAGTATATGTTTACAACTAAAGCTCACAAAATTGTATTAATATATTTGCAAATATCTCAGAAACTGCTGCTTTTATAAAAATATATGTCAAATAAATTTTTTTTTATTTCTGATAGTCCTACAATTTTGCAATGATAAGTTGTTTAGTTTCTCCAATAGTTGTGGAGATAAGGAAATTAACGCTTCTGTAAAGTACCCTAAAAATCATTTTCATAGGAAAATGAAAATAGCCAGTTTATTTATAATCTTAATCAACGCCTAGATACGAATTTTAATCAAAATCGTTTGAGTAGATTTTGAGAAAACCAAATTTTTCTCTTTTCACCCTTCAGTAAACTACCCTTAATTTTAAGTTTTTATAGACACACAGACAGACGGCATTGCAAAGACTATTTTTTAGGGTTCGGGGGGTCATGAGACGTCGACATCCATCAACATTTCAGGTTAGTTTTTTTTACGGTCGCAATACTTAAACTTTAATGTCCAAAAAGTTAAAAAAATTCATGTATAATTGCGTATAGATTGAAAGTTATTGATTTTATAAAAATATGTTTCGGATAAAATATCTGTATTATAAATATATATACATATTTGTAATGCTAAGTAATTTCATATCTCAAATAGTTTCGGAGCTATTTAAAAAAATGTTAATTGACGCATCAGACCGGAGCCCTTAAAGCCATTTTGCCGAAATATTGAGGGTAGCCATTTTGTTTGGAATATTTATTAATGTTTATAAATGAAATTTAATCAAAATCGTTGGAGCCGATTTTGAGAAAATCGACTTTTTCTCTTTTTGCCCTTCGGTAAACTACCCTTAATTTTAAGTTTTAATAGACACACAGACAGACGGCATTGCAAAGACTATTTTTTAGGGTTCGGGGGGTCATGAGACGTCGAAATCCATCAACATTTCAGGTTAGTTTTTTCTACGATCGCAATACTTAAGCTTTAATGTCCAAAAAGCTAAAAATATATATATAATTGCGTATAGATTAAAAATTATTGATTTTATAAAAATATGTTTCGAATAAAATATTTGTATTATAAATATATATACATATTTGTAATGCTAAGTAATTTCATATCTCAAATAGTTTCGGAGCTATTATAAAAAATGTTAATTTACGCATCAGACCGGAGCCCTTAAAGCGATTTTGCCGAAATATTGAGGGTAGCCATTTTGTTTGTAATATTTATTAATGTTCATAAATGAAATTTAATCAAAATCGTTAGAGCCGATTTTGAGAAAATCGACTTTTTCTGTTTTTTCCCTTCAGTAAACTACCCTTAATTTTAGGGGTAGATGTCCAATTCCAAAAACCCCTCGGGGCAACCCTATGAAAACCCAAGATATCAAGTTTCAGCTCAATCGGTAAAATAGTTTAGGCTCTAGTTGGAGGTACAGACAGACAGACAGACGGAAATTCAAAACCACTTTTTTGGATTCAGGAAGTCATGAAACGTCAAAATTCATCAAAATCTCGAGTTCGAATTTTTTGACGATCACAATACTTTCTCTACCTGTAAGATAGAGAGAAAGTAAAAACAAAGAGGATATTTCCCTTTGAGTGGGCGGCATCCTTAGCACCAAGCCGTTAATTCATTACTTACCCGACACCTTAGATAAGTCGGAAACGTGTCCATATACTGAGCTAAGAGTCCCAGGTTCGATTTCCAGAGGGACCAAAAAAATGATCATTGGTGAAATGTGGGCTTCCCATTTCTTAGTGATGACTTAACTGCTGGGGGAAGGGGTGGGAGGGAGTCGTAGGGGCGGTTGGGTGCTGTGCCTGTTCGAGATTTAAGTTATTTTATAAGTAATGTGCTGATATAATCAGTCGGTTCAGAAAGACAAATTGCACATCCATGTGTAGAATCAAACCCGGTGCCCCTAGCTCAGTAGTCAGATGCGCTATCGACTGGACTAAAGTGTCGGTCAATTAAGCCCTTGTGCAACGTACCCATCATAAACCAATTCCACGTCCCATGAAGACATTCACACCAATTTAACTGAGTGGATTCGTTCCAGTCCACCGAGTGAACGGTACTGGGTCCGAGTCTAAAAGCGATGCACGACAACTAAACAACGAATTATAAAGGTTCTAGCTGGGTAAAGCTAAATTTTCAGGAGATGGACTCTTAAGGAAAAAGCAGTCATATATTTTTAAGTCTAGGATTGATAACATTCTATTATTTTATTAGTGTTATTTCTCTAATATTTATATCAAACCTGAATGATGATGATGATGATCATAGCTGATTGTTTAAGATCATAACACATGACGTATGAATACGTGGAAGTGGATCCAGTAGCTTTTCTGGCTGTCAGATAAAGGCCCTTCCTATGAAACTTGTACTGTATGTTCAGTAAATTCATAAGAAACGTGACCGAATCCTTAACTCATCAGTCTCACTTCCTCGCTCTGCTCGTTACTACCCATCCGGGCTATCCATACTTAACACCGCCCCTTTAGGGTAGGTATGAGGAAGGTAGAATTCAAAGGAAACGTACCCGCATTTGCGTTCATTAAGCGTGGGAAACCATTTATATAAAAAATCCCAGTCCACGCAAGAGAGAAGAAAATTTCTCAAAAATTCTACCTATGCCATGCTTACTTTGTTGACGTAACAGATAGCAGGACTCGGAAGGGTGGGAGGCGGGTGATGGAGGGCGGGAGAATAAAGAATATTCACAAGCCGTTCATATACAATAAATATCAAGAAGAAGCAGTTTCCATTCCACCCATGCCGGCAGGCACACGGTCTAAACGTCAAGCTCATTTAGTCTAGTTAGCCGTTTACGGGAAAGTGGAGTTTTAATCCTGGTCAGGTTTATCAAGATTTTTTTTCCACTCTCCCTCAACGTAAATTCAGGTAAATTTTCTACATGCTTCTACCATCTATATCCCTACGCAATTAGAGTACCGGTAATTAATGTACATGCGTATAGCCCATTTCGATGGTCAAATGGTCTAAGGCATCACTCTCGCAATATACTAGGTGTACGATAATAGGCATAGCGGGGTTCATATTCCCGTCGTATGTATTAAGGAAGATTTTCCCCTAAATAGTTTTCGACTCTCCCGCCAAATATATGCGGGTACACTTCCTCTAAATTCAATCTTATTTATCCCTTACACATTAGCATGGTTAGCACATAATACGTATAACCAAAACGGGTATAAAAACATGTGGTGTAAGAAAAACCGGGTAGCTTAAGACGATCCTGACGAGACACTTCACACATACGAACCTTAGAGCGACAAGGAGAGTCGTTGAAAAGAAAGTACACAGCCGGTAAATCAGGTAATACAGTATGTGGGCTGGACGTGTTGTCATAGCAGCGCTAAGATCATCACAACCTTGTTACTGACAGCGGTGGCATGTCCGCATTCAAGTACCGCGGTCCTAATCGCCCTGACCACTTCCCGGCTCGTGTTTCGGGAATACTCTTGCAAGAAAGGATACATGCTCAAGTTTCCAAAACAGAATTTGACAGCATATTTATATTTCGGTCCCGCACAGGTGGGCAAGCGGAATAGATGAAAGCTCACTTAGTCTATGGGCTGCCCTGATTTTGGTTCGAAGAAAAGTAGAGAATATTCAAACATATTTCTTTGCGTCCAACAATGATGACATTTTATTATATTATTTGTGTTATTTTATTGGTATTGATAATATCTACAGTAGCCCCATGGCTTCTTTGGTGCTGACTGAATGTTCACAGCTGACTTCTGACAGTCAACATTTAGGTATATACCTAAACTTTGACTGTCATAAGTGACAGCTGCTAAACACATGTTTTTTGCAGATCATATGGTTCGGCGTAGGTATACATAGTTTGGTCTGGTATACATCAGTTTTAGCTTATGTGGTGCTGAGTGACAGTTCACAGCTGACTTCTGACAGTCAACATTTAGGTATATACCTAAATTTTGACTGTCAGAAGTGACAGCTGCTAAACACATGTTTTTTGCAGATCATATGGTTCGGCGTAGGGATACATAATTTGGTCTGGTAGCTTTTCAAAGCCGTCATAAGTCAGCTGTGAGCTGTCAGTCAGCACCACATAAGCTAAAACTGAGGTATAGCTTTTCAAAGCCGTCAGCTGTCAGCTGTGAGCTGTCAGTCAGCACCAAAGAAGCCATGGGGCTACTGTATCAAAAGTGACAGCTTGACAGCTGCAGATAACATGAATTGATGTATGAATATATTAAAATTGTTTTAGTAAGTTTAGTATCTAACTTCTACTGTTCTTCCTACCAGAAACATACTATAGGCCTAGTTTGCCTGTGAGGGGGAGGTCGAGGTTCGAAATCGGACCGGGTGTACTAAGTTTTTTCCTTAAATAGATTTTCACTCTTCATCAAAGCAAATGCGGGTACAAGTCTTAAATTTTTACCACCCATTTGAATTATACGTTTATGAACTAATTAATCTATAGGTTAGGGATGACGAAGGTTGAATTTAGAGGAAGTGTATCCGAATTTGCGTAGGGAGAGTGATAGAGTGAAAAGCCACAGTACACCCAACCGAGATCGAACCAGGATCTCTCTGTCATTGGCAGTATAGTCTACTGCTAGAGTAGCACCTTAGACCATACGGCCACCAAAGCGGATATTGGTATTATTATTAATCTTAGATCTTCATATTTTAATCATTGAACTTTGTTTAGTTAATACGCTTAGAATAAAATAAAGGGTGGAAATAAGGTAATAATTTAGAGCATAAGCGCTTAAACCTTTTATTCACTACCCCTTTTCATAAGAAAAATTATTAGTGTCCCTGGACATTATTTACTATTATTATCTATAACTTTACTGTTAACAAAAATTATATACACGCATATTTAACCAAATAAAACCATTAGTTTATCTTAGATAATCATAAGAATGATTAGTAAATTGTTTTTGTGTAATCATGCCAAAAGATGTGCATTTTTGCAACGAATTATGGGTCTACACAAATATAGAATGAAAGGTTGCAGTGTATTATAATTTAATTAATTCTATAAGAAATAGGCCTTTTTAATTTAGGCTTATTGGCGTTTATCAAGGTTTTCTGTCACCCACAGCATACTTTTCACAACCCCTGGATAGTCGCGACTCAAGGTTTGGAGTACGTATAAGCGCATTAGCTTAGTTATCGGATGACCAAATCACATGTGGAAAACTGCCCCTATATACCCAGCCTATTTAAGCTTCGACATCTACGATAGCAAAAGTCTAGACTTTAGTGAAAATGTTGCCATAGAACACATAAACACAGATGTTACTGTGAGGTATGTAACACTACCTACTGTAGTCACAGACTGTACATACTCTGGTATGTAACACTATCTACTGTAGTCACAGACTGTACGTTATTCTAGTATGTAACACTATCTACTGTAGTCACAGACTGTACGTTACTCTAGTATGTAACACTATCTACTGTAGTCACAGACTGTACGTTATTCTGGTACCTAACACTATCTACTGTAGTCACAGACTGTACGTTACTCTGGTACCTAACACTATCTATTGTAGTCACAGACTGTACGTTTACACTCTGGTACCTAACACTATCTACTATAGTCACAAGACTGTACTTATTCTGGTAACCTAACACTATCTAAGCTTATATTTCACATTATTGTACGGTTTACTCTGGTACCTAACACTATCTACTGTATCAGTCACAGACTGTACGTTACTCTGGTACCTAACACTATCTATTATAGTCACAGACTGTACGTTATCTGGTACCTACACATCACATACACATACGTTATCTGGTACCTACACACTATAGTCACTTGTACGTATCTCTGGTACCTAACACTATCTATTGTAGTCACAGATGTACGTTACTCTGGTACCTAACACTATCTACTGTAGTCACAGACTGTACGTTATTCTGGTACCTAACACTATCTACTATCAATAGTCACAAGCCATGTAGTTATCTCTAGGTACCTCAATTTCACTAACAACTACCGTAGTCACAGACTGTACGCTCAGGTAACGGAGTTATTTCCAGGTCACGCAGCATTCCTCTTACAGCTATACCCGGCATCGTGTGTCAGGTCCCTCCACACACTGATTTATTCTCACTGTTATCAAGCTGGAGTACCATTCTTTTGTTTCAACTCAAGTGTTAATATGCCCTTCACTATATGGTGACTTCACTTGTAGCTTCTTGTTTTCATACTTTATGAAGATTGAATTTTCGACTTCACCGGGTTTCGATCCAAAGTTTCTCGAAGGACATATTTTATCATATTCATAGCACAACGCTTTAAGTATAGTATCAGGGCCTCGGTACTTTTGACATAAACAAAAAGTATTACCTATCTATTGAGATGAACGAATTCATACAACTTTTGACGGTTGTTGTCAAGACTTTTTTTAGATAGGCCTAAATATCTCGCAGTTGCTTGCACGAGAAAAGGTTTGTTCATACCGGTACGAATACTGACAGTTGCTGTTTTTATAATCTGATGCCACCATGATAAATACTGATGCTGATATAATAAATACTAATGTTACTATTATACATAATGATGCTGCTGTAATAAATACTGATGTTACCATTATACATACTGATGCTGCTGTAATAAATACTGATGTTACCATTATACATACTGATGCTGCTGTAATAAATACTGATGTTACCATTATATATATACTGATGCTGCTGTAATAAATACTGATGTTACCATTATACATACTGATGTTGCTGTAATAAATACTGATGTTACCATTATACATACTGATGATGCTGTAATAAATACTGATGTTACCATTATACATACTGATGTTGCTGTAATAAATACTGATGTTACCATTATACATACTGATGATGCTGTAATAAATACTCCGACTGCCGAGGACGGGGAGATCGAGGTTCGAATCTCGGTCGGGTGAACTGGGGTGGTTTTTCCTAAATGGTTTTCCACTCTCCCTCCACGCAAATGCGGGTTCACTTCCTCTATTCAACCTTCCCAATTCCTAATCCATTAGCGTAATTAGTACTTAAGCGTATAACTCGAACGGGTAGTAAGACGCAGTGCTAAATAATAATAATAATAATAATAATAATAATAATAATAATGTAATAAATACTGATGTTACCATTATACATACTGATGCTGCTGTAATAAATACTATTACTGACAATTATAAAGAGGTGTACTGTTAATTGCTGCTTTAATAAATATTAATTCGGCTATGATACTGGTGCATCAATTGAATATACTGATACTTGCTACTTAATAAATATTGATGCTACTGCTATATACTGACAAATTTTACTATGGTATATATTTATAATGCTCCTATTGTAAATAGTGAAGCTGCTATTGTATTTATATATATAGCTATTTGCTGCTATAAAAGAAAAAAATTGTTTCAACTATACCCCGATATTTTAGGAAAGATATAGCTAACAGCTAAGAAAGTTACTAGATCTACTTTCACGTATTCATACGTCAAGTCATCTTATCTGAATCTTTTACTTTTTATAGATATTATCAATAATACTTATAAAATAACACTTATTGTTTAAGAAAATGTTATCAACATTAACAAAAAATAGGCCTTTGTTTGTATTTGATAAAAGGTGCTTTAATCCTGCCCGCGAGTACTTGGGTGCTTATTCCTAAATGGTTCCTCCCTCTCATGTTTGTTTAGTAAAATAGATTGTCTGTATACTTTTTTACTTTCACATTATATTTTTAACAATGTCAGATTGATTAAAACCATCAAATGACAAGTGTTTTGGGCATCAGGAAAGTGGTAAAATACAAACTATTTCGAATTTATAAATTGATATTAGAAAAAAGAAGTATAGTTTAAAGTATTTTATATAGTAGGCCCTACTAAAACATGAAATAAAAAGCTGTAACACAAGCAACGATTTATTAAAGGAATGTCCTAATCCATTTATTTTTGTACAAGTACAAATTTATTTTACGAGCTTTCAACCCTTAAGAAGTGTCTAAGCTTGACAAATAAAATATAGAAATTGTCAAAGTGTTTATCATGTAGGCCTATCAAAATTGTGCCTTGTTTTGATGATTTTGGAGTTATAGTAATAAATACATTGATAGGCTTCCTAAAGTAGTCCCTAACTGGGAGCTACTTCAAGGACTATTTTTCAAACAAATTAACAATTTTCGATGCAATATTTTAAAAACATGTCTTTAGCAAGAACACACATAATCATAAAAATAGCACAAATACTTGTAACATATGTATATTTCAAATTGTGTGTTTTTATTGTAACAAAGTAGCTCCTGTTGACGGTATTCATTATAATCAGGTGGTCTCTGGTGCTAACAACACAACAGCGATGAAAAGAAACGCCTCATTTCCCCCCATTTCAACCCCCCACCCCTATTCTAGATAAAACACAACAGCCACACATATTTAAGGAGGAGGAACGCGCTCGTTTCAAATTATTAAAATAAGTTGTTACTTAAAATTAAACACTAGAAATTGACAAAACAGTGGTCAGTTTTGTTGAACCGCGTCCTTCTGCCCATATCCACGCATATTTACATAATGGGGTAGGGAAATAAGAAAGAGTGAGTGGTAAAATAAATTTTTTTGAGAGTGTAAAATATCGTTGCCTATCTCTAGTGGGGGGCCTATTATTAATTATTATTACTTAATCATCATTATCATTATATTATAAAACCCAACAAACGCGTCTTACTACCCGGTTCGTGGTTATACGCACTTACGCTAATGTGAATGGTATGGTGATTGTGAGATGAAATGGAGGACCTACAGTTTAACGTGGAATCCGAACCACGGTGGAGGCCTGGCATTCCACACATTCACAAGTTGTGATTAATACACGTCTTGTCAGAGGTGAAGGAAGGGTTTGGAAATCAGATAAATCTGTGCCGGGACCGAGACTTGAATCCCGGACCTCTAGCACAGAAGTCTGACACCTTACCCCTAGACCACCAGGTCACAAGTAGACTACACCCGGGCAAGATTCAAACTACTACCTCCCCATCACCAGCAACCAGATCAAACGAGGTTTACGCCTTAGCCCGCGTGCCCATCGATGCTGGTTATGTCAAATTAATTGTTCATACAAGTATATTATGTGAAAATGAAGTTAATGCGCTCAAGAGACATTGTTTTGCCCGTATCTCGTGTTGAAGGCTGCGCGTGAACCAAGAGCTGTGAATTAATCCCAAGATGGTGTTAAAATTAAGGTGGTTATTAACTGACACGTTTCAGTGTTAATTCCTGAAGATAGGACTAGATGTTTAGCTTAAGTGTGATAGTTTAGATTCTGTTTAGTTTCTTAACCTTATACTTAGCTAAGCTTATAAATGATGCACAGTGCATTCACCCTGAACAAGCCAGTCTTACACTGACAAACTACAACTACAACTACAGGACGTTGAGGTGGGGATGTAGGGGACGCGAGAAAAGGTATGTTTTTGAAGTTTTTATAACATCACTTTTTTTTTGACAAAAGGAATAAACTATTTCTCCAGTATAAACATTTAGTTTAATTTTTTTTTCACGCGGTGATATCAACCAACAGTTGTTGAATTAATATTTGTCAGGGGTGTCCTGGAATTTAATAAAAACTTTTAATATTCATTTAAAAAGTTTCTCAACTAATTGCCACCATGTTCCTGATAGATATTCAACAAGTGTTGATATCACCATGTGAAGAAAATTAAACTCTTATTTTTCCACTGGAGTAATATTTTATATAGCTATTTTGGTCAAAAAAAAATGTTTTACTATAAAAACTGCCAGAAACACTGGCCCTAACTCAGGTTTCCTTGGCCTACACTCCCCCTTGATATCCTCCAAGAGAGAATTGTCGGAGATATTTATTTCTGTTAACTCACCCCTTCATAGAAGTAACCGCGGTCTTTTATCATGAGGGAGGGGTGGTTTGGGAGGGTGTGTAAAGAAGACGACGCCTTTTATTTACTAGTTCACAGAAACGTATTTTGATTTTGAACAGAAGAGCTCATGAAAACACAAAAAGTTACAATTAAGAATTTAGGGGTTTAGTAAATATTTAAAATGATGCTCATTGTTGTAAAGAGTAGGCCTACCACATAGCTTGGGTCTAATTAGTTTAGTGAAAGTCGTTATTATTTGTTTGGAAATTTAATCGTTTTGAAAAAAAAAAGTGTTTAAATAGTTAAAAAAATAATTTAATCAAAACTCATACCTAGTAATTAAGTACTTGACATTGTTTCAATGTAATAAAATGGATTACTAAAATACAAAATATTATGCCCTATTGAGGAGTGCTGAGATGATCCTATTTAATTTATTTAAAAATACCCGATTGCATTAAAAATGGAATACTTACTATGCATTGCCTTCGTTAGATGTCACGTTTTGTATAAAAACTAACTCAGTGGCTTTGTGGCTATATTATAATTAATGTAATTAGTTCGCGTTTTAACTTGAATATCTAAACATTGTTTGATGAAGTTGGAATATTTTCTTTCTAAATTATTTATTTTATTAAAATTAAGCCTTATCACAATTCTTTTAAATGTATCCCTCCTAAATTTAAATATAGTAAACGCGCCTGTGCGTCGCGTGGTCTAATCACGTGACGTAATAGGGTGGAACAACCCTCACATGTAGGCCTATTGTTTCAGTAGCGAGCACCTGGTATACCCAAAATTACCTGCTTCCCCAAGCAGGTGAATCATACGCCATGCAAGCAAGCCGCCACGTACGCGTATAAAATGTTGCTTTTTCAGAATTAAAATTAAAAACACAGTGAACTTACTTACCTAAATAGGAGTGATGAGCCGATTCCTTGCAAGATGTTGTAACAGTATCAAAACTTGCGTCTGGGTAATCCAATCGCGGTTTGAAATTATTGCACTTTAAACAGATGCAGTTGCACTTTTGAAAGATTTATATCCACAATATAAAATTTCACATAATACACCCTTTTATTAAATTTAAGCACTAAACATCACTTATTGCACACGTGTATCAAACTTTATTTTTAGTTTTTATTTTAAAATCATTCTATAAACAATTTGAAAGAGATTGGTATCCTGGCATGTAAAGAGTTTCTAGAATGAATTCACATGACGGAAGAAAAGTAATTACAATTTATCACGAAATAAATAAAAGAAAGGAACACTTATAACACAGGTGGTGATCGAGCGGTCAACCCCACAAGACACACTTCTTGACACATTAAATGACGTCACAATTTACGTTTACCTCGAATTCCAAAGCTAATACAAGAGGAAGTATTTCAAATATGTAAGTTTTGTCCGTTTTCTTTTTGACGCGAAGTGATTGTTGTGGCACAGCTTGGCGCGACCACCACAAGCTAGGTGTACACGACAGCACGGCGGAAACACACGAGAGCACCCGAACTGTGCTACCAACTGTTGAGTAAGAAAACCAGCTAAGGCTGAATACCTTAAAGGAAACATTACGTCATAATGATTTGTTTTGATTCCATTTTTATTAATATTGCAACAAATAAATTGTAGTTTTACTCATTTTATTAATATTCCGACTGTCAAAGTAAGACCCTTTAAGAATAAACAAAAACTTTTTTTGCGGGCAAAATTGATAGTATTTAACTATTTTATTTGTATTAATTTATAGGTATTGTTAATATATATAAATTGGCAGCTGCAGAATACATTGCTTGACGCAAGAAAATCTAAAAGCAGCTCTAGTAGCTTTTTTTTTATCTTCCAGCTATGAAAATTGAATCATACAAACCTACCTCAATTTTCTTACGAAAGCGTAATATATTCCGAAACGTATAAAAAGTTACTCGATCTACTTTAATATATTCATACGTCAAGTCATGCTATCTGCAGCTGTCAAACATAACATAACATTACATTACAGTTTACATAATATTAAAAACACTTTTAACAGACTTTTTCAGCTTGTATTCCTAACATAGAGCAGCAAAGCTAGTTTGCATTAATTTCTGAAAGTCCATATTTTGTATCAGATTAGAGTGAAATACAAATTATAGAGGTTTATAAATTACAGATTCTTGAAGCCTTAAATATTAATATCTTGAAATTACTATTTTTATGGTAACCTATTAATAGAGCTCCTGATTTGTGGTAAATAAAATGACTAGATTTAGCTAAATAAAAAGTTGATTTCGGTATGAATAGTCATTAGGAGGCCTAATAAAACATTTATTTTGGGTTAAAAATGGTAACAACTCAACTCTTGTGGAAGTTTCATGGCGCAACAAATATAAATATTACAGCCAAAGTATTTGTATAGCAAAAAATCAAAGACAGGCGTTTAATAATATCTCATTAATGAGCTTGGACATTGTGTATTTTCTTTTTCTTCTTTATATTTAAATATTTGCCTTTGATCTTTATATGAGCCGGCTCAAACACACTTTTTACCACTATTGTTTTTGGAAGTGGGAAACAAAATATACTCTAGACTGGGGAAACTTTTCTTGCTGGTGAGAATGTTGTTATTGTTAATTTATTATCATCTAAATCAACAACATTGAAAAGATTCGCCTTTAAAAAGATAAATTAGTCGATTTCACGAAAATATTTAATTTAGTTTAATTTCGTGCATGTATTATTAATTCAACTAATGCTACCATTACATTTAAATATATATATATATTATTATATATATGTTTTAGCACCACATCTTACTACCCGTTCAGGTTATACGCTTATGTACTAGTTACGTTAGTGGTTTTATGAATGAAGGCTATATTTATATGAAGTGCACCCGAATTTGCGTGGAGGGAGAGGGGAAAACCATTTGGTAAAAACCACCCTCAGTGTAACCGATCAATATTCGAACCTTGACCTCCCCATCATCGGCAGTCAAGTCTCACGAGAGTGTAGCACCTTAGACCATGCGGCCACCGAAGAGGGTTGAAAATGTTTTGATAGCCATTTTGATTCTAAGTAAGGGTAAAAACACGTATCGCCAAATTTCGGTGTGTCTATTTATGTCAAACGGTTTGAAGTATGAAACGAAGAGAATAGCTAAAGAAAATGGTTTAAAGTTAAGACGTACAGGATGTATTCATATTCACGCGGCTCCTCTTTTCAGAGAAATGATTCCTTACAACAAAACAAGCTGAAACCGTTAAACAACGAAAGCCGCCGTATGCTTAGCTCCTCCTTGACGGCGTGTTGCTGACATCTACTGATAGTGGATCGTGAATAAGGTAAGGAAATAGTCATTCACCAAGCAATGCGTCATGTGGATTATAATACCAACCTTCATGTTATGCTCCACTTCTCGTTCTTATCGCGTGTTGCACCATGAAGATGATAGTAACAATGTATCTCCCTTCACCCCCCCACCCCCCGGTCCTACACCCTATACACCACCCCGTTAAGTGAAGCTTAAGAGCTGCCATTATCTCTCTCCACCAATATCACAGGGAGTATTGTAAAGGAAAAAAAAAGAAATTAAAGAAAGCGTGGCCAACCACTTCGAGATTTTTTTTTTGTTACGATTTGTTAATATTTGAGGGGTGATTACGTAATGGAGCTATAATGAGTTGGTCATAAGGCTTTAGAGTAGCCGGGACCCGGGGAGGGGGGGGGGGGTGCGACGTTTCCTTCCGAACCTAGTGTTTTAATACTTAGAACTGCTTTATCAAGTTTATTAATAAAACATTTTTAGGCCTGTCTACAAGAGGTTGGTTATAATACTAACCAACCTAACAAAACATAACCTTCAATTGATAAGTGCCTGTAATTTTTAGGCTTTATTTCTAAAAAAAGTTTCTTTAACGTAAGATTGGATGAGGTGAGAGCGAACTAAACGCATTATATAATTTATCAAATAAATTATAACATTTTATACGAAAATACCACGCACCATTGGCTTGGGTAGATAACTAATTAATAGTAATTGAGAACCCCAGTTTAGCTGGGAACTGCCCCCGTCTGAAAATAAAGAGAATGCAAAGTTTTACAGGTACGAAAGCAATTGTCGGTAAGAAACATACATTTGAGATAAACCTGTTGAAATGGTTGCATGGATTATCACTTTTTAACCAATTTGGTCGCTGCTAGGCAGTTGCGTTACATAGGCCCTGTTTGGTCTTTAAATACCCTAAGAGCATTATTATAAGCCTATTTTTAAGCTTAACTTATGTGGTGGTATTCATGATGGTGTCAAACTGTTTAAAAACTCCACTGGAAAGATATTTTCCCCGCTTATCCCTACAGTCGATTGAACTCAAAATCATGTAACGGACCTCTCAGTCTAAATTACTAAATAGGGTTCACTTTCTCATTTATTTGTACAACTTCATCATTTTGCGGAAACAGAATGTCCATTAGAAAATATCAGATGGGCTCAGCCTAGGCCTATTTCCAAATTTTTGTGAACTACCGAGCCGTGTGTCAATATTTACTTTGGCCCTTCTATGATATTTTCTTTCAATGTGTATTTTTTCATTTTCCCATTACTCAATTATTGCATCAATCAATAACGGAAGCTCCTGTCGATTTCTCGAACATTATTATTTACCTTGATATCTGGTAGCGCCTTCTATAGCTGAAAGTATTTAATACTTGTCTGGCCGATTTCTGTCCTAGGAACATGTGGAAGAATCGGTACACATTACTTGAAGTCATCCTCCAACGGTAAATCTTTTTCTCCTAAAGGGGAAACGATTATTGATTATAGCCTATTCTACAACGAATGATTTACTGCCTCTATTGCATGGCTCGGAACCATCGTTGACTCGCCAGATTTTCCTCTTATGACGGTTGCATTATGCAAAGTCTTCCTCAAGCAAGTTTTGTTCTGCGTTCAACGTCAAATACATGTTGCTGCAAACCATTTCTTCCTTGTTAATGTCAGACGTATCTTGGATGATTTCCAGAAGGTGATGGGGAGGCTTCCTCTAGTTAAAGTCGTCACACTTTCTGTTTGGTAGGATCAGTATAAGTCTTGTACATCTCGGAGAGCCCAATTTTTACAGTCAAAACATAAGTAAGAATGATTATCGCGTTCCCTGGCAAAGTAGTTTTTGAAGATATCAAATAAAGTTTATAACAGCTTCTTAAGCTCGACCGATGAACCAAATACATAAAGGAAGGCAAAGATATGCTAGAGAGGATAATATATACGAGTATTTTCACTAAAACAGCTTCTTTCTGTCAATGTATCGTACCACATTCTCTCATTTTCAAGATTCCTTTAAATTAGATTAGTCATTGATTTAGCTTACTGCGTATGTATGTAAATGTAATCTTAATTTAAATAAGCACGTTGAACGTTACCTGTGTAACCTTACTTGCCAATGAAACAATTTTATTTACTAATATGAATAAGAAACAACAAATAAAACTATGAAAACCAGTCACTGTATTATAATCTTCAATTTCTCTTTGGATATGATATTGGAATAATGTATATTCTAGTTTACATTATACTTTTATTAATATACATTTTTTGTGTTTGTTTCCATCCAAAAACACCCGTTGCCAAGGAGACTTACAAAGAAGATACTATATACTTTCAAGTTAATATATTTGAGATGCTACAAATTTAAGATGCAAATGTAGCCACACTAACAGTTGTTTTGACGTGAACACGTCTTTAAATTTGCTACCATACGGGGGCAATCCAAAAAACCTAACGATAACAAAATCGGGGGATACAGTTTGTTGTTGTAGTTTCGAATCTTTCCTCTACATCCAAAATTAAATTATACCACTGGATAGCTAAAGGATCCAAGAATTCATTACGATAATTGAGAACAGTGACGCATTGCGCGCGGTGGAGGGGGAAGCGCCGCCATTTTGAGGTTATTTTGCTGCGTATCGAGATTTGCAATTAGTATAACTTTTGACTCGAAGAAGCTACGATGTTAGTTTAAGTTTAAACGTATTCAAGTACAACACATGGCCGTGTCCATGACACAGCCACACCCCATTTTTTTTTTCAAAATTGCTTCGCTCACTAATAAGATAGTGTGATGGTATATGGCTTAGCCTGTAACCTGAAAAATAAGTACACTAGAAGAAGTCCCGTCTTAATCCGATTAGTACTTTTTGAGTTTACTGGCAACAAACAAATATACAGACAAAAAATAAAATGTAGAGATAGATTTATGTTTTACTATACTATTAGATTTTAGGCCTGTCCACGACAGGTTAGCTATAATTTTAACCAACCTAATAAAACCCACTCTTCAATTTATAAATGCTTGGAAGGTCGGGCTTTGTTTGTAAAAAAAAAGTATATTTCTATTAATCATTAAGTAAGAGAGGATAAAATGAGAGCGAAATAAATTGATTATATTTTTATTAAATAAAAAATTGGAAATCTAGCTCTGTTTGATTCTATAATTGTGCAAATGTTTAAGTATTCTAGGCCATACAGGAGCTTCTATAGGATGTGGGAAGAAACACATATACGTTAAGAAATTATATATAGATGGTTACAAAATCGATAAAGCGCCAGTTAGTTTTGAGGACTATCTGAAAAATATCATTTTCCTAGGTCTTCTGAGCGTTGAGGTTTTTTAGAATCGATGTTTTTTGGAATTCCCTTTAGTTTGGAGGACCCCCATGGGAATGTTCGGTCATCAAGTATTCCTATACCTTTTTTTGCTAGGGGCTACCTGCGTGCAATATTTAAGTTTCCTAGGTCTTCTGAGATTAGATATGTCTTTGGCTTTTTTGTTTTTGAAACCTATCCTATTTTGGAAGCCTCCAATGGTAAATTCAGGTCACCATTCAATCAGTAAAATAAAAAAAAAAAAATGAAAATCCAGTTCCAATAAGTTCTGTTATGTGGCCTATATAAGTGTACAAAATGTCAGCTTTCTAGATCATCTAGGGACTTCGGACTTAAAAATAACTTAAATTTATTTATTTTCTTACTTTTCAAAATTCACTCTTGATTTGATATTCATCAGCCTTCTGGTCACTCTATTTACAGGGTGTATTCTAATTTGTGTAAAATATTTTAAGGGCTTATTTCCATGAACCCAACAATAAAAAAAGTTCCAATAAACATGGGTCCAGAAACGCTTTGTTTCTGAGTTAGGAGGAATATTAATGTTTAACAATATCAAATAATTAAGAAGCAATTAAACTAGATCTAGATAATGTTTAATAGAAACCAATTAAAATACAGGGCAGAATATTTGGTTACAAAATTGTTCAAAATGGTGTCCTGCTTCTATGCATCCTTAGATTCTGCATTCCGTGCTTTGTCGTACTCTGTTAAATACATCTGGAGTGTTACGTATTTGATCACATCCATTTACGATACGATCTCTTAAAACGTCAACATCAGGCACGGGAGTTGCGTAAACAATTACTTTAAATGTTCCTAGAGATAAAAATCCATCGGGCTCAAATCTGATGATCGAGCAGATCCCTCTCGACCAATCCATCTTTGAGGAAAATGGACACCCAAATACTGACGAACTCTCCGACTAAAGTGATCTGGGGTGCCATCGTGCTTGAACCACATTTTTTTAATGACATCTAAAGGCACGTTGTCCATTAAATAGTGCAAATCAATTTGAAGAAATTGCGTCCTGTCAAACGCCCAGGTAATAAATAATAGGGCTGATCAAATGATTACGCACATTTCCGTCCCAAACGCTTGCACTGATGCTTGTCCTGTCGCGCTACATGAGGGGGGCTGTCTTCACTCCAGATGTGAATGTTATGGTATGATAGCTCAGTACTCCATCGCAAGCAAAGCCAGTCTCATCAGTGAGCAGGATAAATGCTAAGAAATGTAGGACCACAGCACACATTCGTTGAACGCGTTGGCAAAATGTTGTTCGTGGCAGAAAGTCTGCCTTATTAAGTCCAGTAAGGCCTTTTTTCCTACCAAAATACTACTGGATAGTAGGATTCTGGAGGGGAAAAAGGCCTCCCATAAGGTCCTTCCTACTAAAATAAGTATGTGCTAAAAACAGAAACTTATGTATTGGAATTGAATGCAGGGCTGTAGAGTCGGTACACCAAGCCTTCGACTCCAACTCTTTCATAAATGGCTAAAGTGTAGTAATTGGTAATAACAAATTGACTGCAATAAAATGCTCTGATACAGATACTTCATGGGGAACTTATTGGCAGTATGACTTTATATTTGAACACATTTTTCAAACAAAATTACCAACATTGGTCCTAAAAAATTATAGAATTGGAATGATATATTTACCACATATTGTTATAATACTATGAGTTCTAATTTTCAAGCCGGAGTCGGTAAATTTTTACCGTCTTTGACTCCAACTTTGAGTCCCCAGACCTGATTGAATGACCAATTATGGCGCAATGCAAATGTATGGATGGTTTTGAATTGATATTGAATTTAATTACAGGAATAAAGGGTCCAATTATTAAAAGCAATCGTATCTTATCAAGCCTATAAAACATATTTCTAAGTTATATCTTTATGCACTTTTTGTGTAAAGCTTGATTCACATGTTCACCTAAAAATATAAAGCAGAATCTGCGCAGTAATTCACACACTTTAAGTTGCATTGCAACGGTAACTTAAAACAGCTGATTATAAACATGTTTTGTTTTCTAGTTGATAAATATATATTTTAGATCATTCTCCCGATGGATGTTTTAAAATTATAACGCTGTCTCGTGGCACAATCCAATGCAGCGATACACACGCTTTATTTCGGTTATTTCAAATATCCTCATAACGGCCAACGAAGCTGTCAGCATTGTATTTATTGTATAGCGCATGTGTTGTCAAATGCGCGTGCGCATTTATTTGAGATGGCTGGTTTTGAGGTTTGATTGGTTCCCCTGTGCCGAACATCTCAGGCAGAGCGGACAAGTAGAGAATAGTTTAACTTTAGCAGAACAGCTCGTACCGATGAAGCGGAAATCTTGTGGTTGGCTTAGAGCTCGTCATGTGACCACATTTATATTCTGCGCTAGTTTTTCGGCGAACGTGTGACTCCACAATAAGCCTTTACGTTTTCAAAAACATTGATCATTTCACAGTCTACGACTTCGTCAATATAATATACAATGGTCAACTCCATCTGTAGGTAGTTTCAAACCTTTTTCTATCTTATTGTATACTACCAATTTGGTTAAATTAAAAATAAATTTTGTTTTATAAAATTAATCATATAGCCTACTATAACATTTTGACTTATTTAAATAAATTGGTTTGATTACAAAAATTTCCAATACTAGATGCGTTACTATTCTTTCTTTGGCATAGCAATGATGAGTTGCGCTTCTATTATACAAATAGGATCCACCTACAACTTCAACTTCACCATGACCTTTACCTTTCAATCAGTCCATTTTTTAAATAAACTAATTATATAAATGTATAATTAGAACAGATAAATTAGTTCAAGACAAAACTCACTGATGTAAATATACATATATTATATTTAATTATTACGTTATAATGCGTAGAACTTGAACAGGTAGTAAGATTAGGTGCTTATATATATATATAATAGATATAAATTATAATAATTTTGATGATTTTCCAAACCCAAATTTTAGATTAAAAAACTCTCAATTTTATATTGCTATTGTGGATTCCATAAAACATTATTGATACTTTAAACATCTAATTAATAGATTCGTCACCAAAATGCATTTAAGTTTTGATTAGAGTTTTTCTTATTCATTATTCACAAATGTTTGCGACACTGTAAATGATTAGGTAAAGAATACAACAAGCTTGTAGACCTGTCAAACAAAAAGGATAATGAGTAGGATAAGAAAGGGCTTGAACCATGGTTTAACATTTTCTTAAGGAGAAATCGTTTTTATACTTAGTTGCTACTTACGTTTGCGAGAAAGAAATTAAGAATTCCCTTAGTAAATGGTTGTAGTTTATAATATTTTTTTCTAAGATAATTTCTGTTCTTGCCACATCAAGAGTAACAATTATGCGTGTTGCCCCATTTGACGGTGGCCTCTCTATCTCACAAACCGAACATCACACGACGATATTTGTGTTACTTTTTCGACTTGTCATGCTATAGGAATCACGCGAATTTGTATACACCCTATACATACCATCATTTGGTAATCACGCATTTGATAGAAACCAAATATTTTAGTTTCTTCTTAAAAAAATGTTGGAATTCAACTAGAGCCATAATAATATGTTTCGATGACCAAAACATTAGCTCAGTCAAGAGCAGGCTTACCCATTAATATAAAAAAAATACTCTGCTCGATTCCAGGCAGAGCCAATTTATTATTAGGGTGTAATTATGACAGCACACTAGGAACACCAGAACACCAAACGTTGACAACTTAAAAAAAAAATTCGTACTTAGAAACTCGGCAAAATCTGATTATTCTGAAATCTAACGTCACCATTCTACTGCCAATGCTAAAACTAGCTCTATCCATGAGACTTTGAGTATTTAAATGTCACCTAAGTACCTTTCAGATAAATTGGTTGAAATTATGAAGGAGTAAATAGGTGGAAGAATGAAGCAATTTTTGTTTTATTCACGTGTAAAGAAATCAGGAGCGATACGGGTAGTTTTGAGTTCAATTTAAGTGAATTTGCATTTACTAATGTAGAGTAACAATATTGTTACATAATATACAATAATATATGCCCTTGCGTTTAGTGTCACTAAGGTATAATAATAATAAATAATAATATAATAATAATAATAATAATAATAATAATAATAATAATAAAATAAAATAATAATAATATAATAAGCACATCACAAATCAGCTCTAAAAATATTGAATGAATCACTTTGGATAAAAAAAGAGTACTTGAGTTCAAAAAGAAAAATAAACCGTAAAATAAACACAAACTTCTAGCGGCAAATTTTTTAAACGTTGGCACAACTGTTTCGCTTTACCTTGACTAACTGCGGTGGCCTCAATTAATTTGTGTCAACAAGAAAATATAATAGATGCCGATAGCGCGAAACGTTTAGCTCTTCCATATATCGTACAGTTAATCTACGACGGGAAGGTCTAACACAACAAGGGCCCACTATAGCCAACTAGTATTTAACTTATCACGTTTATTATACAAGTGGCTACTGCACTTACACATAACATGGCCGTGTCCAACACTATATGAATGATCATCACTGGCAAGAAGCCAAAGGAATGTTACAAGATGATTATTATTATTATTATTATTAGCATCGCGTCTTACTACCCGTTCGGGTTATACGCACTTACGTTAATGTGTAATGGTAGGGTGACTGTGAGATGAAAATGGAGGACCTACAGTTTAACGTGGAATCCGAACCACGTTGGAGGCCTGGCATTCCACACATCCACAAGTTGTGATTAATACACGTCTTGTCAGAAGTGAAAGAAGGGTTTGGCAATCAGATAAATCTGTGCCGGGACCGAGGATTGAGCCCCGGATCCCCAGCACATAAGTCCGACACCTTACCCCTAGACCACCAGGTCACCTAGTGTTACAAAAATTTCTGTATGGGTTGACGTAAATTCCGTGCCCAAGATTTTATGACCCTAAGCTCCTGTGTAAATTTCGTATGTCATTAGCAAAGGCAGTATACTATTCTATCCCGTATTAATTTTTTTTAATATTTCAATTTTATTTTAACTTACCCTAGTAGTTCTAAAACATGTAATAACTTAGTAGGTAAAAAAAATATTCCGAAATGTATTAAGCTTATTTTCTCAATTTGTGCTAAATTTGTATCGACCTCGAAATGCACAACATATTCTAGTGAATCGTTTCACTCAACACTGAATAGGCTTTACTTTACTGAGGGTGGTTTTTCCAAAATGTTTTACTCCTCCCCCTTCACGCAAATGTGAGTACACTTCTTTTATATATAACCTTCCTAATCCCTGAAACCATTAGAGTAACTACAGTAGCCCCATGGCTTCTTTGGTGCTGACTGACAGCTGACAGCTGACGGCTTTGAAAAGCTACCAGACCAAATTATGTATCCCTACGCCGAACCATATGATCTGCAAAAAACATGTGTTTAGCAGCTGTCACATTTAGGTATACCTAAATGTTGACTGTCAGAAGTCAGCTGTGAACTGTCAGTCAGCACCAAAGAAGAGATGGGGCTACTGTAGTACATAGGAATATAACCCGAACGATTAGTAAGACGAGACGCGGTGTTAAAAAAACCAACCCAGTAAGCATTCGTAACAGTCCACATAAATAGAAGAGAGTTTTTGAGGGATAAAGGCCCTGCATAGGAAATCAATAAACATAGCAAAGAAACAATCAATATTTTTAAAAGAACGTGTGCATGAAAATGTTAAACAACGCGGTAAAAATTAAAACTCTTCAAATTAACGTTTGTAATATTATCACAAAATGTAATAAAAAATGTTCTAAATTGTAACTGTTTTATTTGTATGCCTCAATTCATTATACACTATTTATGATACCTAAATAAATTACATTCTCCTCTTAGCACCAAAATAACGTCAGCCATTTAAGTACTAAAAAGCCTTATTTCATATCCTTCTCCAAATAAAGTAAACCCTCCTTCCATTTAGAATTTTTCCGATAAATACCACCATTTAATTAAATTCCGCAGTTAAAGAATCTTAAAGCCGTATGTAAATCAGAAGCATCCCTTTCCAATTTGAAATGTTCATATTCTACTACACATTTTAAGCAGTCTATCCCCTTAAGTTGAGTTCTATTTTAAAGTCACACCTTTCTTTTCTTTTTTTAATCTTCAATCCAAATGTTCCATTATTGCCTCGTTCTTTAATAATATGATTTGCTTGAATCGAGGAGAACATTATTGAATTTTCTGCACACACCGCCACTCCAGAGTTGAGAGAAGTGACGTCACGTGTTCTCCAGCATCCTTGCACCACCGCCAACTTACGAACGATAAAACTAACTAGAAGTATGACAAACCCAGAAAAAAGGTGTTTAAAATCTGGTTTCGTTCTCAAGATGTTTTGAATTTCAAACGTTTTCTAACAGTTAGACTGTCTTAAAATGTTTTCAAGCCATTTCTAATATTCGAGTCTCACTGATGTACTAGTTTTCTTCTTAGTCATCAACGTCGAACGAAACAAGAAGAGGTAATATTAAACTACAAGCGCGAGCCAACTTAGGGTTAAGGGCTTCAATAGACAGTAAATAATACATCAAATATATTACCAGGTCAACCTGATTGTTTCTGAATGAGCAAACATTACACAAATAATGCAAAGCAATTATTTAAGATTCAATTTCGGAAGAAAAGGGTGGTAGGGGAAAGAGCTGTAACCCGTGCTGATGGCCACGTGGGCTCAGTGGTGTATCCATACATTGTTTTAGGGGGGTAGGGGAGGGCAAACAAACAAGGGTGTGTCCAGAATTAAATTTTGGAGGAGGGGTTTAGGGGGCACAACTCCATATAAACTGAGGGCGATGACAATTTAGGACTATTAAATGCTTCTAGATACTATTTAAATTATTTTTATGCTAACTAAGGGCAGTGATTTCAATAATGTATGTGACCTTGGTTTAGATACACTATATCAAAGCTATTATTCCAGTACCTTTTCCAATTTGTAACTTTTGGGGCACTTTTAACGTGTGTAATGGTAGGATTACCATAATATTTTCCCCATAAACCACTATACTTTTAGTGATTTACTCGAAGAGAAGAATCAGTGGTGGCGGAACCCCATTTGTGTAGGAGGGAGAGGGCAGTTAGAAAAATAAAGAGTTTTGTTCACCAACCCAAAAGGGAGTCTAAGGATCCTTTCCAGGAAAAAGCTGCAAAAAAAAAAAAAATTAATCCACCTAAAAGTTAGTCGGAGGGGTCATTCATTTGAAAATTTTAGAAGCTTTTCAGATTAGTCCTTGTTCAGATTTTTTTTTAAATTAATTTTCTCTATAATATATTTAAAGTAGTCTTTCCCTGGATTTTTTTTTTTGTTTAATGGATGTTCTATAAGCTATTTGGAGTTGTCTATGTCTGAAGAGCCCTAATCTGGAAAAAAAATTGAAAATTAATTTGAGATCTCGGGGTGAGGGGGAAATGCCCCATTTCCCCTTCCCCCAGGGTGTGCCCCTGCTGGGCTAAGGTACCAACCCCTTCTGGTCTGGTTTCCTGGTGGCGAAGCGGTTGAATTACTGATAGGTGTACTGGGGGTGTTTTTTTCATGAATGGTTAGCCCCTTTCCATCTATGTAAATGTAAATACATTTTCTCTAAACTTACTCCTTCCTTTTCTACATCCCAGTGGTGTACATACGTTGATAGCCTGGATGGGTGGTAAGGTAAGACTCAGTACACAAACAAAACAATGAGCTATACAAATATTTGCGTACGGTTTCTAAATGAACAAATTGATGCCAAATGATTCGTGGCGTCATATAGCACGGAAATAGCTAGCTGTGGCCGACACAAGAAGGGTTTTATGACTCGGATTCCCACTTACGTTAGATGTGGCTTAGCTTACAACTAGTAGAATTTGAACAGTAGATCTCCATTGTTTCAAGTTAAGAAACTGTAACGTAATGGAATTTATAATTTATTTATAGATTTAGAGTTTATATTTTTCCTTTGGTGATCAAGTTAGACTGAAATAAACTGAAAACTATATTCAAAAGTACATTAAATTCATAGATAATAACTGTTGTTCACGTAGTTTAAGGTGTCAGTCTCCCAATATATGTCAAAATTCAACTTAATATACCTGAGGTGCTTGATCAGTTGCTTATAGTTTTAAATTCAAATTTCTTGAAATGAGCTACTCAACGAAGCACTTTTTGAGTGTCCGCCATTTTGAAACGGATAATAAAATCACAAAAAACATATAAATACTTCGCTCGGTCTAAGTTCATAGACTGTCCTTACCTTGTTTTGCTAAAATTGGTCTTCAACGTATTTGTCAGAAGTCGTGGAACAAACAGACGAATTAAATGTCAAATGGTCGAGTTAAAAAAGGACCTCGTTCCACTTGGTCATAGATAATATTATGATAGTTTAAGACTGAATATTATAAATTATTTATTTTCTTTTTAGGATTAATGTTTAAAAAAAAACTACACGGTGTGAGCCCGTAAGCGAGCTATATCGACCGAGCGGCCACCACCGTTAGCGATGATAGTGCCAACATTTGTAGATATAGGGTGTCATGTAGTCAGCACAACAATATCTCCAGACGATAGTCTCAGTTTTATAAACCGTAGCTAATATTTATTCAAGTACCTCCTAATTTGTCCTAACTTTTATTAAAAATGTGTTAATTTCAGCAGCGCACACAAAAATTTACCTTGGATAAGAGAGGACTACAATGTATCACAACTATTATTTCTGTAATTTGAGTCCTAATGAGGATTTTAGGGGAACTTTTAAGTTGTGAAACAATTTTACCTTATAAACATCGTGTTATCAGAAAGTCTCAAAATGAAGGTATACCTAATAAGTTTGAAACTTTTTTTGTGCTTTATATCGGGGGTTCCCAAACTTTTTAGACTGAAGGAGCCCTTGCACCAAAAAAAATACGTGCTGGAGCCCCCATAAAATAATTTAAACCTTTTACTTTCTCACAACCCCTAGTAGATTTGAAGTATTGTGATCGTCAAAAAAAAATATCGAACTCAAGATTTTGTTAAAAGTCGACGTTTCATGACTTCCTAGACATAAAAAGTTGTTTTTGCAATGCCGTCTGTTTGTCTGTCTCTACCTCGGAGTATAGCCGAAACCATTTTGCTGATCGGGCTAAGACTTTGTATCTAGGGTTTTCATAAGATCCCTCCGAGGGATTTTGGAATTAGATGTCTAACCCTAAAATTAACGGTCGTTTACTGAATGGTAAAAAGAGAAAAATCGATTTTATCAAATTCCACTATAAAGATTTTGATTAAATTTTGTATCTTGGTGTAGTTTAAAATTACAAAGGAAATGGCAATTTAATTTTTCCTTGATAGTAAATTTGAGGGTAGGCCCTACTATACATAGGTAGACATTTCCAATTTTGATAATTTCTCCGCAGTTATTTGAGATATGAAATAACCTATCATTGTAAAGATGTAGTAATACTATTAAATATAAAACTTTTGTTTGAAATATATTTTTATAAAATGAAAGTTTATGAGCTATAAGAAAACATTTATTTTTTATGGAGTACTTTTAAATATGAAACTGAATGTTATGTTCTAAGTGAACAGAGAGGCTCCTCTTTACTGCATGTTTCTGTAACAGTGTATATTATTTCATTTATGCTATTTGGTTGAGAGTTTCTGAAACAATGTATTTTATTTCCTTTCACAAATCTTACTAATTTTTAGTAAATGTCTATTTTAAGATAAACGAGAAAGAAAGTCTGTATGGTGCATCGTACCATTTATTTTTTATGGACATTCAATAATATAATTTAAATTTTATAAATTTAAACGTATAAAACAAACAAAACACTTTTTTTTTTTTTGCGGCGCCTTAGGCAAATGGGTTTAATTCAGATTTGAAAAGTTTTGTAATCCTAATTATTGATAGTATTTTAGTGTGAAAAACAAAGAATATTATAAAATTACTTAACGAAGCCTGAGATAAAAATGGTGGAGCCCAAGGGTTCCGTGGGACTTAGTTTTAAAAAACCTCTATATTGCAGCTCTAATTAATATTTTAAACCTTTTTATTACAACTATTTGTCTTCAAGGGTGGGAGGAGAAGGTGCCTCTCGCCTCCCTCAAACTACGGCTGCACCACTGATTATTTTACTTGTGGGGAGCTTATGAGGGGGTGTAGGTTCAGATCGCCAACATCTCCCCTCAGTTACGAACCTAGCACATGTACACTCATGAATGTTTTAAGAAAATACATGCATTAAAACCCTCTACTCCCACCCTCTAATAACTCGCAAATAAACAGAATAGAATGAAAATGTAAATTTTTGGACAACCCTCGGTGCATTTTTTACGTTAGCACGAAACTCACACCTGCAGTCGGATATGGATGGATAGAAACAAGATAACGGATTCAGTTTTGGTTAGGGGTTGCGAATGTTGGTGCCCCTGCTTTGCTCGCTCAGGGGATCGAGTGGGGTGGAGGGTAGGGAGACCGTATTGATTCCAAGTCATCGCTCACAGCCAGACACTGTTCACTTCTCTTCCGATATCAAGGACTAAACTGACCCGTTATAAAAAAAACAACCTCAACTCTTTTATTATACAATTAATATTAGCTCAATTTACAGTTCTGGTAGAAAATACTTTATTTTAAAATAGTTGTGGCTGGATATTTCTTATAGAAATGGCGTGTGGCCCTGGGCAAATTTCGCTTGTGGGGCCCCCAGTTATCTGCCTCAACACCCCCCTCCTTAAAAATAATTAAAAGGCTTAATTTTTGTTACAGTAGTTTGAACCTGTGTACCAATTTTAATCCGTATGAGGCATCAGAAAATGCCATAAATACATGTAATAACTAAAGCAGTGTTACTATAAATATGAGGGTTAATTTCTCCGGAGCCCTTAGTTCAATTTTCTTTCCCGACGAACCTAATCTGACAATGGTGCACAAAACAACGGTACCAAGTTTGAATTTAATCACATCCACCCCAGACAGACAGGACAGACATACAAATGCAAACCGGTGGAATCAAAGCAGAGAATTCGCTTCACTCGTTCAATAAATCAAACCACATAATTATGTTTTTATTTGTTTTTACACTCTGGCAATAGTTGCTATATAGCCTGTACAGGGAGCTTACTTAACGAGCGCGCAAGCAAATATTTCCCACTCCAACTTGTTTTTTTTCCTTGCCACCTAAACATGCATGGGGCCCCCCAAATCACGGGGCCCTGTGCGGACGCATCGCTCGCAACCGTCTCACCACACGGCGCATCGTGGTGCGGTTATTCATATTTTGACTAAAAAATAAAGTGAGCTTGAAACTAGTAATAGTAATACTGTTTTACTTTGCTTATAAGAAGACAACGTTTAAAAAAAATCATCTTAAAAAGAAAAATGTATTAAACTAGTCCCGATTTCGCTGTTGTCTAAAGAATAACGTATAAAACCACACTTATACCCTGAGTTTGGTTGGACTAACATTTTATAAAATCTAAACAAATTTATTTGTGGCCAGCATCGATAACATTTTAATTTTCTATTTATGTTATTTTATAGTTATTGATAATATCTATCAAAAGTGACAGCTGCAGATAGTATGACCTGATGTTTTAGTAACTTTAGTAACTACCAGAAACTGTTCTCCCTACCGAAATATCTCTAGACACTCTATGTACGAATTTTGGCTCAAGCTTAATCTTGTATATGATTTCCAGGTTAAATGGTCATGAAACGGGCTTGTTTATGGTTGTGATATTTTTTTATGTGTGTGCAGCACGTCTTACGACTCTTGTGTGTTTCCAGCATATTTACACTGATAGGGTAGGGATTAAGAATGAGGAATTTAGAGAGAATGTATTTGCGTGGATGAGTGGAAAACAGGAAATATACCTGGATTATAAACCCCAGATCTCCCCGTCATTAGCAATCCAGTCTATTGTGAGAATGATGTCACAGACCATTCAACCACCGAGGTGTGTGGTATTAAAACTACACGAACCCATCGATCTTTGTTCTCTGATAAATGATCTTGGATTCAAATTCTAGTCAAGGTGTCGATGTGGTATTACAACACAATTATTTTATATATGTTACCGTCCAAACTCGATTCCAGGACAGACTAAATCGGACTAGGCCGATTTGATACATCCTAAGAGCCTCAAGATGTACTAGTTTAGCCTAGTCTAAATTCGTTAATACCGAGATTTTGTCATAACTCATAGGATAAATTGGTATAGCCTAAAATTTTATTAGGTCCAACCAGGTTCAAACTAGGTTAGGTTAGGTTAGGTTAGCTGACAACATTTTCACGCAAACTGTGAATGATGAAACCTGTCCAAGGCCAATTCATCGTATGGGTTAAAAATGAAAACTTATACTGCCTAAAAACATCAGGCTATATCGGTTTATGCTACAAGTAGCAGAATATATCAATTTGGCATCCTCTGAACTAGTTTATCCTGTAAATCGGGTTTGGACGGTAATATATATATATTATACTATATTACTATTGGACGGTAATATATATATATACAGAGCCCTGCTTTTATGGTAAATAAAAAAGCCCAATTTCGTTTTTAAGTTTCCCAAAAGCGGTGAATAAGCGGTGAATTACAAAAATCCTATTTTTGCGACGAAATTATCGAATTAAGACAAAAGCTTTAAAAAAGTGGTTTTTACCAAACTTTCGTGATTAAGGTGACTTTGTTGGGTTAAAACTAGACTTCCAGGACAATGTTTGAAACAGGTAAACTAAACATATTGAAGTGAAAATCAAAAATTACATTTGTTTGGACAAAACGGTAAAAAACACTAGTCCGCAAAAAAAAGTGCTGTCAAATTATTAAAAAAGTAAGATTTAGCGGCAGCTGGTCCGGGAAAAGTATGTACAAGTCACAAAGACAAAATATTACACAAAAATCATCTTGTTACTTCACAAAAATTATGACTATATTTTTAAATCTCAATTTAGGCTAGAAAAATACAAAATAACTACTCAACATCACCAAACTGCAACATGCCGAATGCCGAAAATCGCGAATATCGCGCCAAAACGCCGATTTCGCGAATTATCGCGACAATTCTGAGCATATATTTGAAATCAGGGTAACCTGAAATGTGAACATCTGAAAGAAAAAATGCCATATCTTGCACTCGCGAATTATCGCGATCTCCACAAACGCAGGGCTCTGTATATATATATATATATATATATATATATATATATATATATTCCATACTTTCGCTCCACATAAAGATTAAATTTCGTCTCCGTCTTGATTCAAGTCAGGGTTTCTAATGAGGTAAAGCGGGAGGGGGGCTGGAGTTGATCAATGATTGAAGCAAAACGTCTCAGCAATCTTAACTATGCCCCTCATATCATTCATGAATTGACCATAATTTATTTTCAATATGTATTTTAATAAAATATTTAAATACAGAAATTCTGAAAATTAAATTTAATAGTTTCACGTAATCAACGTAAAGGCCTATTATTTTTAACATATATATTTATTATTAATTTATTGATACTGAACTTAATCAAATGTTTAATTTTGCCCTTAAGACCTGAATATAATGCAAATACATTGAAACTAGTCGTCGAAACAGTCACAGATATTATAACTGCTACAACCTTAGGAGGAAATGTCTTTTGCACGAAGTCATAGAAGGAAAGGTTGAGGGAAAGAGCAGCTTAGGAAGAAGCAGGATTCAAATATTGGATGACTTGAAGGAAAGAAGAAAATTCTGGGAGCAAAAGAAGGAGGCAGATAACAGGGCACATTGGCAGTCTAAGTTCACTGATTAAAGGAATTGACCTGTTGTAAGACAGAACACCTAATAATAATAATAATAACAATAATAATAATACAAAGGAGGAAGGGCTCCCTATCCAACAGATGACAAGTATAAAGTTTTTTTAAATATTAAAACAATTTAATATTTCAAAAAATATAAACTATTTAATTCGCATCACTTAATAAATGTCGTAATTTATTTGTTCAATTTCTTGTTCATCCTGTTAATATAATTAGAAAATCTTCATTCATTTATTGTATTAAAGTCATTTTCGTCTACAAGAAGTTAAAAGCAATTTTTCAAATATTTTTATGTTTTTAAAATATCCATGTAGGCCATGTTCTAACAAATGCTATAATTTTTTAAATCATTTAATTCTTTTCATCAATTTCGACATTCAGACAAATAATTTTTTTAAATCTTTATTTATAATTCATATCATAGTCAATTTAAACAATTATTCAGTTAGTTACTATAGTTACTAATTACTTTCTTTTGTTCAATCTATAAACCTTATCATCTTAATTAATAATTCTACCGCCTAATGTGGAGAAAGTAATTGCACTAAAATAGGCTAATAAACAACTATTTACTATTTCTTACACTGCTAAAATTTTCTAATCATTGTTAAGTGGTAATTTGTTTTCTTTTATTTCTAATTCTGGTCACAATTTGGTTGTTAAATAACAGGACAGGACTAATGAAATGTTCTCATGTTGTCCAATCTCCGGCCTGAAATTTGATTATTTATTTATTGTTATTTATTTATTATTCAGCACCACGTCTTACTACCAATTCAGGTTATACGCTTAAGTACTAATTACGCTAATGGGTTTGGAATTGGGAGGGTTGAATTTAGAGGAAGTGAAACCACATTTGCATGGAGAGAGAGTGAAAAGCCATTTAGGATGCCCCCCCCCCCCCCCAGTTCACCCGACCGAGATTCGAACCTTGAGCTCCCCGTTCTTGGCAGTCTAGCTCGGCAGTCTAGCGCGTAGGTCAACTACGCCACCGAGGAGGGTCTGAAATTTGATGATGATCGATTAAAGCTCTCTTGATATCCGTGGGGCCAAAAAACGAGGCCACGAACCGTGCCAGCCTTGCATTAAACAAACACTGATCCCCTTCCTTACTGGGGATGTCAGATAAAAAAAAATAGATCTCAAAACTACCAAATAAACTAACGGCCCTCAAGTAACATCTTCAAAAGTAGGATTATATTTCTCAAGAGTCAGCTCAAGCTCCCGGGCACTTGAATACATTAACGGTTGTTACATGACACACTTATGAAACAGTGCTGCGTTGTCAAATGAAAACTGTCATGCATGAAGAGGTAATTGTGTCATCAATCACAGATGTTTAATAATCGAGTTTAAGGCAACGTCACCCGCATTGGTGCTAGTATAAGCCTCGACTGGATTGCCGGTGAAGGAGAGGTCGAGGTTTGAATCTTGGCTGGACTGAAGAAATAATAATTATTTTCATATAAGTTGACATCTATAGCTTTCGAGCAATGTTTGCAATACATATCTTCTGTTGGCTGTCAGTAGCCATCACTCCTTCACTGGATAGACTATAGATAGTTTTATCAACCCCAACCCCCACCTAACCCTAGGTTCCCCTAGATCTGTAGTCGACCACTCTACCACTGAGCTACTGGAACGAGCGATGACTTTTTGTGGAGACTTGTTTCAACTTTTTATTTTAATTATGGATCTTTATCACTTTACAGCCCTTCTCCATCCTACAAATATTTAAAAATACAATATTAAGTGGTTAGATTTTAATTCACATTAAAGTTGTACTGAATCCACTATCCTACAAATCTTAAATCTGTAATTGGAATCCGAATCTTGAAAAGAGTTATGAACGTAAGAGTAAATGTAAATAAAATGGGAATGGTAAATGAATGTTAACATTATTTGTTGTGATGCATTCACTGAAACATTCAAGTTGTTAAAAAACTGTCTGATTTCTGGTTGTTAAGTTTGTCTAGGTGTTATGTTGGAGCTGAACCAACAATAAGCAGTATTACAACTCTTAAAAAATCTCCAATACAAGATTAGAAAAAAAATTAATGGTTTAATGTCGAACCCAATATATTCTCAAATCCTTGAATTTCAAATCTTCTTAAGGATTCGAGTAATTCTAGGGCTTTAGAACTCAAGTATTCAAGGCATTTTAGAGTTCTAGGAGTTTAGAGTTTGAGGAATTAAGGGTTCTAGGATTCTAGAGCTCAAGGGATTCTAGGGTTTGATGATTCTAGGATTCAAGGGGTTCTAAAGTTCAAGGGATTTTAGGGTTAGAGGAGTCTGGAATTCAGGCAATTCTAGGGTTCAAGGATTCTAAAGTTCAAGGGATTCTAGGATTAGAGGATTTGAATACTCCAGTTTTGAGGATTATAGGATTTGGGGATTATAGGGTTCAAGAATTCTAGGGTTGGATGATTCTACCTTGTGAGAATTCTAAGGTTTAAGCTATTTAGGATTCGAGGATTAAAGGATCCTATTACTAATTTCTTTTGAAGTTTCGATTGCACTGTCAAGTAAACATATTAAGGTCTTTTTTTGCAATTAGCGAAGCATAAGACAACGTGGAAAGCTCTATTTAAAAAATGAAGAAAATATAGACATAAACAATACAAAATACTAATAAATAATAATAAAAAATTATATTTATGTGTTGACGTGAATGCCAAAATCTGAAACGGCGAGGCGTGGAACATAACATTAAATGTCAAGTGCAGCTTAGAAGCTAGTAAATCAAGACCCGTTATGTGATCTCATTGCAATGAACATTTCTAAATCAAAGCAGGCTGTTGTTTTATTTGTCAGCGCGTTTTACTACACGTCCGTACAATTATATGTGCAAGAGATGATGAAGATTGAATTTAGAGGGGTTGTGCAAATATTTGCCTGGAGGGAGAGGGGAGAAACATTTAGGAACAACCACTCTCAATACACCCAACCAGTATTCGAAACTCGATCTCCCCGGATACAGATTGGGAAACTATTAAGGCAAAAATCAAACTAATTTCACTCGGCTGGGATTCGAACCCCGACCTCTTCATCAACGGCAAACCATACCTTACCACCATTTAGGAACAACCACCCTCAGTACACCCAATCAGTATTCGAAACTCGATCTCCCCGGATACAGATTGGGAAACTATTAAGGCAAAAATCAAACTAATTTCACCCGGCTGTGATTCGAACCCTGACCTCTTCATCAACGGTAAACCATACCTTACTTTTCATTTAGTCCATGTGTCAGCCGGTTAATTAATGTCAGCAGTGATTGCTGTGTCTTACATCGGAAATATTGGTGTCATATAATTATAATCATAGCCATAAGGAAAATGGTACTCAACACCTTTAATTAGTTTGTGGGTATAGCATCTTCCTACCAGCTAAAAGTCACCAGTTAAATTTTCCAACATAGGATAAAAAAGTTATTATTGGCGAGATCGGTACCTCAATTTCAAAATGATGAATTAACGGCTGGGTACTGGGGGAGGGGGGGTGTCATTTCTAGAATTAATCTAGCTTGTAGTCGAGTGAGATAATAACTCGTTTCAAAAAGTGCATCTTAAGAGACCGTCTCAAATCACAGATAGCACGTAACTTGGGTAAGTACCCACATCAATGGCCGCATGGTTTAACGCGCTACTCTCCTGTTAAACCAGACTGCCGAAGATCAATAGATCGGGGTTCGATCTCGGTCGGGTGATTGTGGGAGGTTTTTCTAAACAGTTTTCCACTCTACCTACACGCAAATGAGGATGCAATTCATCTAAATTAAACATTTCAAATCCCTAACGTATTAGTGTAATTAGTACAAATGTATATATCCTAAACGGGTAATAAGAAGCAGTGCCCCCCCAAAAAAACTTGGATAAGAAATACAGCTCGAACCAGTCGTCAGGTCGTGACGTGGTTTTCTGTAGTTTCCATGACAAGACAAAGAGTTGAGACTAGTAAATACATTTTACCAACGTTTAAAGTATACAGGAATTTTTTTTTTATCGTATGGCATATTTGACCTTGGGAAATGCAATATATAATTCGATCACCGTATATGTAGACTTTTAGCCGCTCTATGGAAGCAGAACTTTGCCCAGGATATACCTTGCAGGCCGTCTACACGTCATACCCACAATGACTAAGGACTGATCTAAAATCTAACCTAATCTCTATCAACCAGACCGAGGTGACCATAAGAACAGTTCCTCTTTCGGGAAAAATAAGCTATGGAACGGTCTGGAATCGAACCCGGGACCTTGATATCGGTAGCCAGGGGCGCTGACCACTATACCAAAAGGCCGGTCGATTGAAGCATAACTATTCTAGAAGAAAAAAAAAACTATTTCACTGCTCCCAATTTTTTCTGTTGCCGCCATGCGAAGAATAAAGAAATCCTCATTTTTATGTGATTTCTGGTCCGAAGATAATTTTAAATCAATACCCCAGTTAATTGGCCGTGAGATGTGATAAATACCCCAATCAAAAAATAATAAATAAATAAGGAAGATGGTGATAATAATGTGAAAGCACTGGAGAATGGATATTTCTCATCGCCTAAGAGAAGTTGATAAGCTAACCTATGGGTATGCTAATGAATCTCTAATGATGGGAGATACTCGTATTAATTAACAGTAATAATAATTGAGCTCATTTGAGCGGTATCGCTGCCCCTTATAAATATCTGTCAGTAGAGTACGTTGCCCCTAGCAACCGTTGAAGGTGTTACAGAACTTGGGCGTTCTCCAAGGGATAGCTTTCTTGCTCTTGAAGACTTTTATATTAACTTTGTATTATTGTTAATGTACTGGTAAGGCTGGAATTATATCCGTGCATAACGCATAGCTAATAGCACATAGTGCGCTAGAAGTTGAAAAACATTAGTTTCAATGATGGCGTTCAAAATCGATACATAGTGAATAGTGCACAAAGCAGTCACTTTTAACTTGATGGATGGAACTGAGCATAGACGACACTAGAAATTGAGACGTATCGGCCAATAAGAATACGAGGAAAAGCTCTAACCAATCAAACGATAATATACAAAGCAGATGGAAAATATATTATTTTGTTTGTGTTTGAAATGCCTTGCAGTAGCCATACTTGTTTGTTACTAACGGATTTTTTTGTGATTTTGTTTTAGCATCTACGACTAAGATTGTAAATATGATTGAAAATAAAGAAGAAATTATGTTATATATTTTGATTCTGTTTCTGATAGTTAAGTCTACCATAGTATTAATGACAATAATAAAATCAGAGATAAATAAAAATCAAATTTGATTTATTAGTAAGACATCAATTAAAATATGTTAATTTCATGTTTCAAAACATACAGTTTAAATAACGTTGTTTTTCGAGTGGGGCCTTAGTGAAATATGCCTACTACTTTAAAAGACCTTATCTAGTAGAACTAAGAAGTTGGACAAATTTTTATTAATAAAATACAATCGATTTAGTTAAGATTTAAATCACAACGTTTGATTATATATCGTTGTATTTTTATAATGAATTGTGTACTGTATGCTATGGATTATTTATTATTATTTATACGTTATACATGAATATAAACACAGCCTAAATTGTGGTAGCTATTACGTACTTTATTATATGGTCGAATATAATGCAGGCAGGATCGGCAGTATGAGTATTATGCTTGACTCAGTGGCGGATACAGAGGGGAGATATGGGGGTCATAACCCCCACCCCCATAGAAAATAATCCAAAATATTGAAACCAATACCTTGAGTTTGTAAATAATGACCAACAAACACCCCCCTCGCCCTATCTCCTACATTACCTAATAGATAAAACTTTAAACTTAACTCTAATGTACAGAAAAGAAAATGGCTTAAAACTAAAAACCCCCAGTATTTATTTTACTAAGTTTAGAATGATAATCAATTATTTGTAATAAACATACATATTTTTATATTAATGCTTAATAAAACATTTTAAGCCCCTGTACATATTTTTATTACTTTTATTGGGGCAGTGACATTTTTATTTATTTTTCTTTGTATTGATATTACAAAAGTATTAATCAAAATTGTATTTTTTCTTACATGTTTTATTTTTGTTATTATAATTATTAATTAAAATTATTTATATGTAATATAAAATTATTTTTACTATTAAAATTGTTATAAATTAAAGTCTTGATTAATTAAAACTGTTAAATTTATATTTGAAGGAGCCTTATGAAAAGCAATTTCCTCCCTCAACAAACAGGCTCTGGACCCGCCCTTGGTCTGTCTATGGTTCAGGAATAAGGATTGGCTGAACAGATATTGTGCCGTAAGGACGGGGTGTTCCAAGCGATTGCAGGGAAATTGTTTCACACAGTGTTTTATTACACAAACATTTTATCATGATTTTTAAATGCATTTTAATTAAAAGGCATATATCACGGATGGGCAGTAGGATGTGATGGGATTAAATAACGTAGCATTTTTAAATTTAGGTTTTCTAAATTTTGGATACGGAGAACGCCAAAAGCTTTTTTTTAATTTGTATATATTTTTACACTAGCTAAGATTAAAAGATTCGAAATTAGATTCTAGATTCGAAAGAAAATTTATTATTTTTTATTTGAAATTCGGATTCGAAAAATATTGGATTCGACACAGCCATACGATTTGTATTGACCCTTAGAAGAAAAATGTTTGCTATAACTTTTCTTTTCGTTATGTTTTCTCTTACGTCACTATATACAAACAGTAGAATTTTTACCATATTTTATAAAAAAAATTCAAATATGCCACCATTTGAGTTTTTTAAAGATTGATTTACTATTTTTTTAATCTAATTTAGTTTATCTCGTGTTAGTCTTAGGATATTGACTCCTTAATAAAAATTAGTGTCTGAAATGAAATATATTTTATGCTGATAGCAAGTGTATATTTTAAATTATTATTTATTATATTTTCATGTTTGTTTATTCAATTATTTTAGTTTATCGCACAAATGCAAAAATTATCTTCACATTGGTACATGAATCAAATAATTATTTTGATTGTAGGTGTACTTAATTTAGATTTAATTACGAAGAAATGTTATAAAAATAGGACACAGAGAAAATAAGACTTGAAGTTTTATGCCATACTGAGCACACTAACTTTATTTTCTTTTTTCAAAACGTTCAGCCTGATATTGTTTCACTTTGCTCATGGTGTTTTCGTTTTCTTTATTACTCTTGGAAATATTATGCTCTGATGTGCTATAATTGTTGCATATCTTTATTCGTAATATGACAAATTCTTTCATTAAGCTAATATGTAGCTGCCAGGCATAGTGTTCATCTTCAAGTAGGCCTACCTCAGCTTCTATTTTACTTTACTTTACATTCATTACTGTTTCCAGAATGTAGCCTGCTTTTTTATTCAGGCCATATATTTTCCACTACCAGCTGGCTAGGCCTGTCATAGCTTCATATGCCCTGTAATCTAACTTAAGATTAGGACAGGCACAACATCCAGTCCCTGGCCGTTAATTTATCAATGTGCAAGGATAAATCCACATTTCACCAATGATACATTTTTCGGCCAAGCCGGAAATTGAACCAAGGATTCTTAGCTCAATACCAGACACGCTACCGGCTGAGCTAAGGCTTCGGATATCTATTTTACTTCCTGAATTTAAATAACAAACAGTTTTTACTACTAATAGTTTCAGTGTAGCTAGTGTATTTTATATGTTTCTTTGGACACCAACGATAAACCAGTCCATTGATTGCCTCATTACGGTTTTAGATTTCTACATTATCATTTATAAAGTACATCTGAAGCAGTCAATCTTTCGAATAATGGTTTTATAACTCGAACTACATGTCATATGTTTATGACTTTATAACCTGCCATTAACTTTATCTCTTTAGTAGAAGCATCAGATATCATTTCTTTTTGGACCTTTTTATGTAGCGGCTAATCATCTCTCGACCTTATTACCTTTGAAATTCAATGCCAGTAGTGCTAGCAAATAGGGCAATGACAAAATAATACGGCATCTTATCAATCGATGGCACCAATCAACCACTATTTCCTACCATAATTTTTTTTTCTAACACTAAATTTCTTAGAGAAGTTCCTAATCTCTTCTGGTACTGTCATAAAAACTTCATTTTTGTCAATAATCATTTTTCTTTGTAAGGATTAGGGTCAACTACGCATATATGAGTCTCATCTACAAAATATTAATATATTCTAGATTCTTTTTGTAATGTTGTGGAGGAAATTATCACTATCCTCCAATTCAAAAACAAGTTCTATTATAATAAAAACGGTGATCGCGAATTTCATACTAAAAAGTTGAGTACTAAAAATACACTTTTCCGTTTGAAAACTTGATTAATCGGTTTCCTTTATAGTAATCAAATTAAAACGATACTTAATTTAAAAGTTGATAAAACGTGTTAAGACGATGTCAAACAAAAAAAATCGAAAAAAATATTACAATTTTAAGGTCAATATACAGTAGCCCCATGGCTTGTTTGGTGCTGAGTGAAAGCTCACAGCTGAGAGCTGACGGATTTAAAAGTTACCAGACCAAGTTATGTATCCCTACGCCGAACCATATGATATGCAAAAACATGTGTTTAGCAGCTGTCACTTCTGAGAGTCAAAATTTTGGTATATACCTAACTGTTGACTGTCAGAAGTCAGCTGTGAACTGTCAGTCAGCACCAAAGAAGCTATGGGGCTACTGTACCTTAAAACAATGATAAACAAATCCGATCCACGGACTAGATGCTAGACTCAACTAATCTAGATCTTTGGGAGAGGGGAGTTTGAGGTTCGGATCCCAGCCATGTGGGTGGTTTTATCATAATTGGGTTCCCACTCTCCCTCCTCGCAAATGTCAGTACCTACAAATTCTACTTTCCTCATCCTTACCTTATTAACGTAATTCAAAATAAATCTAAGCCTCACATTGTCGCTTTGTGTCCGTTAAATCGTGAAGTTCGATTTTTCCTCGTGTGTTAAAAGTTGTCATCAAAATCAAGAATAAATTCTTGGTCGGGAATGGGCTCTAAAAGGGGGGGGGGGGGGGTATTTTGGCACTGGGAGGCCACGTGTCACATCTCATCTTATTCACAAGGCCACACACCTCATGTAAAGATAGAATGCGCGATAAGAGCATCTAATTTTTAAAAAAAAACTTTTTTTTTTCAATCTTAACTAACTAAAATACATGCTGTTTGAAAATGAATATTTCATAAACGATTAAGAAACATTTTATTTATTTATTTTATTTAGCACCGCGTCTTACTACCCGTTCGAGTTATACTCCTAGATACTAATTACGCTAATTAGTTAGGGATTGGGAAGGCTGAATTTAGAGGAAGTGAACCCGCATCTGCGTGGAGGGAGAGTGGAGAACAGTTTGGGAAAAACCACACCCAGTTCACCCGACCGAGATTCAAACCTCGAATCTCCTCGTCCTCGGCAGTCTGGCTCAACACGAAACTAGCACGTTAGCTAACTACGCCACCGAGGTGGGTATGAAGAAACATTATTGTCAAAATGTGCGAAAAGGCCGCGCCGAATACCTCAAAAGACTGCAGATTCCCCATCCCTGTTCTAGAATTTACGCCTTTGTTTTTTTTTACAGAAAACAATAACAGTGTTGCCAACTCACCGAGTCTGTTGCCACTTCTCCTCTTCACCCGGAGATAGATGGTTCTGGACCGGATACACTAGAACAAATAATAACATATAGTTTATTGAGTGGTTACATAATAATTGGTTCTAAACCATTAGCAGATGGATGAGAGATGGCAAGAGGGGAAGGGACATAACACTCTCCCCCTCCCTTTCTTATCACGACAACTCTCTCAGATTGATCTAAAACATCCTCTAGTCATGGTGATTAGGGGGGATCATATCGGGGTAGTCGTTTGGCAATATTTTAGTAACCAATGTAAAAAAAAAAAGCTTCATCTTGGATCAAACTGTAGTACAGTCCAATTATTATAGGAAAGGCCTTTTAGACAAAAAATAGTTTTTTGGAGACAAAACTGGTAATATTTTACTATTTTATTAGCGATATTTTATAGTTATTGATAATATATATCAAAAGTGACAGCTGCAGATCACATGACTTGACGTATAATACATAAGAGTAGATCTAGTAGCTTTTCTAGCTGTCAAATAAAATTATTCCTATGAAACTTAAACTGTTCCAAAAACTAGCTTTTGCATGTCCATACGTCAGTCATGTGTTCTGAAAATATTCTTTTGATAGATAATATTAATATTGTATGCTTTAAACTGTTTTTTATAGCGCGCGCTTACTGTACTAAGATTCTAATATTGACTCATCACTTCTAATAAGCCTACTCAGGATACTCAGGTTGTATTCCGTAAAGTGTTGACGAACATATTATTTACGATTTATGATCGGGTTCAGCCAACTTTCAAATTTGTATATTTCCGGGGAGCGTGCCTATTAATACACGTGCGGCCCTAGGTTAGGTTGGTTTGTAAGTCGTGTGGAATATAATATGTGACACACTAATAAAATAAATTAAAAAATAATCCTCTTGTTTTTCTAAACAATCAATGATTGTTTGGAATGAGGTTTTAATCATACTATAGAAAAAATATGCTTTGCCGGATCGTTTTATTTTTTTTCTGCGTGATCTACCAATTAAATTAGCCAAAAATGAATTTTTAGTTGTTTTTTAAGGGATGGTGGTTGTTTATAGGTCAATTTTGCAAAACTATCATTTTGGTAATACATTTTCAGGGCTTTTATATTCTTCCTAAAAACTTAAAAAAATCTATAAATATTTTTTCTCTAATAGCTTTTGTCTTCCTTTAATACAAGATATACAAATTATTTAATAATTAATATAATATGTGACTGAGTTTTGTGCCATCTTATATTACACCTTCATCGGTTGTTCCCATGGTCTCTCTTCTGTTAGACTGGTTTGACAGTGACTGGGAGATCGAGATTCAAATCTCGGTTGGTATACAAAGTGTGGTGTTTCCAAAAATGGTTTTCCATGCTTCTTCCACCTCCATGCAAATGTGGGTACACTTCCCATAAATATAACCTTGTTCATTCCTTAAACCATTATTGTAATCAGTACATAAGCTTATAACCCAAACGGGTTATAAGATGAGGTGCTAAAAATAATCTTATTATAATCGAATTTAAGAGTGACTCTCATTTTTCACAGAAAAGGGAATCTTTTATCTAGTAAGGGAGTTCTGGTCTTAAGATGGGGTGCTAGTGAGCGTGAGTTTAGGGCAGTATTTTCGAAGTTTTTATAGCATAAACATTTATTTGGCCAAATATAGTTCTTTAATATCTGTCAAGGGTGTCCTGGAATTTAGTGACAACTTTTTCTCTGTATTTAAAAAGTTTGTCACCAAATGCCGCTATGCTCATGAGAGATATTCAAGAATTCTTAAGATTAGCATGTGCAGAAAGCTAAACTCTATGTTTTTATAGAAGAAATATTTGATTTATTTTTGCCAAAAAATGATTATGATATAAAAACTGCAAAATTAATGCACTAAACTGGCGCTCACTGCACCCCACCTTAAATCTGGTGTTTAAGTCACTTTCATGCGTGACTGTAATATGTGTGATGTGTGATGTGTGATGTGTGATGTACCGGGTGCTATGTCACTACCGATGAGAGAAAACAACTTTACACACACTTATGTGCCGCCAAAACTTGACCACATTTACTTTGCCAAATTTTGCAAATATAGTATGCTAAAGGGGGTAAAATTTCAATATACCTACCCCACTTGCTAGATTTCACCAAATAATATCCAAATTTCAAATTTAATCATCTCAAATGGTTTGTTTATATAACGTTTTTAAAAAGATGAAGGTCCGCAGGCCGCACAGAATTACGGGTTGGGCCACATTCTGCCCACAGGCCGCAAATTTGACATGCCTCCCTTAGACCACGCAGCCACCGAATCGGGCTCCATCCTTATTCCATTAGCGTTATTAATACACGCGTATAGTCAAAACAGTTGCTAAACGCGGACAATGTTTTAAAATACTTGGCCTGACACCTTAGCTCAATCATTATTATTATTATTACTAGCGCCGCGTCTTACTACCCGTTCGGGCTATACTCACGCTAATGTGTAATGGTAGGGTGATTGTGAGATGAAATGGAGGACCTACAGTTTAACGTGGAATCCGAACCACGGTGGAGGCCTGGCATTCCTCACATTCACAAGTTGTGATTAATACACATCTTGTCAGAGGTGAAGGAAGGGTTTGGCAATCAGATAAATCTGTGCCGGGATTGAGGATTGAACCCCGGACCTTCAGCTCAGAAGTCTCACACCTTACCCCTAGACCACCAGGTCACCTATCTTAGCTCAGTTTGTAGCGTGTCTGGTTACTGAGCTAAGGGTTCCGGGTTCAATTCCTAGCATATCCGAAAGATTTATCATTGGGGAATTGTAGGTTTCCTCGTTCACTGTGATGAATTTAACGACTGGGGGCTGGGTGTTGTGTCTGTTCTGGATTTAAGTTAGTTTATATGTCTAATGCTGATCTAATTAGTCGTTTCACAAGAAAGTGAGAGTCTACATTTGGTTCATAGTGATAAACAGTGTCTAAACATAAAATGTAAACAAAATAGTTAGAGTGAATCTCGAGAAAAAATTTTTTTTTTCTCTTTTTGCCTTTCAGTAAACTACCCTTAAATTTAGGGTTAGATATCTAATTCCAAAAACTCATCGGGGGGACCCTACTAAAACCCCAGATACCAAGTCTTAGCCCAATAGGTGAAATAGTTTCGGCTCTAGCCTGAGGTACAGACAAACATATGAGATCGCGAAAACAACGTTTTTGGTTACAGGAGTTCGTTAAATGTCGACATTTACCAAAATCTCGAGCTCGATTTTTTTTTGACAATCACAATACCTTCTCTCTGAGGTGTCGAGAGAAAGTATTATTATTATTATTATTATTTAGCACCACGTGTTACTAACCGTTCGGGTTATACGCTTAAGTACTAATTACACTAATGGATTAGGAATTGGAAGGTTGAATTTAGAGGAAGTGAACCCACATTTGCGTGGAAATATAGTGGAAAACCATCTAGAAAAACCACCCCCAGTTCACCCGACCGAGATTCGAACCTCGATCTCCCCGTCCTCGGTGGTCTGGCTCAACACGACTGGCGTATTAGCCAACTACGCCACCGAGGCGGGTAAGAGAAAGTAAAAAGAGTAAAAATGTCATAGCATGAAGATTATTACGTAGACCGACAAAAAATGAAACAACACATTCGACTATAACTTCAGGTCTCCGGCTTTGGCTGAATACTTGAGTTCAATGAACTACAAGGTGTTGCGATGCCAATTATAGTAGGAAACAACTCATGTGTGTCAAGGACCTAAAGGGATCCTGCGCGTGACTGTAGTCTTGGCACGTTGACTGATCAACTTTAAGGCTCTCTAATCTGGGAGATTCGTGTTCGAATCCAGATCAAACAGTCGGGATAAAGCTGAGTCCACACACTAAATATGGTAAGTAGTTCATAAGAGATCGATGCCACAGTTGCAGATCAATGTGTACACACAATCTCTATTCGTAAGGTTTAATTTCACTTCAACCCAGTCCAATCGATACAGGTTCAGTCCATCAGTCGTTGAATTGATTATGCTGGGATGGATTGATACAATTATTTTATTCAGTGAACTTTGTACGAGATTGGTGTGGATGTAGTTACGTTTATTATTATTCAGAGAATCATTCATAGAAAAATGATAAAACAAGACAAGATAAGGAGATACACGTTCGGTTTTTTCAAACTATCTGTTCCTTATTTTCCTCATTTACTATCGATAATCTCTTTATTTCGATAATACAGATGTTTCACATCGTATATTTCACTATGGTCCCTAACAAAAATAATAAGATTTTCAACAGCCATTGTTAGAAATGTATGAAAACTTTGACCAAAATGAAACAGAAAAAGAAGTAATAGAACACAAGACGTATAAAGACTGACAGAAATTCAACCGGTTGAGTCAAGACAAGTCTTGGGTTGATTTGACTGAATTGAATTGGACGTGACATATTCAGTATGAAAGTATTAGGTGCTCCTTCATTTTCATTGTTGAACCGGTAACGCGACTGGACTTGGACTGTTTTATTGTGAAATCAATCAACCTGTAAGAATACGTAGAAGGCGAATAAATGTTTTAAGGCTTATATTTATGGATATTTTAGTTTAAACTCTTAAAAACGTTAACCTAAAGACTTAACATTTTTATTTGAATGTGTGACATTTAAGAGTTCAACGAATGTCAGGAAATGAGATTAGACAATAAAAGAAAACTTCTAGTACTACGTCCGTAAACTCAATATTTTTAATTCCATCAGGGTTTTATGTGATATTTTGGTCCTACGCATCTTACTACCGTCCAGGCTATTCAAATTTAATCACACTAATGGGGTAGTCGTGAGTAAGGTAGAATTTAGAGTAAGTGTCCCCGCATTTGCTTGGAAGTAAAGTGGAATAGGAAAAAAACAACGTTAGTACACACGGGCGAGATTTGAGCCCGTCCCTCTCCAACTATTACAAACCAGAATAGTTAAGTCCAACGCCCAGTCCACGTGACTACTGATAATGATAATGTCACAAGTTGAATATGTCATATCAGTACATTGGAAAGTTTTACATCTCTCATTACGAACAATTAAAATATATTTTTAAAAAAAATAGGCCTACATCCTTTGTTTGAAACAACAAATGTGTGCGATTAAAATTAAAACTGGAACTGACAAGCACTTTACACCCTCTGAAGTCTGGATGTGCAAACTAGGGTGTGGGCGGGGTGAATAGCGAGCGATATAAAAAACATTTTACAGATAATGGAATTAAGTCGATGAGGTCAAATGGGCACAGAACATTACAGGATGTGTGTGTGTGTGTGTGTTGTGTGTGTGTGTGAGAGAGAGATAATATTTACAACAAGCTGCGGACATCTGTTGAGGATGGAGTAAATACAACTTTAAGGATATTTTTATAAATTAAAAGTGTGTTGGGGAGCGGGCGGAGGGGATAATCATTTTCAATCGCTTTAAAGTTTAGATCAGCTCACCAACCTCGAGACAGTAACTAGTGGGATTTATTTTGTCTCGTTTATATTTTATATCTATTTTTTAGCAGGGTTTTATTTTTACTACTTTCTGCACCCCAACTTAAGGGTGCTCAAGAGAGGTGTGGCCCGCTTCAGTGACCACGTGGTCTAAGGTGCTACTCTCGCAATATACTAGACTGCTGAAAACGGGGATATCAGGGTTCGATCCCAGTTGGGCATACTGGGGGGTTATTAATTTTTTTCCATACTCATTCCACGCAAATGTGGTTATACTTCCTCTAAATTCAACCTCCCCAATCCCTAGCACATAAATGTAATTAATACATAGGCGTATAACCCGTAACCCGAACAGGTAGTAAGACGCAGTGCTAAACAAAAAAGAAAAGAGAGTTGTGAATAGTAATTATATTTAAGGTTTTCACCTATTTGTGTAGAAATAATTTGTATTGTACTAGAAAAAAACTCCAAGGTGTGAGTCCACAAGTGGACTATACCGGCCGAGCAGCCGCTGCCCGTTAACGATGATAGTGCCAACTTTGGTGAAAATAGCGTGTCATGTGGTCAGCACAAAGAGATCTTCAGCTGTTAATCTCAGTTTTCTAAGCCGGAGCTTCTACTTATTTATTAAATAGCTGATTTGTCCTCACCAGGCTGAGTTTGACCCCATTCCCAACCCACTGATCCATATATAATGTTTTAAAGCACCGGGGACCAAACCCGGGCCCTCTGGACCTATAATCAGGAACTCTTACCGCTAGACCACAGAGGCGGACTGATTTAAAATATTTTGTTTTAAAACAAACCATGTTTGGGACCTTCCTTAACATTTTTAATTCTATAAAAACACTTTAACATGTTTATTCATAAGTAGATTGAAAGTTTGCTAATAAATCATTAAAATTTCAATGAATATGCTAGTATTTTTTTGATGAAAATAATAGAAAAAGTCCCAAATATTTTTATTTTTTAAAAAGGGTGTATTAATCCATGGAGAACACATAGCCTGACAAAAACATAAAATATTCGAAACAATTAAAAGCTCGCTTGAACAACCTAAAATGGTAGTAGCGGTAGAAAGGCAGGTTTAGAACATAAAAAAATATTCCACTCTCAATAATAAAAAAGTGTGACGGTAATATTATTCGTACCTCCATTGATACAATTTATTGAATGAAATAGTTAATTACCTTGAGAGTAGCCCTTCCCACCACGATTTTACTAGAGCAGCACTAATCCACGGGAATAATTTTAGGTCATACATTTTAACCATGAAAAATTATCTTGTTTTTGTGTAAGACAACTCTAAAAACAGGTATTGTATTCTAAAGAAAATACAAAGCTTGATATTTTTGTATTAAGAATAGATAAAAATATTTTTATAAAATATTTGCGCAAAATATAACTTAATTAATAAAATATGCGAACCACATTTAAAATATTAAATTTAAAGTTTTACATAAAATGAAAAACCTTTAGTTCAAAAACACATGTACCTACTGAAAACTATTTAATTTTTGTAAATGTATTCAGTAAAACACTCATCAGACAGGATTGACTGCACAGCGTTCCTCCAATAGTGTGTCCATCCTGTCCTTCACAGCATTGGCCAGAGGAATGTCAATCATTTATTAGAGTGTTTGGTTAAAATATCGCAAGTAGCATGTCAGGGGGCAGCCAGACTGAGCGAGCGCGCGAGCGACTAAAATATAAAATAGAACACATTGGTTGTAATGAGAGGTGGCCAGACTGGAGCGCGCTCGACCCGGTACAGTCTAGTTTACAGGTGCTAGGTAATATTATTATATTTTGGTTCATTGAGTACTAGGAAAACTTCTGATTTTGAAATTTTTATTAATATCGATAGGTTTAGCACACTTGCTACTAGCGGCCTAATTTAATTGGTAAGATCATAAACCATACCTATATGTATTTATGATTATATATATATAATATATATATTATATATATATATACATATAAAATAATATTATATATGTAAAACTGATATGTTAAAATAATTCAATATTATCAAAGTAGGCCTTTACAAATAAGAATCACCACTAGCGTGGAGAGAGGATGAGAAAACCACAACAATAAATCACTTGTTAAAACCCCCCTCAGTTCACTCAGCCAAGATTCGGAGCCTCCTCGTCAACAACTAACGAGAGCTATCTGCTAATCACGCGCTCGCTCGCACGCTTGTCAGTCTGGCCGAACCCATTGTCCCCTTTCTCCAAGATTTGATGAATGAATCACACAAATACGTGGTTGCAGATGATAGGAGAACTGAAAGTGCTAATTCAGAGAGTACTGGATATTCGACATAAATATCAAGCCAAAAGACTTTAAAGGGTTGCTTTGAAAATTCAAGTTTAAGATTAAATCGGTTGAAAGCTGTGCAAATTCTTCCTGTGCATTCAATGGGAGATATTATACCTCGATAAATACATTTACTGAAAGGTTTCTGCACCCACTTAAAATGTTTGCTGTTGAAATCTGGTTTACAATATCTCCTGAACTGTTCTTCCAAACCCCCCAAATGATCAGTTATGATATTCTTGATCATATCGTTGCTCAAATTATTTTCAGTAATAAAACTGTTAGTATAAGAAAACATTTCAAACTAATTATTTTCTACCTCAGCTTTCCATATGATAATCATTTTCATAAACCCTTGGACCTTATCACGTAAAAATAAGATATTTGTGCTCTAACCTTGCAGATACATATCAATTCGTTGAGCTTTTCAAATATAGCTGACATATTAGATAGTTTGTACAGAATTGTTGTGAAAAAGATCTAATGAATCAATTTTTTTTCAGACAAAAATAGCATTAACTCATCTTTTATATCTATTAGTAGTCTCAAAGCTCTTCCCCTGTACACCCAACTAACCTCTGAATGCATTAAAAGTTTTTCATAATCAGAGCCTACATATTTAAATCTATTTGCAAAGGGGCAACTATTAAGTGAGAGACTTTTTAATAAAGTTAATTACGTTTACTACATATTGTAAGATTGAGTTTATAACAGAAATGTTAATATTATGTGCAGTTTTTCAAATGGTTAATCAATTTGTGTTCGTGTAATCATTCTGAATGGCTTTTATTTCTGCAATAAACTAGACAAATATAGAATGAAAGGTTGCAGTGTATTATATAATGTCAGTACTGTATTTATATAAAAAAAGGTTTAATTTACTCACGTTTGTCAGTATTTGCTGCAACCCCCAGTTTCATAACTTGTGTAGTAGAGCAATATGAGATGCATCGTGCACATTTAGAAATCTCGCATTATTTATGAAGTAGTTGATATTTTTCTAATATAATTTTCAATCAAATGTAGGTGAAAGATATCAACAGGTTTCTTATCAATTATAAAGTTTATATTTTAAGTTTAAACTAAAAAAAATTCAAAGAAGCTTTACAAAAAATGTATACTTTTGAGATTAACGTAAAACATTAGAAACCTAGATTTAGTGTTCCTCTATCAAACAACGTCATCTTTTGATAGGGTCACAACAGAAAATAGTAAGATAATGCGGAATTGTTTTAGTGGGCTTTATATAAATTATCAATAATGTTATTTTTCTACTGGAAAGTAGCAATCACGACCTCCCCTCGGAAGGAATAGAGGAAAAGAAAGTTTTTTTTTAGCACCGCGTCTTAATACCCGTTCGGGTTACACGCCTAAAAAAAGAAAGTTAAATAATCTACACCCTCTCTTATGAACACCCCCTGATCACGCCCAATTTTCTAAAAAAGTATGACTTGAAGTTCGTCCGCGTCTAAAATGTCCTCTTAAGCTAAAACAAGTCGTCAGATATATACATAAAAATGTTCCATTTGGTCTGCACAGCGAACGTTTTTCCGATAGTTCTTTGGGCCTCAACTTGAATCGAACCAAAGACGTCTGTTACCTTAATAACTATACCAATACATGGAGAGTGGAAGGTAATGTCACACTGTAAACATTAAGGAACCAGAGACCTACTCGAGGCTTAGATTTTCTCTCTTAGCAGACTGATGTTCCTTTTATCTGAGAAGGTCGCAACAGTTTTCCCTGTATGGAAGTTTCCACCTCGGTACTCGTTGAGGGGAAGAGAACATCAAACAGAACATGAGCTACAAGACACACAAGAAGTCTACGAGGCTGTGAACAGTTCAAAGAAACAGAGGATTGAAGCACACTCTAATGCTTGGATTACAAATTATCCTGCGAGGGACACGGGAGATTAGCACAGTTTTTATTTAGCCTCTGTAGTTTATTCACTGAAGATAATCCATCTTGTCTCTATATATAGATTTAGATATGGCTCACATAAGGAGGAAGTGTAGGGGACTCGAAAAAAGGCCAGTTTTTTTGCAGTTTTTATAGCAAAACTTTTTTTTTTTTTGCAAATATAAATAAAACATTTTTCCAGTCAAAACAGAAAGTTTAATTTCCTTCACGTGGTGATACCAACAGCTGTTGAATATCTGTAATGATCATAACGGAATTAGGTGAGAATATGTTTAAATGAAGAAAAAAGTTCTCATCAAATTCTAAGACACCCTTGACAGATATTTCACAACTGTTGATATAACCATGTGAAGAAAATTAAACTCTATGTTTCTAATGAAGCAATATTTTATTTTTTTGTCCAAAAAACTTTTTGGTATAAAAACTACAAAAATACTGCCGTTAACTCGCGTTTCCTACATGCGCACCTTAATATATTATATATATATATTTAAATGTGCCTATCTATCTTTGGGAAGGTCAGGAAAAGGATTTATTTCAAGACAAAAATCCCCAAATTGTCCTCCTAGCCCACTTCATAAAGTTTCATACATTCATAAGCCCACAAATCCGCACTGCTGGCTATATGGTCTAATACATAAGGCTCGCAGTAGGCTAGATTTCCGATGATGGTATGGACGAGGTTCGAATCACGACCGAGCGTACCGGATGTGGTTCTACACATGTGATTTATAACAATAGCTCTACAATAATTTGAATTTATTTCCTTTATCTCTAATCTCCCAATCTCTGCTGCTTGGAACAAGTCGTTAACCTTTGTCTCGACCCTCACTCTACATCACCACTACCACCACCACCTCCACAAACACATCCACCCCCACGCTGCCACCACCATCGCTCCAAAATAACCATCATTACCCTTTCCATCACCACCACCATCACCGAAACAGCCTCCACTACTCCCACCATCACCCCCACCACCATCGTTACTACCACAACCGCAACCACCTCCCCACCACCGACACAATCTCCACCAACACACACCTCCACCCCCACTGCAACTACCTTCTCCCCACCACCAAAACAACCACCACCACCACCACCAATACCACCTCTATTTAAGCCGTTGCGACACCCGCTACTACCTCTATAACCACCACCGCTATACCTCAGTTTTAGCTTCTGTGGTGCTGACTGACAGCTAACAGCTGACTTCTGACGGCTTTAAAAAGCTACCAAACAAAATTATGTATCCCTACGCCGAACCATATGATCTGCAAAAAACATGTATTTAGCAGTTGTCACTTCTGACAGTCAAAATTTAGGTATATACCTAAATGTTGACTGTCAGAAGTCAGCTGTGAACTGTCAGTCAGCACCACAGAAGCTAAAACTGAGGTATAGCTATTATTACTAGTTGCAGTAAAAATACCTCAAATAGCACACCAATCGATAAAGAAACACACTTGCTATCATTACTAGTTGCAGTAAAAACACCTCAAATAGCACACCAATCGATAAAGAAACACACTTGCTATCATTACTAGTTGCAGTAAAAACACCTCAAATAGCACACCAATCCATAAAGAAACACCCTTGCTATCATTACTAGTTGCAGTAAAAACACCTCAAATAGCACACCAATCCATAAAGAAACACACTTGCTATCATTACTAGTTGCAGTAAAAACACCTCAAATAGCACACCAATCCATAAAGAAACACCCTTGCTATCATTACTAGTTGCAGTAAAAACACCTCAAATAGCACACCAATCCATAAAGAAACACACTTGCTATCATTACTAGTTGCAGTAAAAACACCTCAAATAGCACACCAATCGATAAAGAAACACACTTGCTATCATTACTAGTTGCAGTAAAAACACCTCAAATAGCACACCAATCGATAAAGAAACACACTTGCTATCATTACTAGTTGCAGTAAAAACACCTCAAATAGCACACCAATCGATAAAGAAACACACTTGCTATCATTACTAGTTGCAGTAAAAACACCTCAAATAGCACACCAATCGATAAAGAAACACACTTGCTATCATTACTAGTTGCAGTAAAAAACACCTCAAATAGCACACCAATCGATAAAGAAACACACTTGCTATCATTACTAGTTGCAGTAAAAACACCTCAAATAGCAAACCAATCCATAAAGAAACACCCTTGCTATCATTACTAGTTGCAGTAAAAACACCTCAAATAGCACACCAATCCATAAAGAAACACACTTGCTATCATTACTAGTTGCAGTAAAAACACCTCAAATAGCAAACCAATCCATAAAGAAACACCCTTGCTATCATTACTAGTTGCAGTAAAAACACCTCAAATAGCAAACCAATCCATAAAGAAACACCCTTGCTATCATTACTAGTTGCAGTAAAAACACCTCAAATAGCACACCAATCAATAAAGAAACACACTTGCTACCCTTGCTATCATTATTAGTTGCAGTAAAAACACCTCAAATAGCACAACAATCCATAAAGAAACACCCTTGCTATCGTAGCACCGAGTTAAGGTGAACGTCTACTGACCCGTATTGGATGGACCGCACCCATAGGATTTTTGTATTCTTTACATTATTTTTAATGAGACTGCGTTCTCCTATCCTCATCGTACGCAACGGACATAGGAAATGCCAATAATAATTCAGGGAGACATTAAAATCCTATTCGTGTGGTGCGTGTGGATGACGTCATCTGGAATAACGAGTAGTGCACGCACTCCCCAACATTCGAATAGTTCACATTCAGAAATTCCAGCTATATCTTTCTATTTGGCTTAGAGATGGGCAGTGCAGCTCACTGTTGGGAACATTTAGTTCACTAAAATGAGCAGTTCATTTATCTAGTTAAATAGTTCTTGCATTTCAGTCGTTCGCGAACTAACGTTTGTGAGTGAGTTATTAATTCTCCCTCAAATCACTAGTTACATAGTAAAGATGTAAAGATCTGGCGAACATTTTTAAAAGTTTATTTAAATGTGCTCACGAACCAAGAAATTGTTATTTTTTTTTCAAAATAACTGTGATAAACTTATAAACAAAGCAAAAAATACTTGAATAAAAACAATATTTTACAGTCAAATTAGATTGGCTAGCATCTATTAATATTTTCTGTAAATTGACCAGTCCGTGGACCCCAGTTTGGGGGACCATTGTGCTAGACTAACAAACTGTTACCCATGACAGACAGTTGGTTATCTCACAAAGGTATTTTACAACGCGTGATTAATTACAAGCTGGGTGAAGTACGAGGCGGTATAGGGAGGGGTGAAGCCCCGTGTGTACAGGTCCTAAAAGGGAAAAGAGCGATAGTGGTTTAAGTTGGCAACACTCGTTAGCAGTGGTGATGTTGTCAAGGGCCGGAGAGAAAGAACACTCCTCGTTTAGAAAGTGCACATTCCAAGAGGGGCGAAACATCTTGGTGTTGGGTTAATTAAAGTGTATCAAGTAGTCGGTGGAGAGTAAAAAAAAAAATACTCAGAGAGGCTGACGTGGGGGAAGGGGAGGGATGGTAAAATAAGGGGTGTTACTTTAGGCAAAAGTGGAACAAGCTGCATCCAGGAAAAAATATAATTTTTTTTCTCCAATTTATAAGCCTCCGATTCTTTGGGAAGTGATGATTTTAATCGGCTCGAATTAATGTTAGTTCTTGTCTTGTAGGAAAATAATAATAATAATAATAATAATAATAAAATTAACATTAACCCAACAATACTAATAATATCTTAAAATATAATTATCACGTTCAGAACAAGTGGAAAAGCGAGGTTTGAAACCAGTGATATATTTAATTGAGAGCCTGAAGCCTTAAACCACGTTTCCACAGAGACACCGAAATTTAACGAGACTTATTTACAAAATTTTACTAAGAACATTGAAATGGATATTAAAACAGATTTTAAGTTCATTGTAGCATTTTAACTTCTCAACAGCTCGTAGAGATGTATTGCGATCGCCAAAAAAATTTTACTCAAGATTTTTATAAATGTCGACGTTTCATTATTCCCTAACAAAAAAGTTGTTTTCACAATGCCGTTTGTATGTATGTCTGTTTGTCTGTCTATATGTCTGTCCGTCTGTCTGTACCTCAGGCTATAGCCAAAACTATTTTACCGACTGGGCTAAAACTTGGTATCTGGGGTTTTCATAAGTTCTCTCCGAGGGGTTTTTGGAATTAGATATCTAACCCCAAAATTAAGGGTAGTTTACTGAAGGGCAAAAAGAGGAAAAATAGATTTCCTCGAAATTTGCTCTAACGATTTTATTACTTTTTTTTTATCTAGACACTGTTTATCCCTAAAAATAAGATGACGGTTCTAATTTTCTCATGAAAATGACTTTGAGGGTACTTTACATGAAGGAGATTCTCCGATTCTCGTCATTACTCCGCAACTATTTGAGATATGAAATAACTTATCATTGTATAATTTTAGTACTATTAAAGCTAAAACTCTTTTATTTGAAATATATTTTTACAAAACTAATAATTTTGAGCTATAAGCAAATATATATATTTTTTAATTCGTGCCTTTGAAAATGAATTTGATTCTTATGCCCTTTGGTAGATAAAGATGTTTCTTTTTTCTCAATTTTTCTGTCACAGTGTTCCTAGTTCCTGACGCCAAAGAGTAAATAACAATGTATATTATTTCATTTATGATCTTTGGTGTAGTGTTTCTACAACAATGTACAGTACATTCATAAAATTAACTGATTCAACAAGTGGCAGGTAGGAAGAATATTAAGGTGGATGGTCCACATGTATCTCTAACACATCAAGTGATCCGCCATTGGGGAAAGGTTAAGAAAAAAACTGCTTAGAAACTACCATTTAAGTAACCCCATCAAAACCTTGATACAGTCTAATTTTTATAAGAAGGATCTAATTTTAAAGTTGAAAAGTTACTAAATATAATTTCACGTATTCATAAGTCAAGTCATGTGATATACAACTGTCACTTTTGACATACTCGTATATTATCAATTCCGCTAAATTAACATTTTTAATTTAGTAAAAGAATGTTATCAATTTTTTCCACAAAAGTAAGGGCGAGATAATTGATTATTATTCGAGTCTACGCAACAGATACAACGCACAAGAAACGGTATCCTTAGGCTTAGATAGCCCTCAGAGTTAGGTGAATAGTAAGCACGCCTGACTACCGGGGATTGGTCCAAACCAAGGAATGATTTTTTTTTCATAAGGGGCCATACATGTATTACGTAACGCACTTAAAGGGGGGAGGGGGAGGGGTCCATCGTAGCGTTACGCTGCGTAATATGGGGAGGAGGAGGGGGTTAGAATAGCGTGACGTAACGAAGTTTTAGTTTATAAAACAAAAATTGTTTGAATTTATCAAATTAAATTAGCAAATAAAACTGTTTGACTAGAAATTGCATCCTTTATTCAAAATCTTATTTATTATAAACTGATAAGATTCGACGTGAAAATAACTAGGCCCTAGTTTAGTAAAAACCACATTATATTTTAAAATGGAATGAGAAAAAGGTGTTTTTAGTTGAAACTGGGAGTGTTACGTAGCTTAACGGTGGAGGTTTTTTTTCCAAAGCGTTACAAAGCTTGATATAGGGAGGGAGGGGTCGAAAAAGGCATAAAATTGCGTTACGTAATACACGTATGGCCCCTAAATGCATTTATTACACTGAATCTTACCATCCGTCACAAGCTAGTATCCACATAATTACACTACTGGGGAAGGTATGAAGGAGTCATGATTTATAGTAAATGTACCTGCATTTACCCAAAGAGAGAGAAAGAGTCAGTGTAATACGGGGTTCAAACCCCCACCTCCCAAACACCAGCAAACTAGTAATGCCCTTTATCTAGTACTCACCTACGCAAGTTTTCTCCACATTTGTATATTTCATATTTTCTTCAAGGAAATTCTGGTACATTTCCTTATAAACTAACCTATACACTATTGACAATATGTATATAGAATGATGGGTCAATTATGGCGGCACTGAGACGCGTTATAGACGTATGGAAGCCTCGAGATATTCGAGGAAGTTATTTGCTGTTTCAAAACATGGCTTACGTTAAAATGAAAATGAAATAAGGTAACAATATGTCCTCACAGCATTCCGTGACCAAGCCATACCAACCGAGCGGCCGCCACCGTTAGCTAGGACAGTGCTAATATTTGCGGATAGAGGGAGTCATGTGCTCAGCGCAACAAACCCTCTGGTCATTAATCTCAGTTTTTTAGACCAGAACCACTACCTATCTACTCAATTATCTCCTCATTTATCCTCAGGAGGCCGAGTTTGACCCCGTTAGAGACCCATTGCTTCACAGATAAATTCTGGAAGAGCTGAGGATTTAACCCGGGACCTCTGTATCTGTATCCAGGAACCCTGACCACTAGACTACAAAGGCAGTTTCCCCAAATCCATTTTGGGTCAAATAATTTACATTTTAAGTTTTTATTATTTTTAAATAAATCATGAAAAGGTGACGCCAATTCGGATACCAAAGTAAGTTGCTAGAAATATAGACTCAAACTTCCTCAAACATAGTAGTTTTTTTTATTAGGGTCACAACAGAACATTCTAAGATCACTGAATATCTTTTTAATATTTTAAAAACTTTAGAACTGCTATTTTCATTAGGTTTGGTGAACATAAGCGAGCTGCAAGTCCCTTATATGAAGCGATGTGGATTATGTGTGTTGTTATATTTGTATTTTGTTTGCTGGAGTATATATTGAGAGATCTATATCGATGCCATCATTCAAACTTCATCTTGTCCTGTCAACAGCCTCGTGCTACTGGATTAATAGCGTCACGTCTATTTGGGGAGTTATTTTTAAATGATTTATCAGTAGGGTTCCCCGAACCCCTTCTCCTTGCTAAACCTCTTCAACCGCCCGTTAAATATTCAACGTGATAAAAAGTGAAACTTTAAAAAACATACTAATCAGATTCTTTAATATGCCGCAATATACTTAATGCTCTCGTAAATCGAAATGAATGAGCGAATCACCTATATGTAATAAGCCGGGCCTGAACTTTAATAACCTAAAATTTATCAAAAAAACCTTTAAAATAACCAGAAAATTCTAAAGAACGGCTTCATATTTACAGAAAATTAAATATATGTATGCATAAAAACTCGTTATGTATGCACACGACTAAATCTAACACGCACTTAGGAAACTAAAAAATATATTTAAGGAGTGTAAGGTCTTTAACAAATAAACTCTTGCATGCTGCTGAGTATGTATCGATCTACTGCTAGCTGCCCCTCCCAATGCTAACCTTTCCAGCTTGTTTCCCCAGGAATGTGTGCTCTACAACCAGACAAGCCAAGAGGATACAAAGTTCATTGCTTACATTGTATTTCATTCCAAATAATGTGTGTCGACAAAATTTATGTTTGAGTATACATGGATTTATTAAATATATATACATCTATCATTTAAAAATAAACTTAGTCAACATAAATGCCTGAAAAGTCTCAAAAATGCATAAAATTTACTGTAAAATGTTGCAACCCAAGAAAATATGATTTAAAAATCCAAAAATGACAAAGAATGACCAGTTAAAAAACGTTTCCACAACCGGGGTCATGAAGAGAATGTATGTACACACGAGTATTATCTGTGAAAACATATAAAAAGATGACAGGGCATAAAATTCTAGGCTCTGGTTGTAAACAACACCAGAAAAGTGAAATATTATGCAAAAGGCAAATGTTTAATTAGCTATGCATTTTGTTTTACATCCATTAGTTTCCAGCCTGTGGCCTGGGTCTGTTTTTTATTCAATCCTTATATTTTCCATAATCGGCTTGCTAGGCCTGTCATAGCTTCATATGCCTTATAATCTAACCTAAGACTAGGACAGGCACAGCATCCAGTCACCAGCCGTTAATTTATCACTGTGAAAGGGTAAACCCACATTTCCCCAATGATGCATTTTTCGGCCATGCCAGGAATCAAACCCGGAATCGTTAGCTCAAGAGACAGACACGCTACCAACTGAGTTAAGGTGTCGGATATTTTTTTATGAACATAGATAAAATTATAAAGATTTTATTCAATACTTACTAATCAAGAGGGATTATTTGAAATATAATGCATGCCAACAAAAAATGAAGAGGTCGTTTAAGGAGGCTGGCTACCGGAGCGCTGAAACGCGTTGCACAAGTCCAGTAGTCCCGCGTTATTTAAGAAGTGCTTTGTTATTTCAAAATATAGTTAAGGCCAAAATGAAGGTGAAGGGTATCAACATATTCCTATAGGATTAAAAAAAACTTACATTTAAAGTTTTATAATTTAAAAATAAATGGTACGGAACTCCGCACGGACTTTCTCGCGATATTGTTTGAAAATGGAGTTATTTACTCAAAACTCGTAATAAATGTGAAACAAAATAATATACACTAGCAAAACCAAGCGTAAATTGCACTATACTTATATAAAAAATTGAGTATTGGTTTTAAATTTTATTATTTTATTTTTAAAGAATTAATGTCCTCATTTGTATGTTTGGACCGATAAAAAAAGATCAATATCGGGTCCACAAGGTTCAACACATCGTATTAAAATTTCAACTTCTGGATAAAATTTTCGATATGTTATTAGGTGATGCACATCTTCATGTCATCGCATTGCTATTAACATCTTCGTTTATAAATTTTGACCAATAAAAGATGTAACTATTGACTATCGAGTCTAAAATGGAGATAGATCGTTGTTGTACAAACATTTTTCTAATAGGTTTAAGTACAAATAACATAAACTTTTTGAGAGACTTACTTATATTTAATTACTCTATGGCATTGGAGAATTATTGCGTTAACACTTAAATAGTATATCTTTACAACTAAACTCACAAAATTGTATTAATATATTTGCCAATATCTAAGAAACTGTTGGTTTTATAAAAATATATTACGTATAAAAGTTTTTTATCTTTAATATTACTACAATTTTGCAGTGATAAGTTATTTAGTATCTCAAATAGTTTTGGAGATCTGATAAAAAGTGAGAAATTACGCGTCAGACCGGAGCCCTTAAAGTAATTTTGCTGAAATATTGAGAGTAGCCATTTTATTTAGAATATCCATAAATGTTTTGAAATTAAATTTAATCAAAATCATTAAAGCCGGTTGTGAGAAAATCGACCTTTTCTCTTTTTGCCCTTCAGTAAACTACCCTTAGTTTTAGGGTTGGATATTCAATTCCAAAAACCCCTCGGAGCAACCCTAGTGAAAACTCTAGATACCAAGTTTACCCCGAACGGTAAAATAGTTCAGGCTCTAGTGGAGGTACAGACAGACAGATAGACAGACGGAAATTCAAAAAGTACTTTTTCGGATTCGGGGGGGGGGGGGGGGGGGGGTCATGAAACGTCGGGATTCATCAAAATCTTGAGTTCGATCTTTTTGATGATCACAATACTTTCTCTACCTGTAAGATAGAGAGAAAGTAATAAAATAACGTTAAATTTAAAGGTGGTCATTTTTTAGTGATGTTTTACTTGAAATATCGCAGTTTTGAGATCAAAGTACTTATTATTGTCTAATGAGCAACTTTCAAACAATTGGTATATTTTGAATAGGGTCAGCAACAGAAAGTTCAAAGATTGTTGAAGATTGTTTTAGTCACTCTGATGCCTCAGAGCTGCAACTTTCATAATAAATACCACAGTGTGACGGTATGTTCTTTCAAATAAGCGTAACCCTTAGTCACAACAACAACAACAAAAACCCAGACAAAATGGAATTTAACGAATGGTATAAAATTATGGTATACAACTTTATAGCAAAGATTTACTTGCCTTATGTTTTATTTAATTTGCCATGTGTTAGTAAATTGTTTTAAAATTAAAATTTAAAACTTAATATTCAGCCGGACTTAATTTATCTTATCCTATCTTGTGTCTTTTGCATGCCAATAATCAACAACAACCACTACACTCACCCTTAATAAAATCAGGGTATTCTATAGTTCAGGCAGTGATGCACTGTAATTTGCATCAAATAGATGGCAGGCGTTATATGGAAGGGGAAGTTTATTATTTTGCAAAATAAAAAATTCAATTTAGAATAAAATTATTTTAATAATTAGTTTAAGTAAAAAAGAAATGAGCATAAATTATTGACTTGGAGGTTAGGTTAGAAAGAGTTTACTTAGTGTCACCAACGAACTAAGTGGAACGCACCGGTGGAAACGCGGACAGAGGCGTCAGTCTAATCATAGCTGGGTAGAAAGATGTGAAGAACGGGAATACAATCAACCAACCGACAGAGCTGGGTTTAAGTGTGCTTGGTTCTGATCCAGATATATGGTTTTTTTTATTACATTTTAAAATATTATACATTCTCTCTCCAGGTGAATACAACTAAATTTTCTTTTGACTTACCTTCATCGTATCGAATAATTAGATTATATATAGTAGGATTCTGATAGTAATAAACTTTTTTAGCTGCCTAATTTGTTATTATTTTACTATGTAATTAATATTATTTCTTAGGCGATTATACTATCCATCAAAAGTGACGTATTCATATCAAGTGAGCTCACGTAAAAATATACAAACATTGTTTTATTAACTTTTTTAACTATAAAAAATGTTTATTAGTACCTATATATATATCTGGATGAAGCTCAAGTGGCTGTCAGCCAAAAACTTTGCACTAAATTATGTATTTTTTAAATATATCCCCAACGGTGGCCACAAGGACTGTAAAACATTAGGATCGTAATGAACCATATGCAGATTACGAGGAGATAGAATGTATTTTAAATCGATCGTAGGAAGTTTGGCACATCCCCCTAAAAAGCGACCATTTGGAACAACCTATATAAGAAGTTTCGCGCAGTATTAGCAAGTAAATGGGAGGTCTTTTGGACCAACCGAGATATGACGTATGGACTAAGGATGGACAAAATTCTTCCTTTCATTTATGCAGACCTAACCTAACATGATCTAACCTAACCTAAGCTAGCCATAAAGTGAATTCCTTCAATTTTTACATATCTAACCTATTATAACCTAATATAAGCTAACGATCAGACGATTCCATTTAAGTTTCACAAACCCAAACTAGCTTAAAGTAGCTACAGGTGACTAGACATTGGCTATAAAAACACGAGTTAGACGTCAAAAAACATACAAGGTAGGAAAAACACGTGTTTTCACATCTGCGCCAAACATCCTATGAACAACCTGGTCCAAACGACCCGCGTATTTCAGATGGGATAATACCAGATTGCGCCAAACGTCCTATGAACAACCTGGTCCAAACTACCCGCGTATATCAGATGGGATAATACCAGATTGTGCCAAACGTCCTATGAACGACCCGTGTATTTCAGATGGGATAATACCAGATTGCGCCAAACGTCCTATGAACAACCTGGTCCAAACGACCCACGTATATCAGCTAGGATATGACCAGATTGCGCCAAACATCTTATGAACAACCTGGTCCAAACGACCCGTGTATATCAGCTAGGATAGGACCAGCTTGCGCCAAACGTCCTACGAACAACCTGGTCCAAACGACCCGCGTATATCAGCTAGGATGGTACCAGTTTGCGCCAAACGTACTACGCGCTTTAAACCCTGGTGAATTATGGTTATTTTCTAGGTGTGATTTTTAAATGTGGTTTCTATAATTCCTTAAGGCTCAGCTAAAGTGGTTGCACTTCCTCTACAACTACCGATTTCACACCTGCCCCATGTATTAATAGCCTTGGTGATGAACGTACTAGTAAAATAAATACTAAAAATTATACTACTTTTCTACGTACCCAAGTCATACCAACCCTGTAAAAGCTTCGTTCCCTTCATTTCTATGAAGACACGGTCTCCAATGATTATCCACTTCAGACCCGACCCCTGACAGTTGGTTTAATGACGTCGCCTGTCAAAGCCAAACAGTTGTCACGACTTCATTGCTCGTTCGAAAACGCTACTAAGCGAGCTAACGAGCAAAAATTATAAACATCTAGTTTCAAAATCGACTGACACCAGGTACAGCACAAAAAAACAAGATTACACACAAGAATATCTTGATATTGAGACTAAGCATTTTATTTAGCACCAATTATGGCTACACGCATATGTACTAAGTACATTAATGTGTTAGGGATGAGGAAGGTTCAATTTAGAGGAAGTGTAACCGCATTTGTATGGTGATATAGAGTGAGAAATCATTTGAGAAAAACACCCTAAGTCTTAGCAGTTGTTTGGAATGACCGGAGACTAAACTAATTCTAAATATACCCGTATCAGTGTGAATGCAGAATAAGGCATCAGGCCTGTCAGGTCCCCCAGTGACAAGGGAGTCATGGTTTGAAATCGAGACTGATAATAATTTAAAGACCAAGGATAAATAAGATGAATATCAAGGGCATTAATCAACGTTCACCTGGATAAAGGATAGTAAAACCAAAGCGAAAAATGACACTGAAGAAAAACACATTGAGTGAGCCTTGCTGAGGTTTGAGTAGAATCCCAAATTCCCGGTTCAAGGCTGACTCACTGCAGCTGAGTCAACCCCGTCGGGAAAAATTGTTATTACTTTAGTCCTTCTTCGGGTTCGAACCTGAGCTCACCAGTTAACCTTGTGCACCTCTCCAGTTACTCAGTTTAGCACGACCCCAAGTGGAAAGAAGATGACTTCATATTCCCTATAAATGGGGGAGGGTTTGAACGACTGAAGACCGAGAGAGTTGGGTGTGCGCTGTCGTGCTAGACTATGACAGGGCTCAAGGGCTTTCATCCATATTGTAAACTACCATCCTAGGGTACCATTTTCATAGGAAGGGCCGTCCTTACCTGAAAGCTAGAAGAATTGCTTAATCTGGTTTAAAGTATTCATACGTCAAGACATGTATCTGCAGATATCACTTTTGATAGATATTATCAATACCTATAAAATAACACTATTAAAACGGTATATATTACCAATAGTTATAAAATAACATCCATACAATAATAGAAAACATCAAATCTTTTACATCCATGACTGTTTCCGGGTCAGTTTTTTTATTCAGGCCATATATTTTCCACTACCGGCTGGATAGGCCTGTCGTAGCTTCATATGACTTATAATCTAACTTAAGACTAGGACAGGCGCAACATCCAGTCCCCAGACGTTAATTTATCAACGTGAAAGGGTAAACCCACATTTCACCAATTATATATTTTTCAGCCATGCTGGAAATCGAACCCAGGACCCTTAGCTCAATTGAGAGATACGCTACTGACTAAACTAAGGTATCGGACAGTATAAAATATCAATAAACGAAATAACTCTAATACAATAATATATAATAGCAATACTAGTAAAATTACACTAATAAAATAGTAAAATGTAATCTATGTGGTCAGAAATGAACAATGTAAGTATTTTATAAGACGTTCTTCCCACCAAAATCCACAATTGTTCACCTGGTGCTGCACCTACTTTCTTATCAATGGTGAAATTAGTGTTATACCTTTCACAAATGTAGTTTTTTTATACTACCCGTTCGAGATATCCGCATTCAACTACGTTCGAGGACTAGGGAGGAGGAAGGTGGAATTAAGAAGAAATGTAATCATATTGGCGTGGAATAAGAAATAATTTAAGAAAAACTAGTCTTGGTACACACATCCGGGGATCGAACCCAAACCTCCCCTCATCACTGGCAAATCATACTAGATTATCTTGATGTTTATTCCACGTGTTCATCGATGCGGGTCTTTCTCGGTGATAAATTGATCGCCTGGGTACTGGATGCTGTGTTTGTTATCAATTTATGTTAGTAGTATAATTGAATGGTTCAAAAAGTGTACTTTAACCAAGGCTTACTTCTAATACCAAAAAAAGTATATCAAGTCCTGGTAATTAATTTAAAATTCCCCCGCTACCCCCATCTTGTTTCGTTACCTAATAGAAGTATATTGGTAGGAAGAAACTTTTAGAAACTACAAGCTTTTTTTGCGGTCAAAATTGATAACATTTTACTATATTATTAGTATTGTTTTAGAGGAATTGATAATATCTATTAGACGTATGAACACATTAAATCAGATCTAGAACCGTTTATGTCAGATAAGTTTCTTCATATGAAAATTAGCCTAGTTTGAGTCGGTAGCTATTTATGGCAAGCTAGTACTGTAATGAAGTCTCAGTGATCTTGGGGTAAAGTGATCCTTGACTCAGGACCCGATGTTCGTGGGTTCAAACCCAGCTGAAGTTGACGGGTCTTTCTTGAGTGATTAAAAATCCACAGCTAAACTTGCTTTGAAGGAGAAGTAAAGCCGTCGGTCCCATGTCGATTGTGGCATATAAAGAAATCCTGGAAGGTATGTGGACATACCTTTCCCGTTAAAATTGGTAGGCTCTATCGCGCTCGTTCATAGAAATTTAGTGTAGAAGGCAACGGGGGACCACTACACTTCCTAAACACCCTTAGAGAATTGTAAACATACCAGATGGTGTAGGCAGCACTAACCAGACGAAAGGCTGAGTGCATGCCTAGCGTCGGATGGATATATATCGCATCAAACCCATATTAGATTTGTGATTTAGGAAGAAGTATCAAAACGCACAAATAGACTGAAGTGGATATGTGTCCTTCTTGCAGCTCGTGGGACTAATTAGGCCGAGTAAGTGGTGGCTGCAGGGCGTGTTGTATCTCAACTGGCAAAATACAGCGCGCGGGTTTAGAAGCGAGGTTTTGACATATACATGCGAGGTGTAAACATTATATGGTAAAAAAAATAAACAAACGTTATCTCAAGGTTTTGATAAATAAAATGTATTCTCTGTGTGAATAAACTAAACTGTTTGAATAATATTTTTAAAATTTGGCATTCATTCACATTCTTTTAGAAAAAAAACCCATTAAGGATATGTAATCTTAAGAACAAACACGAAATGTAGATTTGTTAAAGAACGACTAAAATAATAATAAAAATAAAAATATTTGTAGGGCATTATTAACATCTAGAAAAGTTACTAGGCCTATATCTACTATTGTGTATTAATACGCCTAGTCATGTGTTACATTTGGTAGACATTACCAATAGGTACCTATTAAATAACGACCCGACACCTTAGCTCAGTCAGTAGTGTGTCTGTATACTGAGCTAAGATGGGTTCGATTTCCGGCATAGCCCAAATATTTATCATTGGTGAAATGTGGGTTTAACCTTCCATATTGATAAATTAACGGCCAGGGACTGAATGTTGTGCCTGTTCTAGTCTCAAGTTAGATATTGTAAGGCATATGAAGCTACGACAGGCCTAGCAAGTCGGTAGTGCAAGATATATGGCTTGAATAAAAAACTGATCCAGATCACAAGCTGTAAACAGTAATGGATGTATTAAACCTATAAAACAACATGAATAATGTTATCAATGTTGACTAAAAAAATTTATTTTCTAAAAGGCTCTTCCTATGAAAAGTGGTCTGTAAATATAACGCCACGGCGTCAATAATATTTAGTTTAGTCATAGAATACCTATGCATATATAATTCATGAGCTTTCTAACCAATATTCTTAATATTTGATATTTATAAATATATTTAGTCAAATAAACTTGACTATCACAATGAAAAAATAAATGAAACACCTAAAGGTAATTTACCTATAATGAGCAACAAAAAAATAATACAATAGCACATGTGTAATATATTTTTCAGTGTTTAATTATTATTTTTAGCACCGCGTCTTACTACCCGTTCGGGTTATAGGCTACGCCTATGTAATAATTACTCCAATGTGTTAGGGATTAGAAAGGTTTATTTTAGAAGAAATGAATCGGCATTTGAGTCTGTGATGAACGCTTGGTCTTTCATATATACTTGAATTGAATATCGTTGCATTCTTCCACTTTGATTCGCCTGGAACGCACGGTGTATGGCAGCATAAAGCGACTGCCCAGTCGTCGGTGGCTATGGTATCAATGATAGATCTTAGTAACCGATAATAGTAACACATCCATAATAGACTCTGCTTTAAAATATTAGTGAAGAATTACCCTAAGCACGGGATTATCCTTAGATAGCTCAGTGATAGAGCATTGATGAGCTAAGTTAAAGGTGCCTAGTTCAATTCTCATGTACACGTGTCAATTTATAAAATTTATTCGAACTTTAAAACTAGCTTACGTACTCGTCCCTTTTGACTGCTTGGTGAAATTTCTTCCTCTACCTTAGGTGGTATTCATCTCTAAGAGAAAGAGGGCTCACCTGATGGATGTGGGAGATGACTTCAGTGTGGGTTGCATCCTCCAAACTTTTCCCATTCACCTCAAGAATCTCATCCCCCACCTCAAGGTCAGCCTTGTCCGCTGGAGATCCTGCAACATCATAAAACACAGGGTATCAACTACTCTTCCTCATTTTGACAAAAACTAGTTTGGAAAAAAGTAAACAAAAATTAAAATGCTTTCCGTGATTTAATTTTGATACACTAAATCAGACACCAATAATTTTGTGCAGCCCACGGACCTTGTAATGAATCATAAAGCAATGCAACCATATTCTTCTATTTATGAACGTCAAGGAAATACAACAATTTGGAATTTGGCATATTTTGGAGAATTCTGGCATGTGAGGTAAGTGTACCAAATTTGTTCTCTTTGTTCGAGATTGATCAGTTCACAAGAACGGCAGAGTTTGCGCACCATATATGTGCAATTTGTCAGCACATGATTATGCTAAAAGTTGTTTATTCACATGAAAAGAAACCAAGCACCAGGGAGATATCAGCTTACGGAAACACATTTGACAACAATTATAAAAATGACTTAGACATAAGATTTAATTAAAGCACGGCAGTATTTTGGCGGACCCCTTCAAAGATTTGACGAGGGTTTGCAAACCACAGTTGGGGAACCAATGGTCTGGTCCCACATGAGAGAAGCGTGTTAGACCACGCGGCCACCGAAGCGGTGTCCGGGAAAGTGTCATCAGAAAGTAAACAAGAGGCCTCATAGGGTGAACTGTTAATTTTATTTCCTGTTTTCCTATTTCATACATTGGCGTCGTGTTAGCGTGCTTAGTGTGCCAGGTTAATATGCAACCCGCTTCGCAAAATAGATTCAAATTTACCAAAAGGCATAGTCATTAATCATGAATAAACTAGATTTAATAATACCCACAACGTCGGACACGTGGAGCGCACATCAAGTTAATCTAGTTCTAGTTTGCCAGTGATGACGAGGTCGGGGATTGAATCCCGGTTGTGTGTGTACTAAAGTAATATTTCCTAAATGGTTTTCCACACTCCGTCCACGCAAATGTGGTTACATCTTTTTTTCTCACTTCTTCCTTCCTGATTCCATTATTATAGCTGGATGCAGATAGCTTGGCTAGGTTGTGAGACATTGTAAAAATAAGCAGTAGCTTATTGTGATTTAATTATAATATGTTAATTGAAACAATAAAAAGCTCTATTTTGTTTTAATCAGTCTCGTTGGGTATTATTGATTGGAATGAATACTGCACTGTAAGTCGGGGGCTTTTATCAGACAACTCATTAAATAAAGGGCGGGAGACCTATTATAATCTCAGTATTGAAATTCTTAATTATGTTTTAATATAAATTCGAGAAGGGTTCTTTCTATTAATTAAATCCACTTTTGTAAATTTTATTCTGTTGTATGAACAGTGGAGGATAGTTTGTTTTATGTTAATGCTTATTATAATTATTTCTTGTTAACAATTAACTTGGAAGCGATTTTAAAGGTTTAAAGGTTGTAGTTCTATTTTTTACTCGTATCGGTAAGCAAATGGACAAAGGGGTCAGTTTTGTCTTGTTTGGTTTGCTGGTGATTGAATGGTCAGAGGATGTAGGCCTACTTACATCCATTACTGTTTCCAGCCTGTGGCCTGGATCAGTTTTTATTCAAGCCATATATTTTCCACTACCGGATTGCTGGACCTGTCGCAACTTCATTTGCCTTTTAGTATAAATTAAGACTATAGGGACAGGCACAACATTCAGTCCGCAGCCGTTAATCTATAAATGTGAAAAGTTAAGCCTGTATTTCATTAGTGATACTTTTTTGGCCATGCCGGTTATCAAACCCGGGACCCATAGCTAAGGTGTCGGATTAGATGTAGGCCTACTAAGTTAGTTTTTCCTAAGAAGTTTTCCACTAATCCGGTATTATATATCACTTCTGCCAACAATACTAGATGAGCTTGACGATTAGACCGTTTGTCTACCGAATCGGGTAACATGAACCATAATGACGTTGGATATGTCAATGTATTTACGTTTTCCTGAAGCTCTGACCTTCTAATTAAAGAGTTTAGTAAAACTATACGTGTTAGAGTTTTTTATATTATTCGTAATTACTAAAAAACGAAATATGGGCTTTGCCTTGAGTGTGCTAAGTCAACTATAATTTTTTTTAAAAAGTAGGTATAAGGATTTAACAGGTTTTTAACTAGCTAATCAGGCTATCTTTTTTTTTTCACCTAATCATTTGGGTTGAAGTTCGAATACTAGTCAGGTATACTTAGGGTGGTGTTTACTATATAATTTCGCACTTTCTCTCCACGTAAATTTAGGTATATTTTTACTAAATTCTACTTTATTAGTCCTACCATTAATGTGATTAAATGCTTATGGCTCAGGTGGGTGTTAAGAAACGGAGTAAAAGATAAATCTTCATCCCTTTAAGAAAAAATTAGCCTAGTTTCTGATGAATCCATTTATAAAAAAATCTTTTACCCACTCAACATCACATATAATATCAAACTCACACACACACACACACACCACACAAAAACCTTCTCTACATTTCATGCAGAGAAGTAGAATAGAGGCTTAGAGCTTAATTATAGCGTTGTCACATTATAAACGCTGCGCCCTTTTCCAAAGGAAGAACGGGAAGTCTAAAAGGAAATTGTCCTGTAGTGCGGAGCAATTAGCAGGCTACATGATGCTAATTGCCCATAACACAGCACTCTCCCAACCCCCTTTCACTATCACTTGTGGGGAACAAAACATTTCATTGGCACGTTACGACGGAGCAGAAGACGGGGAAGGTCGGATTTTCCTTCAGCACCAGTTGCTTCCTTGGCAAGTGTCACAATTTGTCGTAATCTCCCTGATTTCACGTTGGAGACTTTTGGAAGATAAAGCGTTTGCGCGATTTCAATGACATTCAGTTAATGAAGTTGCCTGCTTGGTGATTTCAAAGCTATTATGCAAAGCGGGCTGCATTTTAACTTGATGCATCGAAGCAACCTAAGCACTATCCCACTTAGACATCAATGTACAAAATAGAAAGATAAATATTAAAAAGAAAATGATAACACTTCCCTTCTTCCTCTGACGAATATAAACACTCACTCTTCTATTTGCACCTGTAGAGCATTAACTTGCATTTTTTTTAAAACTGGTTCTAGATAGGCTATATATTTCTATCAACATTTGTAATCTAGATCCTGGCCGGAAGATTCCTACAGGCCATTTTCGTGAATAGCCCAAATAACATGAGTTGTATAACATTAAAAAAAAGTATGAAACACTACTGTAAGATCAAATAAATAGTTTTGTGACATTGTAAGATTATTTCAAATTTTTTTTAAGAATATATGCTTTCTAACTCAATGTTATATCTTTAAAACTCGCTAAATAAAACGTAAGTACATAAACATGAGAAACCCTACAGTATTTTGACTTACCGGTACATTACAGGTAGGCAACGTCCGTAAACTACTATAAATACGAGTACGTTGCAGCTACGTTGAGCTCGAAAATTTGCGAGGTATCGTGTCATTTAAAAAAATTAACATAGTCTTACTGTACATTCGGGCTGGACGCTACTGTACGCAGGGTATGGATAAGGCAGTTATAACGTAGAGGGAATGTAGATACATTTGTATTAAAGGAGCGGAAGGGGGACATCATTTATGAAAAACACATACTAAGTACTCCCAGCCGGGATCCAAACCTCGACCTCCCCGTCATCAGCAAATCAGACCAAGAGAGCCTGTCGTCACGTGCGTCATGTCATTTTAAAACTACTTTGTTTAACATTTGAAATAAGCCGTCGGTTCCCTTGTAATGTTTGGACAAGAGCCGCGCGCGGCTGCTGTCAGTTAATTATGTTTCGGTAGTAACATGACCAACTCGTTATTCTATCCAAACAAGCTCAGTGCCGGGTCGTGTTGTCACACCCCGTCACTGTGCTAATGTAATAAAACTAACGCCCTATTATAAAAACAATGGTGACCATTTTTTTAAATATTTTACTAGATTCTTGGTAATTAAAAAAATATACAAAAAACAAACTGTGTATTTTTTAGAGCAGGGATGGTGAGACTTTTCTGAGAAGTGTGCCACTTAAGGACTGGATCAATTTTGAACTATTATAGTGTTCCAAGCTTTATTTACCTCTTTAATGAGTATTTAAAAATTAAAAAAAATTACGAATACTAAGAAATGTAATGAATGGCTCAAATCAAATTGTAAATATTTTAATAATGCCTTCATTTTAAAGAAAGGAAATGCATGAAATTGTAAAATTGAGTGTCTTAGACAATATTATTTTCAATAACAAAGACATTGGAAGTGACATAAAAAGACAGTAAATTGAATATATAACTATGTTAAAACTCAAAAAACATACATAATCTCTTCCATATTATCTTGAAGCAGGAAAAGTGATCTTATCTTCCTCAGACTGAAAATAAGTTACTAACATTTACTTATACAGAATTTCCCACGGAATAAAATTGTGTTTTTAGTTTTTTTCTATATCTTCAACTGTTGAAAAGTTATTAATACTTAAATTTGAAATTTAAGAAACAGTTTTGAGAAAACGGAAGTTAAGGTTTACCAATATATAATCCTCAGTACATTTGAAATGCTGTCATTATTTTAATTGAAATTGCACTCACCTAGTCTAATTTCTCATACTGATTTCAACTATGTAGCCTATATGAAATAGCTGTAGGATGAAAATTGGGGAAGTACTAAGGGAATTTGAAAGCGGGTTATTTACAAGTGAAAATGCTTTTTTCAGGAAAAATGATCCTCATAAAAAAATTTAACCAATAATTTCATGTTACATGTTTGTGTGTGTGTCTTTACTAATACCATAACTTTATTTATTTTTAAATTTTAGCCATATTGTTCAACATTACATACTTATTATAAACCTTCTTATTACTACTATTGTTAGTAATAATACATTCCGCAACAGGTGATGGACGCTCTTTTATTCCTTCCCCTTAGGTTTTCCACTACCCCTAATGTTAATTGGTCGTGGTGTCTGGGCAGCCTTTTTACTTCTTTTCCTAAGTGGCTCTGGTGCATCTATGTCCTCATTGTCACCTTCTGTGTCTTCTAATTCTCTAACCAGATTAGCTTATATAGGTTTAGGGTATAAATTATATTTTGACTTGTCTGAGCGGTATGGTCGTATATTTTCGAACGAATATGTCTTCCGCTCATACGACAAACCAGTTAGTGTTCTTTCTTTAGGAAAATCTTGTAATTTTGACTTATCAGGATTTATTGTATTATAAGTTTAGTTTAGTTTATTTGTTAAAGAGACATAATACATACATTTTCATAGATACAGAGAATACAAATACCAACATTAAAGTTCTAAAATGTAAGATTGACCTATAACACATGAAGAAAAATTAGCAACTGAAAGATGCGGGGAAAAAATTTCAAGGTCTCATTTCCTAGCCATGGCACAGGTTTGTTAAAAATTCATTATTTTATTGCATTTACTACCATCTATTGGTGTATTTTTGAAAAGTAAATAATTGAAGTTGATTATAAATACTATAGAAGGCGTTTATTATCAGAATTATGATCGCATGATCAGCTGGAAGATTAGGTTCCATTTCCTAAATATGACAAGGGTTTATAAAAATGCATTTTACTACCATCTATTGGGGGATTTTTTTTTTAAATATAATAAACAGTAGTTAAAGATAAATAATACAGATAATGTTTGCAACAAAAAACAAAATGTAAATACTACACGTGATAAACTGTTTTTCGATTTATCTCGAATCTTCCCTGGGAAGATAAGGTCCCTTTTCCTGTGCACGCTCACATATGTTGTTGTATTTTGCTAGTCAAGATAGTTATGTGTGGTTCATAGCTTGTTGTAGTGAATAGAACACAAGATGCTCTTAAGGTGGAATGGAAGGGGTTGCGAGAAAAAGCGAGTGTTTTTACAGTTTTTATGGCAACAAAATTAATAAGATATTGCCTCAGTACAAATATAGAATTTAATGTTCTTCTCATGGTGACCTTGAAATTCTTAAATATCTGTCAAGGATGTCCTGGAATTGAATGACAACTTTTTTTCTTCGTTTGAAAAGTTTCTCAATCTAATGCCGCTATGCTCATGACAGATATTCAACAACTATTGATATAACCGTCTGAAGAAAATTAAACTCTACGTTTGCACTGGAGCAATATTTGATTTATTTTAGCCAAAAAAAATCTTGCTATAAAAATTGTAAAAACTCTGGCCTTTTCTCTCGTCTGCCTTCCATCCCACCTTAAGTACGAGCCAAGACAATTGATAGCCGTTGACTTCATAAAGTTCATTATGACATGACAATGAATTACATCGCTGCCAAAATATTATTTTCTTCAAACATTTAGACTATATTGGGAAATGTTTTATTTAATGTCAGCGTGCCACCCAACTTGTGTTCGCGTGCCATCCAGTGACACACGTGCCAAAGATATGCCATCCCTGCTCTAGAGCTGTATTGTTCTCATTTCGTGAACCAGATGGAAATATTTTGTTTATACCATGAAAATTGAACATCAGAAACTGTACGAAGGGTTGGCTCAGCATATGTTGTCTCCGCGTGTTTTCAAAAGTAGATATGATACCAGACGGTCGCACCCGAGGCTATTTTCCCCCATTGTGATTTTCAAATTGGCTTTCGGGATTATTCCTTGTCGGGCACTGGCATCTCACTTGCTTCGTCACATGTGAATATATTTCAATTGGTTGCTGTTTAAACAGTTAAAAAGTTTTACTCTAGTATAAAGTATATATATGCATATAATTCTCACATCTATTCAAATAATATACACATAGCCCCGTAAATATATATATATATATATATAAACAATTTTGTTTTCAAATTATTATTTTTTAAACGCAAATAACACTTTTTACAAGTTTTCAATGTATTCTATCTAAACATATTACGCCTGTTTAATTTAATCAAATCAAGGACATAATGTACTAACAATACATACCTGTGTGTGTGTGTATGTGTGTTCACATGCACGAGGTTTAGTGGTACATATATAATTATAAGCCTAGTATTTTTATATAACAATGAAATGTTAGAGAAGATCCCAATTTTTTAAATATTATTATTATTATTATATTATTTTTCTTTAACACCGTGTCTTACTGTTCTTTCAGGCTATACGCCTATGTACTAATCACACTAATGGTTTAGGGATTTGGAAGACTTAATTGAGATGGAGTGCACCCGCACTTGCGTGGAGGGAGAGTGGAAAACCATTAGGAAACCACCCTCAGTGCACCTGACTGGGATTGAGCCTCGATCTCCCCGTCAACGACAGTCTAGTCCAACATGAGAGTAGCGCGTTAAGCCACGCGCCCATCAAAGCTGGTATTATTATTATTATTATTTTCAACCGAGAGAATATAAATGGTTTCTTAATACAAAAAATCTGATGTTAAAAATAATTCAAAACTATAGTAGAATTGTGGTAGGGATAAACTTCTTGAATATGCATAGTTTTTTGTGGTAAACAATAACACTTTACTATGATATTATTATTTTGTAGATTGGTAATATCCGTCGACGGTGAAAGTTGCTGATCAGATTATTTGACGTATGAAGAGAATAAAATTGTTTTAGTATGTGAAGGAAAAGTTTATTCCTATTGAATATAATTGTTGCCTTAACGCAATGAATGATATCTTGAGGAACTGCAATAAGAGTATCCTGGAAGTAGTGTGGGAGTACCTCACATCCTTCAGTGCACCCGGTCAGGATTCAACACCGACCTCCTGGATCGAGGCGAGGAGCTCTCAAGGCTGTCGACGACATGTACAGTAGTTTCGTGCCTGATACTTTCATTGTTTTGGTTATGATTTTCTACAAATTGATTGTTCCAGTACAGTCAAAATTTCATAGGAAGAGATCTATCTAACATCTAGAAAAGCTACTAGATCTACGTTCACGTATTCATGCGTCAAGTCATGTGATTTGCAGTTGTCATTCTTTATATCTATTATCAATACCTATAAAATAATACAAATATTAAAGTTTTAAATGTTATCAATGTTGGCTAATTTTTTTATATTTTATAAAAGGCCTTTCCTATGAAAATTGGACTGAACAGACTATTGGACGTTGATAGGATCATGGGTGACCAATGCAAGTCCACTAATTTGGCTGCACGCGCACAACTTGCAGCGTGTAGACATCAAAGCAATCTGCTAATATGCAAGTTCATTTACAATTTTTAAAGTTGGTCACCTTCAAACTTTACTAATGCAAGAAGACAATCCAAAATGGAGGAAAGTAAGAAACGGTGTGAGCTCGCATGGTTAAATTCATTGATTGCTACGAAAAATATGAGTATCTATTGAAATTTAGACATAAGCTTTATAAAGATGGGAATTCAAGGCATAGTGCGGTATGGAGATTGTAAAGTGAATTTATATTTCCGGAATATGGCATCAAACAAGTTAAATCAAAGTCAAGTATTCTAAGAAGCACAACCTTGTTAAGGACAAAATCAAAATAAACATCGAGCCTCCTTGGAAATAAGCTGTAAAAAATAAAATTCTGTTCATTTTATTTTGAGAATCGAGCCTTAGATACTTTAATTTGGAAAAAGAAGTGCTACCCTGGATATACAATTTAAACGTGTATAAGATTTCATATTTTACACACAGTAACAGCTTTGCATTTGACTGATGTTGACAAGTAGGTCGATACTCGACTAATAATATCATCACACGACTTTCAAAGTAGCTTAATACATTAATACTGACACGACAACCAGTCCCCCGTCTGAAGTTTACAAATGATACATTTTCATCCATGTCAGGATTTGAATCCATCGCCCCTAGTTCAGGATTAAGTCACAAATAATGGTTCTGTAATCTGTTACATCTGTCAAGAAGTTAGATTTGATTAGCAGTTATTGAATTGCACGCTCGGGAGATGTATATAATTTTTAGACGTATCAAAATCCTACATTCTTACTTTCCTTGTATTTGAGCATCCTAGTGCATTTCTTTTGAACATCCTTTCCTTTACCCTAAGCCATGGTGGTCCAACATTTTTCATTCCAAGGACCAAATCTGATTACTATTTTGTCTCCTTGGCCGAATATATATTTAGTATTCCCATCAACTTGTATGGAGCTACAAATGACACTTGATAAACAATTATTTTAATATATATATATATATAATTGTATTTTTTGTTTGTAGAATCTTTCAAATTTTACTATCAAAATAAAATTTATCAATTTCCCAAAAATGTATTAATAAATTTGCACGCACACACACTTTCATAAATCAACTTAACACTATAAATATATATCCAAACATATTTTTGACGGGAATACGTCTTTAAATTTGCTACCATACGGGGGCAATACAAAAAACCTAATGATAACAAAATCGAGTGATACAGTTATGTGTTGTAGTTTCGAATCTTTCCTCTACATCCAAAAATTAAATTATACACTGGATACTAAAGGATCATAATTCATTACAATAAGCGAGAACATTGACGCATCGCGAGCGGTGGAGGGGGAAGCGCCGCCATTTTGAGGTATTTGCTGGTATCGAGATTTGCAATTAGTATAACTTTTGACTCGAGAAGCTCGATGTTCGAATTCACGTACAACACACGGCCGTGGCCATGACACAAACACACCCCATCTTTTTTAATCAAATAAAAGCACAGTATAATCAATCAATTTTCAAATAAATATTTTGATTTGAATCCATCAGGTTTCCCATTAACTTTCTCTATGATATTATGATGTTCACATTTTCAGTAAGCGCGGGCCGCTATTTGGACCACAGCATCATAAACTAACCCTTTACTGTTGTTTCGTTTCCTTTTATATCTTTATATCCTCGATTAACGTACTGTCTTAAATAGATCACCAGTGATCACCAGTTCATGTTCCAAACATTTTTCAAGCGATTACTTGTGCAAGTGAAAATAAGTGTCAACTAACTTACATTTCTCAGTTAACACTAGTGAACTGCGTTAGTACAAACCATGTCGACAAAAACTGTCCTTCAGTGAACCAAAGTCACACTGCATCCACTAGGATAACCCATCGGCTGACGCTCGAACAGGATTTCCTGTCAGGAAGTAAAATGTTTGTGGACGTCGTGATCGCCCAATCGCAGTGACAGTGTGAGTACTACATACAGTTTTGAGAGAGTCTGTAGGTCCACATCGACTGGACACAACGAGTGATTGCACCCTTATACAACTACAATTATGTAGAGAAAGTGAGAGGAAAAAAATCACCATCATATTGATAAAAACTGTAAGAATGTGTCAACCTTCCAAATCTGAATCTTATCAAAATTCGGATTCGATTCGAAATTTGAATCTAATATTGGAAGATTCAGACTCTATTCGAAATTTCGAATCTCAATAAATCTTTGATTCCAATTCGATGTGTTTAGCTCAAAATTCGAGTCTTTAATAATCATACTTACTTAACAAATTAATATAATAAGTGAGGAAACAAGTTGTGTAGTATAGTGAAGAGTGAAATTAACCTGAGTTTTAGGTAGTAAAGGAATGATGTGGGGGTATAATAATTGTGATATTGATTATCTTGAACTATGATTAAAGTGGTGTGATCTTTAATTTATTTTTCACTTTTTGAGATTAGTTATATTTATTACATTATTTTTCAGGTAAACCTATTTTTATTAATGGATGGAATCGTAAAATTAACATAGTAAAATATTCAACAGAGATTTGATTTGAAATATTATCATACAATCCTGAGAGATATTAATAGATTAATATTTGAACCTATTTTAAAATATAACATTTGACCCAATTTTTTGTTTTAAGCATGGATTCGAATAATATTAAATTCTATAAAAAAATAAATGTATCATGAGATTCAATTTGGTTTAGATTCGAGTATACTAGCCATGATTTGAATTAATTCGAAATAAAAAATTATATATTAGCACAGACTTAAAAACTGTATTGATGGGTGGGTAGAAAAATTAGTTCGTCTCGTTTTTTCTGGTCTATCTGATGTAAAGAGATTGCGTTTTGAGATCAGACCAGATATATAAGGTTGACAACGGCCTGGAGTACTGCGGAAAATATTTCACAGTTTAGAGATGTTTATCACAGGTATAAGACGAGAAAATACAGTAGCAGAAACCTCTAAACAGAATGGCAAAGCCAAGTGCACGAATCTCACACTGGTGGGAATGGCGCGATGCATGTTGTTAGAGTCTGGCTTACCAAAATGTTTTTGGGCGGAAGTGATTTCCACAACTGCTTACATCAGAAACAGATGTCTATCAAAAAACCGGAAGATCAAACCCCTTTAAAATTTGGTGCGGCTTGAAACAAAAAATATGACATTTAGGACTTTTGGTTGCAAAGCTTGTATGCTGAATAAAGCTCCGAATAAAGGAAAGTTTGATACAATACACAAATCAGGTGTTTTTGTTGGATACTCAACAGAATCAAAGGCATATCGAATTTGGGATCCAGAAAAGAGGAAAATAGTGAGAAGTCGAGATGTTAAATTTTTATAGAATTTTGAATTGTTGAAGTTTTGAATGAACATAAGAAAATCTGCAAGCTTTGAACCCTGTTACTTCTATGTTGATAACAGTGCAAAATACACTATGCTGAAGAAATTATGGACATTTAGAGAAAGTCCAAGAAAGTGACCCCATTAACCCTGTTCCTGAGGTCAATGAGAATAGCATCCAATCAAATAATCAAGTTAATTTTTTAAGAAAACCCAAGCAAGACTGCAAAGTGATTAAGAATAAGAGGGGGCTGGTTTGAACTAAAACATTAAAACTGGCAAGCTGGGAAGACCACAAAATAATTTTAATTTGGTAGTGCAAAATCCTGAAATTGCGATCTTGGCGTTTGAAGAGGCAGTGAAATCCGTCAGTACAAGAAGACTTAGAAGGACCATATGCAGCAGGATGGCAGAAAGCGATGGAAGCTGAGCTTTAACGCTTTGACCCAGCTCAAGACCTGGACATTGAAGCCACGTCCAAAAAATAAAACTTCATTGGCCATCAATGGGTACTCAGGACAAAAGTATGACCAGATGGTAAAGTCGAAACGCCGCAAAGCTAGATTGGTAGCAAAGGGCTACACTCAAGGTCCTGGAATCGATTACTATGAAATTTTTTCACCAGTTGCTCGACTTAACTCAATAAGATTAGTTACTTTTCTAGCAGCAGAGTTGGGTCTTACTTTGTATCAGCTTGATGTTGTAATGGCCTAAGTAAATGGATATCTTGATGAGCAGATCTATGTGGAACAGTCAGACGGTTTCATTACTCCTAGAATGGAACATCTAATTTATTTTCTTGAAAAGTATATCTATGGACTGAAGCAGTCAGACCGTCAATGGTTTAAAAAATTGCACAAAAGACTAAAAACCTTTAGGCTAACACAATTAAATAGTGACAATTGGTCTACTATATAATGTATGTTTGTGTAACTCTGATCGTGTTGTCTATGTAAATGATTTAATCATCGCGACAAACAGCAAATGAAAGAGATGATTTATCTCAAACTTCCAGATGAAGGACTTAGGAAAACTGCACTATTATCTTGGAATTGAATTCAAACAAGTTGAGAATTCAAAGTCAGTCACTATGTTAGAGAAATCCATTATAGATGATGTTCTCAACAAATTCGGTATGCAAGACTGCAAGCCAGTAAACACTACTATTAGGTGGAAAGAATAAGTTATCCAAAGCCATGGGCTCGTCCAGTAAGAAAGAGGCAGAGTAAATAAGGGTGTTCAACACCAAAATTTCATTGGTTCTCTGATGTACCTAGCAGTATCGACAATGGACGCAGACTGGGTTGGATCTCATCACGACCGGATATCATACACAGGCTATATTTTTCAAGTGACAGGATCTGCCGTGGCGTGGGAGGCATGAAAACAATCCACTGTAGCTCTTTCGAGCACTGAGAGGAGAGTACATGGCTCTCACGGACGCAGCAAAAGAGTACAGTTTACTTCCGGAACCTGTTAAAAGAAATCATTTGGTTTTTTTCAGATGAATGAAAGCAAATTATTTGATTTACTATAGAATTACACTCTTTGTTCCTTTATAAAACTTTTGACCTTTTAAATGTTTTCAGCAGAATTTATTACATTTAAAATGACACATAGCACCTCAACAAGATGGCAGCCATATCTAAAAAATGAAACCCTCCACATCTCGAAAATCCAACAGAATATTCTCAGCTCCTAGACTATAACAGGAAAGTGACTATGAAAAATACTGTAAAGATTTTCTCGGAAATTTAGTCTAACAATGACATAGTTTAGGCAAGTACTGTTTTCACTTGAAAATTTTGAATACTGAAGAGTCGTAATTAAAAAAACCATAATTTTGAATGAGATTTTATACTTGTACGTTTATTAGAAAATATATAAATTCTGAATCCATCTCCCTATTGGCCTGAAGAGTCATCCCTAACAAGATGAAGTTTCTTCCTCATTTACATCTTCGGCAGAGGGGAAATCGTCCATTTTTCTAAGCCACCATTCTAAATATTCATTTTTTAGAATCGACCTTGCATAGCTTGGAATTTTGGAATATTTTGAAACCACGCCAAGAGATTTACTTGTACTGCCAAAATAGTATGGGTTAGTGAAATTAGTAATTATCTTAAGACTGGTTCTGAAAACTTATCAAATATTATATAAATGTCTAGGTCGTCTGGATACTCAACTGTAATTTTTGTATTGTTATTCAAAGAGACAGTTTTAAATTTGGATTTGTCGCCCGATTTGTCAATTTTTTCGGAAGAGGAAAAATCATTAAAACCGTCAAGCCACCACCATATTCATTTTTGGAGAGTGACTTATTGTTACTTGGAATTTCGGAGGAAGACAATTTATTTTTCTTGATTTTCTTTAGTTTAGTAACATCTTCGTGATTTATAAATGTCGTCTTATCAAAAATGTGTGCGTTCATAAACTTAAAATTTTGATCGGAACCAGATTCCAAAGAGTAATCGAATTTCATAATTTGATCTGGTTCTTCTTGTAAGTTGATATTTTTTTAATTTGGACTTTTCTTGATCTTGTTGCCAGGGTGTTGATGGCCCACTCCTGCCATGAAAAGTCCATCGTGGCCATTTTCTACCCTGCATCACACAGCATAATAGCTTATCTTAGAATTCATCTTGTTTTAATAAGCACCACATACAATGACCTGGATTAAAATCCGAGAACGTTGATTTGGCAAGACAAAGCTCTACCAGGTAACTTAAAATAATGATATATAAATTATTTGACTAAAGTGTCCCGTGATTGGTGGTTTTGAGCCCCTCTTACTAACATGTTTTAAAAATTAATTAAAGAATGTATTCTCTACTTGTTAAAGTATTATTGCTTTATTGTTGCTGTGTCATTTCTTTGATCGTCCTCAACTTAAAACATTATTATTAAGTTAGTACTAACAATGGCTGGTAGAGCACAGATAAATCTAATACTATTCATAGGAAACAAACCCTCTAAAAGTTGTAATCTTTGTAGTTGTAATGATGACAGGATTTTAGCAATTGGGACTTCCAGGCAATTGTTGTTTCAGTTAATCTTACTCAACTTCATTATAAACTTCAATAAATAAATAAATACCCATGGGTAAGATTCCTATAGAAAAGACTTGTTTTTATTATTGAATAACTTTATTAGATGGCAGGGTATCTTGAGTGATGTTATCCCTTAGTATCGTGTGTATCCTTTTGTCCTCGTATGTGAGTTATGTTCTCCCGTAATATCAAGGGTATGTTCTCTCGTAATATCGAGGGTATATTCTTTCGTAATATCGTGGGTATGTTATCTCGTAATATCGTGGGTATGTTCTCCCGTAATATCGTGGGTATGTTCTCCCGTGATATCGTGGGTATGTTCTCCCGTGATATCGAGGATATGTTCTCCCGTAATATCGTGGGGATGTTATCTCGTAATATCTTGGGTATGTTCTCTCATAATATCGTGGGTATGTTATCTCGTAATATCGTGGGTATGTTCTCCCGTAATATCGTGGGTATGTTATCTCGTAATATCGTGGGTATTATTATATAATATTACAATGTCACGTGTAATATTTGTGTTTATAATTATTTTCATAAATCTTAACTCCGTTAATCAAAATTCTTTCGTTCTTCACAACGAAGCAATCATTGGTATTTGTTGCCAGGAAACAACATGATGCATTTCTATATATTATAGTGATGGTTTCCTAGGTACACATTATTGTTGTGTATTACTTTTATCTAGTTAAAATATTTATTTTTAATGCCTATAGTAAATAATTTAAATGAAACTACAGTATCATCTGAGTACCAGAATATGTTCATGTTAAAATACATCACTATTTAAAACTTCATGTTGTGTGTCCCATCACCATCCAGTAGAACAGTCTTCCAAACTTTTACAATATAAGCCCCTTTGTTCTTTTAAAAAATCTAAACATTGTAAAGCTCAAATTATCCCTTTTAATACTAATTCAAAAAACAGTGTTTCTACTTGCTCGAAATCTTTCATTAAAAAAAACTCTGACACTTTTGAGCCATAAAGAAAATGATTTACATTAGAGGTCAGCACGATGACCCCTAAATATCAGAGGGGAGGCGCGTCCATTATTTTCTCTCCTCAGAATCACGGCAAACAAATATTTCAGAAACTGCGAGGTCTGTATAATTTTTAAATTATTCTCATATACCTAAAGGGAAAACATTGTAATGGTACTTTTTTGACCTTGATATTATGATTAAACTTTACTTCTTATGTGCTTTCAAAACAGAAAAAGGTGATTGTTGGATACTATCTGTCTTGTTTGTATCTTGGCCTAAAGCCGAAACCATTTTAGCGAGGGTTGAAACTTGGTATCTTGGGTAGTTAAGAGGTTATCCATATGAGCAGTGGTTCTCAAACCCTTTTTCGCGTACCACTCATGTGTATGACAGATCAGTCGCGTACCACTGATCTAGTAAAATTTCATTAGGATTAGGATGTCTCAGATTGTAAAAGTAATAAAAAAATTAAAAATGTTTTTGAAAGTATTTGTTATTTATTTATAAAAAAATTACACTATTCTTAAATTATAAGAATTCAGTGAAAAGGATGGCGCTGCATGCTTGAAACAAGCAAGGAGATGTCGGATTCAGCGGTACTTCATTTTAAGCACAAATTTGGGTCAAGATTCAGTTTATTAAGAAACTAATTTTTTACTGTCACCATAGCAGAAAATACAGTTTAGCAAAGATAGATGGTTGTAAATGGAATTAGGAACAACAATGCTTTTCTGGACAGCGACGGATATTCATTTTTAGTCTTTAGCCAAAATTCACCTAACTCTAATTTGGTAAATTCCATTTTCAAACCCCCACTGCAAGATAGTTCTATCAAACATTCTTTTTCGTTGTTAGTCAGGGTTCCAGGAATGCTATTCAAAATGAATGGGTTTCTTATCCAAAGGAATTCAAAATAGTCTTCTTTAAAATATTCTTCAAAGGTTTCAGCGAGAATTTGGCAATGGCGTTTTATATTCTTGATTATGTCGTCTTTCACGTTAATTTCGTGCTCTATCACAAAAATTTTGAAAGTAGAAAAAGACTGCAAGCTTTAATTTGAAACACTATTATTTATCATTTGACATTTCTTGATAAATGCCTTTATTTTGTCCACTGAAAATAAATTTGTTGTTTTAGCTTGCAAACTTAAATTTAAGTCATTGAGGTGAATGAAAAGTCTGATAAGTAGGCTAGTGTTGTGATCCTCAGCTCGTCTGTCAATCGATCACGCAGTTTAAAATCAGTCTCCATCGGGAACAACTACACCTCAGAATGTAGCTCAAATAACCTGCTTAACAGTTTTCCTCGAGAAAGCCATCTCACCTCTGTGTGTAGTAGCAACTGAATGTGATCATTGTCCATTTCAAAACAAAGTTTCGAAAATAAATGAGAGTTTAGAGCCCGATATTTTATAAAATTGACAACCTTGACAGCCTCCTGGAGAACAAGTTTAAATTGTTCAGGTATAAGCTTTACTGCTAAAGCCTCTCTGTGGATGCTGCAATGACTGAAAATACAATTTTTTACAACAGATTTTACTTTGGTGGCACACCTCCATATTTTCCTGTCATAGCTCGAGCGCCATCAGAACAGAAGCCAACGCAATGTTTCTAGTCCAGTCCATTTTCTGCAAAGAAGTCATTCAGCTTCTTGAATATTTCATCGGTGGGAGCTCGTGTTGTTAGCGCCTTACAAAATAAATGATCCTAAAAAATTGTAGTTTGAAATACATACCGCACGTAAACCATAAGTTGAACATAGTTTGTTACATCTGTTCTCTCATTGAGTTGTATGGCAAAAAAACGCAATTTTTTACCTGAGATATTAAGTTTTCTTTAACGTTTAATGTCATACTTTCAATCCTGCAGCACATGTTATCATTTGACAGTGATATCGTATCTAGCTGTTTAGCTGATGGTTCACCCAACAAACAAGTCACAATATCTTTCGCAGCAAGTAAAAACAGCTCTTCACCGATTGTATGAGCTTTTCCACACTTTGCTATTCTTAATCTCACCAAGAAAGATGCCTCCACTGCTTTTTGAGCACTGCCAGTAAAAGGTGACATAACTTTATCTGTGCCTTTCACCTCAGTCAATTTTTGAACGAAATAATCCTTAGGCTTGTTTTCTAACGTTGAATGTTTCGTACTAAAGTGACGTTTCAATAATTAGGGTTTGATGCTTAGGTTTGAAAGGATTTCAAAGAAGATTACACATTGAGGCCGTGGCACATTGTTTACATCCGTGACCGTGAATCCAATATTAATGTAATCAAGATCATATTTTCTTACAACTTTTCGTATTTTAGAAGGAATTTCCTCATCTTGACTCGGCTTACATTTTGATTCTGAAGTATAGCTCGATGTTACAGGATTTTCAGCAGAATATTTTTTGTTTTTTGTTGCTCTATTAAGCCATTTATCCATGTTAATTTGTATTTTATCCCAACTATACCAAGTTAATTCAAGCAAAGTAGCTAAATACTTGTGTATGTAAGAAAAAAAGTCCCTCTCGAGATCCGTATGGCAACACTAGTACGTCAATTTCAACAAACGTGAATCAAATGAAAAGTAACACAATAATAATATTTTCAAATCAGATTATCAGTATGTATGTAAAACACTGGATACAACCGTATCCGTGTGATACCACGGCCGACATGTTGTTGTTTTTTTACCCCGACTGATCGACTAATTACGTTGTCTTACGTTCAGCCAATCAGAAACAAATGTAGTTGGACTACCATAATCAAATAAAATGAATAGTTATTGGGTCTAGCTAGGACAACAGATTGTGTAACTGCATAGTAATAAATATTACATTTTTAAATCTCAATAAAATTAATATATATTTAACCATACAAATATTTATTTATTAATTGAAAACTTTAATATGACTTTGATTTTTGTAATCATCTATGACCCACGATGTTAGTATGCTCTTTGCTTTGGATTGATCGATTCTTCTTGGCATGGTGTGGTTTGTTTGTACAAGTGATTTTGACGATATTTTTATTGAATCAATTTTAAAGAATACCCTCCCTTTTATGACAAAAAAGTAATTGTATAAGAAGTGTATTTATTTAGTTTGTTATTTGAAATCAATATTTTAACGCAGCGCCATCTATGATTGGCTCTCTGGTATATTTATTATTTTACTCAGTGGTTAATTTGTCTTAATTCCTATTGGTTGAGTTTAGGTCTTACGACTTTTAATCGTAGACAGGCTATTTTGTATTAAGTGAAAGCGTAATTACGAGTATGCTTGCGATTGCGTATTGGTGAGTCCAATTAGCGGTGTGTTGGTTGTAGACGAGCGGTTACTGTTGCTATACAAAATAAGTTTTTCAAATTGAGGGCAAAATGTTAGTTTTGTCGTGTCTGCTTGTGTACCACCTTGAGAAGCTCTGCGTACCACAGTTTGAGAACCGCTGCATAGGAGTGTTTGGAATTATATATCCAACCCTAAATTTAAGGGTATCTTACAAGAGTTTTTTGATATCAGCTATAAAGGTTTTGATTAAAATTTATATCCAGACACTTTTTAATATTAAAAACAAAATGACGCAACTAATTTTCCCGATAAAATGACTTGGAGGGTTGCTTAGACAGGCGGATATCATCAATGTTGATAATATCTACGACACGCTTTGAAATATGAAATTATTTATCATTGAAAAGTTATAAGATTATTAAAAATAAAACACTTTTAAATGAAATATATATTTATAAACCAATAATTTCCAAGGGATAGGAAAATATGTATTTTTATAGCTTTTCATTTCAAAGATCTTATGAGTTTTAGTAAATGTTTCTATCTTTAGGTAAAAGAGCGAAAAAGTCTGTCCGGGGCACGGTATATTTATTTTTAAATAAATGGTTCTAATAAGGTTTCTAAAATTCGTCGTGTAAACACATTTTAGTTTCCTAAGGCCCTTTACTTATTTATACTTCCCACGTCCATCACATATTCGCTACCATGTTATTTGCAGCTGCCACGTTTGATAGATTGTATCGATAACGATAAAATACTAAAAATATAGTAAAACGCTATCCATATTGATCACAAACATTATGTTTGTGTGTTTTTTTTAAAAGGTTCTTCCTACCTTGTACTTTGTGTACCAGTGGCATTACACAGAAAATATTTTCTGAAACAAAAACTTATCCCAAAATATAGTTAAAATAACGTTGAAAAACTTATTAAAATCTTTATGAATTAATTTTTAAAGATATAGAATGTGAAAGGTGTAATATATGTTCTTAAATTTAGTTCACTTATACTCAAATTTATCCAAGCTTAACTAATCACAATCCTTATAAATATATTTTGATTAATTTTTATAAATTTAGTATATAAAATGTTTTTATAGCAGAGTGATTTACTGCTATCGATTTTTAACTATTCTAATATAATAAATAGGAGTAAGGTAGAATATAGATCAAATGTACCAGCATTTGTATGGCAGGAGCGTGGTGTACCAAATAGGAAAAAGTTCAGCACACCCACTGGGATTCGAGCCTCTATCCCCCTTGTCACTGGCAAACCAGACACGGCGTGTGTAAGGAATAAAAATCAGTCCGGTGATAATCACGATACCGATGCTCGTAGTAAGCCGCTTTGTGAATGAAGATAGAAAATAGCCATGGTAGTGATCCGTATCCCGGGGGCTGGTAGTAATATCTCTCCTCTACCTTCCTCCCCTCTAGTCGCCCACTGATTGCTATGGAGCCCTTTTTTATCGAGCCGCGCAAGCGCAGATAGGCTACGCGCTATCAGCCGCAGGTGGGGATGGAAACACTCCACGATATCTGCCGGGCGATAATGTATGACTAGAGAGAGAGAGAGAGAGTTGTCTAGTATAGATTTAGAGTGAATATAAAACAAACACACCAACTCTACAAGGGTCGAGAACGCCAAGGCATCGGTCTCCAAACAATGGATGACCACCTCGGAAGGGCTCGTGGAGGTTCGTATCTGAATACTAGTCTCAGGCATGTATTGAAAATATAAACACAATTAATATTTCACTCTAATCAGGACGTCCAAGAAACTAATGGCCCAGGGACAAATAAAACAATCGTTAGGCCAACAGTATCGGTTTTGCCGTGTAGCTTAGGAAAGCGGTTGTAACGCCTAGTTTAAAGTCGGGAGTCAAAGGTGTTCGAATATGTTATCACCTTCTATCTTCAGGTGGGTGCAGACTGTATCTCCCAAAGTTCCCCTCCTCGTCCTGTCACTTTCACGACTATGGGCAGCGACAATGACAGTTCAGAAAACAGGATCTACCAATAGTTGGAGTCTTCTCTCCTAAATGTTATTTTTGATGATGAATAAAGTTTTCGCATAAACATTTATTTACCCTTCGTTTACCCCGTAATGTCGCAATCTTACCTTGAATTGTTTTACTATGGTATTATTTGCGAGATAGGGCCATAGTGTAATCCGTCACGGTAGGACCAATACCTTTTACGGTGAAGGTAAAGGTAAGGTCTACTTTATTTATTTACATAGTTTCTAAATGGTGTTACCGGTATAGGCTTAGTGTCACTACGCTTATTATTTTGGGATGGAAGGGGACGTGAGATAAGTTCAGAATTTTTACAAAATTTTAACAAAATAATTTTTTTTAGAAATAATAAATAAAATATTGTTTGAGAAGATACGTTTGGTTAAATTTTCTACGCAAAGTAATCTCATAATTTCTTGGACATATGTCATGACTCATGAGCATCGCGGAGTTTGAACATACACTTATTAAGTGCAGAGATACTTATATACTTAGCACAGCATCTTACTACCCGTTGGGTTATACTCTTAAGTACTAACTACGCTAATTGGCTAGGATTTGGGTAGGTTGAATATAAAGGAATTGAATCAGAATTTGCTTGGAGGGAGATTGGAAAACCATTTAGGAAAATCCACCCTCAGTTCACCCGAGCAAGATTCGAACCTTTATCTCCCCGTCCTCGGCAGTCGAGCTCATCATGAAACTAGCGCGTTAGATAACTACGCCCCAGAGGTGAGTAAGTGTATAGAAAAGTCTTGATCAAATTCTGCAATGTCTGTGACCCATTTTCAAGAACTGTTGTGTTTATTATAATGATTATAGATAACAAAATTATTGAAACATTATTTTGTTTCTTTTGTCCATAAAGGTTTTTTTTATTTTTAAAACATTATAGAAATACGGGCGTATTAGAGTTGGCCACGTATACTCCAACTGGCTTTGAACACCTTAACATCGGGTCCTGGGGCGAGCAGCACTTTATCCCAAGACCAATGACATCAACAATAATAATATAACATTATTTAATTGTAACAAATATATCTTAAGTTTGTGTTTCTATCCGGATACCAATGCGTTTTATGACACAATTAGAGGTAGGGTTAATTAATATAATCAAATCTTAGACACATATCGTTTGGCTAACGCATTACTCATTTTTTGGTAACCATTTAACTAATATACTAGGCATGTGTGTAGGCCTGTTGTAATAGTTTCCAAATATCTGGTTAGGGTCCAAACAAATATTTAGTTTCGTTTTTACTATAGCTTTATACAGAATTATTTTCGTATGATAGAAAAATCTGTTTCTAAAGAAATGTACACTTGGCTTACCCTAATGGTAGCAGCAGTATTTCCTTGACGCATTACACTATGGTCCTATATTACAAACTACACCATAGTAGAAACGTGCGGAGTGTACTTGCTACAGGCGTAACCGTATCCGTATGTTACAGGAGGTATTAGACCTTTGAATTTACGAGAAAGGGTGAAAGGTTAAATTAATATGTAGGCGTATTTTGTTTGAGACCAGTGCGTGGACGGCGGACTTTTAATTACAGAAGAAAAGATTAAATACCAAAGAGGAGATGATACGCGTGCGTTACTGCCCCGGCGTGCCTCAAGGTTATATAATTGTGAGAATCACATTTTGTGGAAAGAAGGAAGGGTGAAACTAGAGAGATGGAAAAATCCTGATAAAAATTTCAGATCCCTGTATCACAAGAGAAGGGAATGTTTCTGTAAAGTCTTTGATTATAAAATACCGAACTTTAAACATATATGGAGCCCGATGTTACTGACACTTTTGCATTCAACCACAAAGCGCTGTAGTCAATACGCGAGTGTGAAAGGAGAAATGGAGTCGATTTTATTGCTTTTGTGTTACTGATGTGATATGACCCAACTTTGGTGGACGCACGGTCTAAGGAGTGAAACTCGCAATAGACTGGACTTCTGATTATGGGGGGATCGAATTTTGAATCCCGTTCGGGTGTACTGAGGGTGTTTTTTCCTCTAAATAGTTTTTCACTCTGCCTCCACGCAAATTCGGGTACACTCCCTCTAAAGTCAAACCTTAAGGGTAGTGGTTTACTTATAACAACTTTTAAAAATATGAAATATTTTCAAAAATTGAATTTAATATTGGGTTCAAAATGAGTATCTGAGAATTATTTTTCATGATAAAATAAGAAAATATTTTTATTTCACTTTATAATTGGGTTTGATACTAGTAGGGAGGTCGGGTTTCAAATCCCAGCCATGTGTATTGAGGTTTTTTTTACTACATGGTTTCTCTTTCTTCTCCAAACAAATCTGATATCAGTCCTCTAAATTCTACCTTTACCACACCTAACATATTAGCCTTATTAATATATCCATATATATGCCAATAACCGATTGGGTAGTAAGACACAGCTATATACATATAATGTATAAAAATAACTTGCTTGAACATTTGTTTACAAACAAGTGGAAGGGTTTTTCCAACATTTTTTTAAAGTATTACAGATAGCCAGCCAGATAGGTAAGTCTACATCCTTTGAATAATATTTTTTTAAATGTGATTTTAATTGGAACTTTTAACACTAAGTTTATTAATGACACAATCTTAGGAGTAAAGTATATTAAGAGGAAGTTCCCCACATTCGCGTGGAAAGGAAAAGGGAAAACGATAACGGTAAACTCCATGCATATATTTTTAATTCATTCTGAAAATGTATGGGGTATTTTTTACCAGTAATGAAAATATCCTAATACATAAAAAAATTTAAAAAATAAACAAAAAAACTATGAAAATTATTTCCGCATTCATTGCATCCAGTCGAGATTCAAACCTCATCCCTGCCCTCATCGTCAATCCAGCTTATTAAAACTCCAAACAAGGGCTCATCCATTAATCATGTACTGGTTTTTATTACCTTTTTGACGCTCCCCCTCCCCCACTACCTCCATGTGACAGCAAGAATGCATTTTGCCTTCCCCTCGCCCCCCCCCCACCAAACCTAGCCTGTGTGACGTAAAATTTTCACATCAAGAGTGAAGATCATTATTTCATACGAAAGCTTTTGTGACACCTAAAGATGGACTCAGATTTTGTATAACTTAGAATCAGAAGTAAACCATAAGTATGTTAACTAACGCCTGAAGCCTAGTATGCACTTGGAAACATTGTTTGCCAGCTTCGATCGGAGACTATTTCCCACGTTTGGAACAGTTAAAAAAATATTGTTTCACGTCCAGACTACAGTGATGAAACATTGTTTCCCGTCCAGAGATCAGTTGAATGAAAGATGCCTTCTGAGGATGATGCTGCTATGGCTTGTGCTTAAAAAATTAGTGTGCTCTCTTCGAAATTGTGCACGAAGGAACTTTAAATTTTTTCCCACTTTATTCATACCAACTGAGTACTTTTCGCTTATTTCATTATAAACATCCCGTTTTTTTTAGTCCACGGATGTCACATCCTACAACAATGTGTTTGTGTTAAATATCTCTTTCTATAAGTTCCCGTGTCTTTTCGGTTGACCACGAGATGACAAATGACAAACCAGGAATGATGTAATCTCTGTGAACAACAGAAACAAACTGGTCCACGTTGTTTGTTGCCGGGAATGTTGGCAAACACGTTCAGACATGACAAATGACAAACCGGAAGTGATGTAATCTCTGTGAAAACAGAAACAAATGGTTCACATTGTTTGTGCCGGAATGTTGGCAAACAGTTCAGACATGACAAATGACAAACAGAAGTGATGTATCTCTGTGAACAACAGAAACAAACTGGTTCACATTGTTTGTTGCCGGGAATGTTGGCAAACACGTTCAGACATACAAATGACAAACCGGGAAAGTGATGTAATCTCTGTGAACAACAGAAACAACTGTTCACATTGTTGTTGCCGGGAATGTTGGCAAACACTTCAGACATGAATGACAAACCAGGAAGTGATGTAATCTCTGTGAACAACAGAAACAAACTGGTCCACGTTGTTTGTTGCTGGTAATGTTGGCAAACACGTCCAGACTAGCAAACATTATTTCTTGCTAACCATTTGAAATTGATGTCAAGAAACATGTTTCCTTCTTGGAAAACACGACTACTTGTTTGCAAACAGTTTGCAAACTGTTTCCTAATGTTTCACCATTTTATTTTTCCCCAATTGTTTGCAAACTGTTTGTATACAATGTTTCTGGGGAAATGTTTCCAGTAAGTACTAGGCTTAGCGGTAATAACATGAACTATTAAAACATTTTCTCAACATTATAGTTTATGTATAGGATCTGTGCTACGTAACATTGTGTTGTAAACATCCCCCTCCCTAAATGTAACACCATGTAGACGTTAGAGCTTATGGATGGCCTTCAACAGAATACGTCAGTAACGATATATAATATATATATATATATAAGTTTTTCATTTCGTCTGTTACCAATTCCATCCTACCCTTGAAGACCCCCGTAAAAAAAAAACGCAGTCTTATCTTCATCAATCCTGTTGGCTAAGCGTGTACCCTAGCTGGTTTATGAACCCGGAGCCCGGCTCACTTGAGTCGCTGAGCAGTCTAGTTCATTTCCCCCGGCAAGTCCTCACTCCCCATTTAACAGGGTGGGGGGAGAGATGGGGTGGAAGAGGACTGCCCTGCACCTGCTCACAAGTTCTGCAGGCGAACGGCTGGTTATAAGGATGGAAAGGGTGGGTACGGGGGTCAGGGGGAACTAGCAGCTATACCCAAGCCTTTATTAGCATCTCTATGACGTCACTAGACCTAGTATGAGAGGTATGGGCTGCGTGTAGTGAGTTGTTGCCAGGGCAGGCAGTATTAGTTTAAACTGCACCTGTGAATTGTTCACACCCCTCAGTAGAACAGTCATCAGGTATTGGTCAAATAGAGCACAAGTGTGTGAGAACTTATCACAGGTACGGTTTTAACAAGGTCTGCTTCCCCTGCAACACTCCACGACACGCCACTGAAGGTGATTTATTTTTATTGGATTGAATCTGACCATTCAAGGCTACTCTGCTATTATCTACTTTATTTTTTATTTTTACTTTTTATCACGGCGTCTTACAACTTGTTCAGGCTATACACATATATATGATGATTACTCTAATGGTAGAGAGATGAGAAAAGAAGCATTTTAGATGTAATTTACCCGAAATTGTGTAGAAGGAGAGTGGAAAACCATTTAGGAAAAAAAATCAACCTTGGTAAACCCGATTCTAATTTCAATCTCCCTGTCATCAGCAGGCCAGCAAGCTAACTGCGGGAAAAGTGAAGAGTCTATTCCCTGCAGGTAAAAGTGAAGAGTCTATTCCCTGAGGGTAAAAGTGAATAGTCTATTCCCTGCAAGTAAAAATGAGAGTCTATTCCCTGCGAATAAAAGTGAGGGTCTATTCTCTGCGAGTAAAAATGAGAGTCTATTCCCTACGGGTAAAAGTGAAGAGTCTATTCCCTGCGAGTAAAAGTGAAGTCTATTCCCTGCGGGTAAAAGTGAAGAGTCTATTCTCTGCGAGTTAAAGTGAAGAGTCTTTTCCCTGCGGGTTAAAGTGAGGAGTCTATTCCCTGCAAGTAAAAGTGAAGAGTCTATTCCCTGTGGGTAAAAGTGAAGAGTCTATTCCCCGCGAGTAAAAGTGAAGTCTATTCCCTGCGGGTAAAAGTGAAGAGTCTATTCCCTGCGGTAAAAGTGAAGAGTCTATTCCCTGCAAGTAAAAATGAGAGTCTATTCCCTGCGAGTAAAAGTGAGGGTCTATTCTCTGCGAGTAAAAATGAGAGTCTATTCCCTGGCATTCAAAGTGAAAGTCATTCTGTTATTACCAGATACAATGAGAAAGCTACAATCATGATCAAATAAATAGAAATAGATATTGATGCAGCCAGCCGGGATTCGAAACAATCCCTCGTATCAGAACTGAACGCGTGATGGTGCTGAGCCAACCTTGTCGATCCTAATAACCAATTACTGTCCTTTAAGTCTGGCGACGACGCACTAAATTTGAAATCTTACTTGTTCGTGAAACCCGATCTCATTCATATTTTATTTTCAGTTAAGGCTGTTTCGCTTGTTGGTAAAAGTTCCCTAAACCCTTCCTCGAACAAGAACTCCGGCTATAAAGGGGGATGCTCACGCCCTGGCAACTAATGATAAATGAGAAAAGTAGCCCATAAAAAGTTTTAAAAAACTAGCAAAAGGGGAAGTAGGAAACTAAGTCTGAACGCTTTTTAAATAATTTGTAGCTTGGTCCGGACCTCTAAACTTTGTGACGCTCGAATCGAAAGTACCTTGAATGGCGGTGTGTAAGAGGAGAAACTCGAATATATGGGGATTGTGGGGGGGAGGGGAGGGAAGAGAGTTAAAACTTGGTCCCAGTGTCACCATTAATAGGAACCCGCCAAACTTCAGGGAAGAAGTCCCGGGATATACTATTTGCCGAGAGTGATTCTCTGAGTGCAAGAGCAGACAAGTCCAGGTACGATGGTGGAAAGACGCCATTAATAGTTCTAATACACGTCATATAAGGGTGGCCCACAAGTGCCACATCTTACAACATTCTTGTATAACTCGCAGAGAGACTGAAGTTAGAGTTAGAGTCCCTGACAAGTTCACAAGGAGGTGGATTTTCAAATCTCTACCCACGCTAATGCGGTACGTTTCCTATAAGCGAGCCTATTTATCCCTACTTGTTATATTAAGGTGTTTAAACCACTATTTTTAAACATAATATAAATTGAATAGGGTAGATTATAAGAAGTACACCCGAATTAGCATGAAGAATGAAAATGAATCAAAAACTCGCATGTGGTCACCTACCCTCAGTGAACTTCGAACGAGCAAACCAAATATTGCAAAAGAATGATTCCTTGGACTTTGGGACCACTGGTGCGGGTAAATTTGTGTAGAGAATAATGGCGGTCATTCTGATGGGCTATCCAACACTCCTATAGTAATAAATTAAATATATAAAAAATTGACTCCACAGTACTGTTTGGAATAGTAAAATAAAAAATATGACTTGAAAAAAAATTATATTTAAATACAATACAAAGAATAGTTATTTATTGATTTATCCAAACGATAAACACTAGACTAACAGCTAACACTAATTTTTTCATATCTCAGAATCATTTCCAAATTAAATGCAGCACAACTTCCTTAAAACTAGCCATGGATAGACAACAGTTGACGCTTTTAGACTTTAGCAAAGCTTTGACACCATTAACCGCGATATTCTTCTTGCTAAATTACAAACAAGCTTTCATTTTTCAGTAAGTTAGTTTAATGGATGCGTCATACCTAATTGACAGCAACAATGTGTCATGATAGGTGACACTCGGTCAACATGGCGTTCAGTGACATCTGGAGTGCCACAAGGTTCGGTCCTTGGCCCTCTCCTTTTCTCGATGTTTATCAATGATCTCCCAAGTGTTTGCCACATTCTCAACATCATCTATATGCCGATGATTTCCAACTTTATTTATCATCCTCTCTTTCTCGATATTGATAGTGCCGTGGATAATATAATGCTGACTTAAGTGCAACACATAATAATTGGTCACTACAAAATGGTCTCAATGTCAATCCTAGAAAATTAATCTATTATTATAGGGTCAAAAAGAATACTATCCTTATTGAATTTCACATCTTTACAACAAATAAATTTAAATAGCAGCCCAATTCCATTTGTGCCGGTTGTTAATGACCTTGATTTACATATAAATGAAAACCTAACATGGAATAGTCTGTGAAACAAATATGTAAAAAAGTGTTTTTTTGTCCTTAAACTCACTTAAGCTTCTGAAAAAATGTATACCAATGAATATTAAATCCACTCTTATACAATCCCTTATCCTCCCGCTTTTCGACTATTGTGACAGCTGACCTTGCGGCAAGACTACAAAGACTCCAAAACACACGTGTTAGATTTATATCTGACCTCCGGTCGTGTGATCATATTTCCCCATACTATAAGAGACTAGACTTGGCTACGACTTAAAGAAAGACGAACTCTACACTCAAAGAACCATCATAAAGAGACTATTGACTTCCAACTCCCCACAATACCTTTCTTCCGTATTCGCTCACTCAACTATAATTAATAATTTCAACACTCGATCACAAGAAAACTCAACTTTCTTTATTCCTCTCCATAATTCCAATCACTACTCAAATTCTTTCACTGTTTCAGCTTCTCGTTCATGGAATTCCCTAACCAACGATGTAAAGAAATTAGAATTGAATGGTTTCAAACGAAAAGTCGCAAATAATCTGCGTGTTGAATGAAGCTCATTCTCGATATTGAGGAGTGTAAAAGTAATCACACCTTCTTTTGTGTGTGTGTGTGTATGTGTGTTGTTGTGTGTGTTGTGTGTGTGTGTATGTGTGTGTGTATGTGTTGTATGCGTACGCGCACGCGTGAATTATTTTTGTTCGTGTTAAATTGATTTATGGTCACAATGTTTGTGTTAAATTATCTTTGGTTCTCATATGATGTAATCCATGTGTATTTTAGCTCTATTTTTTTTCTATTTAATTGTGTGTGGTTTTTATATGTATATAAATCTATTAAAGTTCATTTTAATTGTATTGGTTAAGTGTAAGAAAAGGCTGTAGCCTTAACTTTGCCATTAAAGTCGATTATTATTATTATTATTATTATTATTATTATTATTATTTATTATTTATTATTATATTATTATTATTATTATTATATATCAGTCGGTTCAGTAAAGTGAACGTTAGGATACCTACCTCAAATAAATGTATAAAAAATGTTATAAGGTAATACAAATACTTTTTTGCTAAAGAGTGAATTTCCACGTCACTCAAACATGTTCTGCTCCCTTCGTGTGAATCAAGATTTTGCTGGCAGTTTGAGAATTTACAGTCGTCAGGGAGCTGTCCGTATTACCCGACACTTTGCGTCGTCACTTCTGTAACTTAATAAAATTTGTCACCGGCACGCGGAGCAATGTTAGAATAATCAGCGGCACATTGCCTATTGAAATTATTTATATTGTTTAATACAGTAACAGTTTGTCACCGACGCGGAGAGAATTATTAATCAGAATCTGCAACATTGAACATACGAATGTTTTATTATATAGCTTTAATAACAGTTTGTTACCAGAGGGGAAGATAATTTAGTTGAAAATGCGATTTGAATTAATAAATGTAACGAACGTTAAGGTCCAATTTTCATTAAAAAGGCCTTTTATAATATCTAAAACATTTTATTTTGTGGGCAAAATTGGTAACATTTTAATATTTTAGCAATGTTATTTTATAGGTATTGGTAATATTGTAACGTGACTGAGTGCTGTTGGTCGTTCACTCTTCATCGTGTTAAGCACGAGTTCTTTTAAGAATATTGGGGTGCTCTAATAAGCGAATAAATGATCGAGAACGGACACGTAAAGCTCAAAGTTGTTATGATTTATAACTACAATAATAACAACACTGAATTAACTATAATGCAACCAAATAAGTCATTGAATTAAATATGATGCAACTAAAAGAGTCACTGAATTAAATAATAAATATCATAGTTAAGTATGTAAATTAATATGTAAATGAAAATATACAAAAGAGAACTAAATTAAATTAAATAAACAGCTAATTGATAGAAATACAAAAATAACTAATTAAACATTAAAATATTAGTTTCTAATAATGTTCAGCCACTATACCATTCACAGTTGATGTCTGCCACACCCGTTTCAGGTAAATTGCCACTGATCCCCACGCACGACACACCACGCTGGCCCACGCTACAAAAATAATGGACTCACTGGCCCACTCCCGGACTTGCTGGTCCACTCCCGGACAAGATGGTCTACTGAGAAATTCCTGCCAACCTCTAACCAAGTAAATATAGGGGTCATAATAGGTGTCTGGAATCCTAAATTTCTAGAATACTTGGTTAGAATAAAATGAGCCCATAAGTGCGTCACTTATCTTTCAAGTTAGCTCTCCCCTCTCCCTTATAAACTTCCAGTAGTACGGCTGGTCTTGCTATCTGCCAAATAATCAGAGCTTAGCCACTATCGTTATGAATGTTTTATGCCTAGCATTTTACTTATCATGTAAAATAAATGTTTTAATTTTGATTCCCTTATTAGTTTTTATTTTTTCATTTGTGTGTAAGTGTCTTTAATATTTAAAATTTTAATACCATTGTATTTATCAGAGTAATTATAAAAAGCCTTGGAGAACTTTCAACAGGCGAGTACTAAGACATAGTTAAATAACAGGTGAAATCATGATTAAATGTCTCATTACCTTATATTGGATTCCAAGGCATTATAAAATGTATGTACATTTTTGTTCATTTTTCTCATAGAAAGAGATAAATTTCAAATGTTAGGTATATGTTCTGAACTAATTCTGTGCTAACAAAAAATGTAGAAATACGAGAACATATTTGACAATAAAATATGAAACCTACAGCTCCTATCAAACCTACAGCTCCTGGATGGGCCTACCTTTGGGTGCTTTGAAGCAGTATTCAAAATGTAGTCAGTTTACCGTAATTTTGATCTTTTCTGACAATTTAACATTTATTTTGATTATTAATAAATAACTGTATTCCCTTGAAACTGAATAATTAATGTACTTGCAACAAATAGTAACACTGCCACATTTAACAAAACTATATTAATTGGACCTTACAGCCCTACTCGTTACTTTGATTAATAAAGATACAAAAAATCACTCGGTTTACAGAAAAGATCTACTTTTCACTTTCGTAAAAAAATTATCAAAAAATCTCATCACTTCACTTATTTATTCATGAACATAGAGTACACTAAAATGGATTATGTTAACATTATTATTGAGAATCATAGTATCAACTGAACTTTCAGACATTAATTTTAATATTTATATATTTGGTAAGGCCATCAAATAATCAGAGATAATCTATGATGGTGAAATTCTCTATATTTTCGTGCATATTAGGGAAATTTCTGGATATCTGGCAGTTATGACTATGCAGTATGCATTCACCTTCTTCACAAATAGTTTTTGTCACTTTGAAGACAAGGAAATGTACGTCATGGTGGCAAAATATATTTTGCAGAATGGATGAATACAAATTTTAAGTACCTTTCCAATTGTCATAAAATGTTAAATTACCGTGAATGACCTTTGCCATCGGTCTATATTAATACAAACTGGGATAGGTGTGGATGAATTCTATAAATGTTTAAAATGTTTAAACGTTTATTAGCTACTTCAAGAGGGATAAACGTTATTACTGGCCACTTGTTCCAAAGTAATGAGCTACACTAATAAAGATATAGCTAAAATAAAATAATATAAAACACGACAACTCCTAAGATAGTATTAAAACTTCCTGTGGACTAAGATACATATATACACAAGTAGTTTATTATTGTATTCATCGCCTGGCTTTGAACAAATTACTCGTCCCCATGAGTTATTACTGAGACTACCTGCCCAGGCATCAATGTAAATCACAAGCTAGCTCCTTCTGCTCGGCCATCTGTGAAGTGCTCTCTTGGTTCTACTCGTAGTTACGCGATATTTCCTTCAAGAGATTGCTTGTAACAGTTAGGCCGTTACATAAATAAGTAAAATAGATGAGTCATCATCTGATGCAGTACCTTCTACAGTTCATCTGTTTCCCCCATGTGATTGCATGAAGTAGAAAGGTTTAAGCCCTTGAATAATAAAGTTGAATAAAAATGGGATGATTTCTTAAGTTTATTAAGGTAGTGTGTGTCCATTATTTGTAGGCATTAGTTGAAATGGTATCTACACTATATAGTGCATGCCTACACTAAAATAATAAGTTTATTAGGAATTGTTTCAGTATATTATTTAGGAAAATACAAAAAATACCCTTTATTCAGTGAGATGTGTAAACTACTACATATTTTTTTTACAAATGTTTTTACTTTCATTCTTTCTTCTTTATTTTCAGATAGTTCTTCAGTTTCCTGTTTTCGTCATTAAATATACATATTTAAACTATTGATTAAAAATATATGAACGAAAGAAATTAATAAATAAATACATGGCCAAGTAATTTAAAGGCACTTTATTTTTATTTTTTGACCTTATGCATTTTAATAATCAAATAGCCAAAGCTATTATGTATGCTTTTATTGATAATTTACTCCATTTAGATATCATATTCTGAAAATTGAAAAATAACACCTGGACATGGGAATCGAACCCGAACTAAGCCAAAGGTCCCGGGTTCGATTCCCATGTCTAAGTGTCATTCTTCAATTTTCGGCTTATGCAGTTTCTTAGTATTAAAAAGACACCATTAAATAAAAAAAATCAATTAGAGAAGAATATTTTCGTCGCTGTAAGCGACTTAAAACGATTAGGCCTAACCTAAGGGAGCACGATGAGAATATTTTTAAGAAATATACCTGTGTCAAGTTTTATATTGAAGTAAAATAAACAATTTGCATGGATGACACTTATTAAAAGGTAACTAACCTTATTATATGTTCTTCAAGCACACATTACAACAAAATATTTCTTCCGTCTAACGAGATTTTAAAAAGTTGAATTCTTTTATTGGTTTTAACAGCCATTATCACAGTGGTAGCCACGTGGTCTACATCACCAGGCTCGAGGTGTACTAGATTGCAAGTGAAAGTTCAGGGTTCGAATCTAGACTGGGTAATACTGATTTTTGTTTTTACAAATTTTATGTATCTTCTATCTATGCTGATGTGGGTGCACTTCCTCTAAATTCAATCTTACTCATCCCTAACACAATAAGAGAGTCACACAAAAAATTGTTAACATAAAGGGTGAGAGAATAGTACCTTGGTTGTGATAGGCGTATATTTTAGAGGTTTTTTTAAAAAAAAATTTAGACTAAAATGCACGAAATTAGAAACAGGTAGCTTATTTAAATACCGTTTAAATGTCATAAGTTAGTCTAATAACTATAATTAAGACTTGTTATCAGCAGGTTCCCTCGAAATTGTTATCATACCCTCCTCGCCCTCTGTCCTTAAATTAGTGTTAGCTGTGGATGGTCTAAATGAGGGTCGGAAAACCTTTTGGCATTGGCCAATTCCACCAATTCCTTTTAAGGCCGAACATATCACGTACAGTAATTTTTGCCAAAATATTTTGACTGTATATCACTACAAACATAGACATATAGCAAGACCGATAAGAGTGGTTAATTAATTAACATTGTCCTTTAACAAATATAAACATGCCTAATCACGCTGTTCCCTTACAGGTAGGCAAGAAACTGTGCATAGAGCTAACAAAACAACTCCGTAATCCATCCTCACTAGCTTTCTCCACACTTCCCTATCCTTGCATAATCCCTGCGCTTTGTAAGAGTTATAAAGTGTTACAGTGTAGTAATAAAGTAAATAAATTATGTTTAAAAGAATCAGGACGGGGAGATCGAGGTTCGAATCTCGGTCGGGTGAACTGGGGGTGGTTTTTCCTAAATGGTTTTCCACTCTCCCTCCACGCAAATGCGGGTTCACTTCCTCTAAATTCAACCCTCCCAATTCCTAATCCATTAGAGTAATTAGTACTTAAAGCGTATAACCCGAACGGGTAGTAAGACGCGGTGCTAAATTTAAAAGAATCCGCCGGCTCGAGTTTGATTTATTGAGAGGATTTCTAAACATGAGATTGTGTCATAGCCGCGCTGTTCAAACGATTGCAAAACCCTTAGCCGGCACATGTCTCAAGAAATAGGATAAAACTAATGATGTCTAGGAGAAGCAGAGGGGCTCTCTCTCTCTGGTCAGTCGTGTGGCGCGTTGTCTTTTGGACATTGGGTCCGCGATGAGATGCGTTCGTGACGTATAGTACGACGGGTTTACATTGACGCTGTGTTAGATGTCTTGACTCGCGGGTTCCAGTCTCAGTGATAGCAAGTGTCTTGTATTCCCTTATAAGAGTACAAGATGGACTTGTGTGTGAACCGCTGTTGAGGAACGGCTACTAGTTGATCGGTTACACGTTTAGGGCAGTATCCAGTTATGGCAAAATAACGGAACTCAACGACGCGAATCCTACATCTCTGTTAAACAAATTCTGTACTTAAACATCACATATAGCTTTGTTAAATAAACACCTCGTTTAAAAGGTCTGTCACCGCCTCCCGAACACCAACCCCCGACCGTTACAGCTTCAACGACATCCATACACCGAGTCATACATGCTACTTTATTCTTAAAACGCTTAATGTCTATTTTTTTTTCACACATTCGTCTACAACATTTAGCCACGTCTTACATAGCCTACCCCTTCCTTTTGATTCATACACTCTACCTTCATATATTTGCTTCGTCACTCGGTCCACAATCGTGCTTTAAAAATAACAACAGTTGGTAGTGAGGAGGTCCAGGTAAAAATACCTACTGGGTGTATTGGGGTGGTTTTACCTAAAGCTATCCACTCACTCTCTCTCTCTCTCTCTCTCTCTCTCTCTCTCTCCATGTAAATGTCGGTATAGTTTTTCTAAATTTCACAGTCCTCATCACTACTCCATTAGTGTGAAATTCTGATAACCCAGAAGGGTATTATTGAGTAACACACAAACCCTCAAATAGATCACGTCTCTTAAAGGCGCGCTTCAGTAAATGAATTTCATGTTTATAAAATAATCAATATACATAAAATCGGTGTAGTAAAATACGGATAAAATCGAAAGCGCATAAGTGGGAGACCCCTCATTTCAAAAGCGCAAGAAGATATAGATCAAAAGCACACGAAAATATGTATAAAAATGCAATAAGATATTATCAAAAGTGCGCAAAGATATGGATAAAAAGCACATGAAGATACGGATCAAAAGCGCACAATAATACGGATAAAAAGTTCACAGGGGAAAACCAACAACTGCGTAAGGTGGCAACATGGCAAACATCTTGTGCTCACAATGATGGCGGGAATGAGCCCACAAGTTCAATGTAATTCTACAAAAGATAATCGACAAAGGTAATAGTTTTCATTATTTGGTGCTAGGTTAGGTTAGGTTAGGCTAGGTTAGTCCAATGTCAACAAGCGGTGTTGCCATATGTGGTTCAGAACTACAAACAATGGTACGCTTTTGATGCACCTACCTTTTGTGCTGCTGATGAACTACAAAGCAAGTACACAAATTCCGCCTGTGCGCTTTCAGTACCTAGCCAGTAAGATATTACCGAGATTATATATTTTCTGATGAAACACGATTCTTAATATTAAAAAAATTGTTTTGTTGACTTTTTAAGTATTTAACATGGGGAGACCTCCTACCGAAGTGCGGAGACCAGTTGAAGACGTTTGGAAATCCTGCATTATTTCAAGACATAGTTTTTATTTTAAACATAGCGCATGTCAAACTATAGAAGTTAACAAAACCTTACATTTAAAGTTTTACAGAGCAAATTGTATTGAGTTAGCACATTTTTAACGACGTTCAACACGTAATGTAACAGTGTGAGAGTAATTGTTAAAAATACAATATCAAACCTTCTCACAAAGTAATTTTTAACAGTATCACAGCAGAACACTTGATTATTGAGGACTGTTTTGGTAATTTAATGTTTCAGAACTGTTATTCTTATAGGAAATACGCCATCTGAGACTAATATATCCCTTTAATTAGGTGGAGAACTTAGGACTGACCATATTATAAACACTTCTGTGTAGTAAATTTTCCGAAATTCTTGTATTAATTGGACTATTTGGCATTTAATTTGTTTGTTCCACGATAACTTTGAATGCGTGGACAATCGTAATGAAATGTAGAATTTGGACCTAGGCCAAACATGAATATTATATGTATTGTTAAACATAGTATTAATTTTTATTTGTCTAATTGATCACCATGAAAAAATAAAAGTCGAAATGCAAGGAGAAATTAAAAGAATATTTCAACTTGAAATCCAAAGAGAAATCCTAAGACTGTAGTAAAGATAGGAACACGGAATAATGAAGTCTACTGTATCAAATAACTACTAGTAAAACTACATAGTAATGATAAGAACATGGAGAGAATGAGTTTTATTGTCAGAACTTTTAGTATTATTATTAGTATTTTATTAGAATAAAGTTATTTCAATACATTTTTAAAAGGCTCACTCGTGCAAGGAGACTCTTCAACGATGTTCTTCAGCAGAAGTTCATCTTCAAATTTATTTAAATTTTATATTAATTTGGAAATAATTTTGAAACTCCAACGCACATGAGCATAGTATAAAACATTCTAAAATTTCATTGAACTATACTATCCCAGCTTTAATAGATTATTTTCTGAAGCGATTCTCAGTATTTTATTTGAAGCGCTTTATTGAATGTTTATAGTCTCTTGTTTAGGGAGAGTTAAAATACATTCACTTCCGTGTGAACAATTTTGATGATTTTATATTAAATAACTTCAAGAACTTTGAAAATGGACGCTGGGATGCGCCTCCCTCCTTCAGCCCCACGCGCCTGTTAGTCCAGCCAGCGTGGGATCACGAGCAATTCTCTTCAAAGAGATATTAATTTAATGATGAATATCTGGCCAGGAAGTGAGCCCAGGGGTATGTGTGTGCGTGTGTGTGTGTGTGTGTGTGTGGTGTGTGTGTGGAAGAGGGATTAAGCTAGAATGGTCATTAGGGAACCAAGACACGGGTGAAAAGGGGATGCGATTGTCCATAAGCTTTCCTTACCTTACAGATTATTACTTTGGTCGCGTTATTTTGGAACAAATTAATGGGGTGGATGGACGAAGCTATTATTTGGTTTCTTCAAGCTCTAGAACACTTTAATACCTTGTACTATTAGGTGATAGGTTAGGGCCTTTAATTACTGGTATGTTTATGTGAGAGGCTAGAGCTCATTAGTTACTGATATGTTTGTGTGAGAGGCTAGAGATCATTAATTACCGGTATGGTTATATGATACGATTTCAATCATTAATTAATGATATAATTATGTGAGAGGCTAGCGCTCATTAATTACCGGTATGGTTATGTGAGACGCCAGCAACCATTAATTACAAAAATAAATTGGTGAGAAGCTAAAGCTCCTTAATTATCGGTATGGTTATGTGAAAGGCTAGCACTCATTCATTACTGGTATGGTTATCATGTATAATCTCCCCAGGTATATAGTTTAAACGAAATTTTAGGTTCATTTTCAAAATATTTCTTAGTTTTGAAAGTCACTCACCGATCAGTAAACCACCCTTTAACGATGTTTCACCTAAAAACAATAATACAGTGTTGTTTGGGAGATCAACCAATCCCTAGTATCAATTTAAAAAAATCGTTTAAGACACGCACGCCCGAGCGCCCGAAGCAACAAACAACCCGGTTTTCAGACGCATTTTTTAGGTATTAAATCGGAACCTACTTATATTTCATTATATGGGGTTGTAGATAAACTTTTCGCAAACAAATATCGCTTTGAAAAATCACTCTATGACCATTATTGGCAGCTTCCAAGCAGGTTTTTGGGAACACCTGTTTTTTACATACTCGTGATTTCCGCAAAAAGTTATAATTATTTTTGCACGAAATTTTTATTGTATGTTGGAACCAACAAAAGCTACAATTTAAGCCCCAAAAGAAGTTCCTATGACAGTTAAAGCCACTGCTATTAGATGTCAAAAAAATGGCCATTTTTCACGGTTTTTGATTTTTTATTGAAAAAAGTTGTGAACCGATTTAAATGACCAGGGCTCATTTTTTCGTCTTTTTAGGCGCTATCACGGGCTATTTTTTGTTTTTTGAAAAAAAAAATTCTCACCTTAAAAGTGAAAATACAAGTTTTTGGCACTTTTATGAATTTTTTTTAACGTAAAAAGCCACAAGCCGATTTAGTCCAAAGTATATACGTTCAATTTCTACGATTTTTCTCCTAATTATCACGTTGAGAAAGTGAGTGGATGGTTAATTTATTTTAAGAAATGAATGTTTTTCCGCTATCTTACTTGGACTACATGTAAAACATTGTTAATATCCCCATTTGTAACCAAATCATTAGTTATTTTTAAAAAATAATTTTTTTTAAATACGTCTTTTTAAACGGCCCTTAAACGAATGTTTACTCAAAAAACAACTAAACAATTCAATATTCCATCCAAATACTCCTAAGAAACCCATTAGGAACCAAATCACTATGGCCATTATAAAAATATTTCACGCTTTGAAAAAGAAGTCTTCATTAAACTACCCTTTAATAAGTTTTACTACAAAAAAAACACACTGTTATTGATCTTTTAAAATAAACGCTCCCAAGATATCAATTTTGAACCAAATTGTTAAAGCCATTTGTAAAACATTTCAAGTTTTTGAAAAATCAGTCATCAATAAACTACCCATAAATGAGTTCTTACCCTCAAAAAAATATACAGTACTATTTGCCATGCTACACCATCCACAGATATATATATGTGTGTGTATTTTTAAAACAAAATCGTGAGACATTATCGAAATATTATGTATTTTCAAAAATTTCCCATTAGTAAACTACCTAACGAATTTTTGCCCCAAAACTAAAGTTACAGTTTTATTGGTTATGTTAAACAAATCTTATATATGCATTTATTTGTTCAAAATCGTTAGATTTATTTTATTCTAATTAAAAAAAACTATAAGTAAACTAACCTTAATTTGAAGGCGAGGGCAAAAATTAAAAAAAGTCTCTATAGACCCAGTTTGAACAAAATCTATGGAACTGATTTAAATCTATGGCCATGGACAGACATCAGAATGGTAAAATCCACTTGTTTAAGTTCATCTTTACGTAATTTTTTTCGTGATCATAATACTTTCTCTTGATATGAGAAAATAAAAACACAACAAATATTTATTTGCGGCTACCAACATTTTACTATATAAGTGTTATTTTATAGGTATTGATTTATATTATCTATCAAAAATGAAAACTGCACATCAAATAACTTGACGTATGAATACATGAAAGTAGATCAAATAGCTTATCTAACTGTCTGATAATAGATCTTTCTCTGAAAAATGAACTGCTTTTATTTTTTTTTTTTTTAGATCATAAAATTATCAAAAATACCTTAATATAATAAACATATCTGTATTTTAGTGAATTAACATGAAATTTCGGTAAAGTTGACAACTCTGATTTGATCCTCATTGTGTTCAAACTCGACCCAAGTTTCCAGAGAAGTTTGGAAAATGTTTGAAGGTATAAATAAAACTCCACAATCTTGTACACATCACGAGGTCAATGCTAAATACAATTTTATTCCAAGATTTATGTTAAGGCTTCGTAGGGAATTTACCTTTGTGTGTTTTCCACAGGTCAAGGGAGAGGAGGGAGGGGGTGTGATTAAATCCCACAACGTTAGTAAGACAGGTTTCTCTAGCCCTACTCATGCACACTGTCATGATATGTAAACACGGAGGGAATCGTGACAGGTATCAAAGAAAAGGGCTCACACACGTCCTGTGACACATCTTTCAAAGGGAATTCAGCTAAGCTTCACGTTATTCAAATTATGTGGAAAACTTGATACAAAAATAGAGATTAAAGGAAAAAAGTAAGGCCGAAACATAAAAGTTGAATGGAAAAGAAAACTTATACTGAGAGAGAGAGGGAGAGATATGAAAAGTGTGTGTGACAAAGAGAGTGATATAAACATTAAATATAAAACACTAGTGGTAGCACTTTTATTAAAGTAAGATTTATTGAAATAACGGAAAGAAAATAAATGGTACGGAACTCTACACGGACTCTCTCACTCTATTGTTTTAAAAGGAAGATATTTACTCAAAACTCGTAATATATGTGAAACGAAATAATATACACTAGCAAACCCGAGAAAAAATTGCGTTATACGCAGTTAAACATTGTTTGACTCCCGGATTTAAATTTTATTATTTTCTTTATAAAGTCCTTACTCCTATGGTCATCGCATTTTTATTAAATTCCTCATTTATAAATTTAGACCAATAAGAAAGGTAAATATTGACTATTTAATCTAAGCTGATGGAGATAGATCATTACTGCACAAACATTTCCCCTAAGAGGTTAAAGTTAAAATAACATAAACGTTTTGAGAGACTTACTTATCTTCTTACTCTATGGAATTAGAGAATTATTGCATCTCTGTAGAACTAAAGCTCCCAAAATTGTGTTAATATAATAACCAATATCTCAGAAACTATTGGTTTACAAAGATATATTTCTAATAAAAGTTTTTATTTTCAATAGTACTACAATTTTGCAATGATAAGTTATTTAGTATCTCAAATAGTTGCTGAGATAAGGAAATGTCCACTTCTATAAAGTACCTAAAATTCATTTTCATAGAAAAATGAAAATAGACATTTTGTTTATAATTTTAATCAAAGCCCAGATACGAATTTTAACCAAAATCACTAAGCTAATTTTGAGAAAATATATTCTTTCTCTTTTAGCCCTTTATTAAACTACTATTAATTTTAGGGTTAAACAGACACACAGAGAGACGGCATTGCAAAAACCAATTTTAAGCTTCGTGGGGGGGTCATGAAACGTCGACACCCATCAATATCTCGGGCTGGATTTTTTTTTTGCGGTCGCAATACTTGACCTTTAGTGTTCGAAAAAAAAAGTAAAAAAAATATTTATATATTTGCGTTTAACTTGAAGATTATTGGTTTTATAAAAATATGTTTCAAATAAAATATTTGTTTTATAAATAGACCTATATATTTGCTACGATAGGTAATTTCATATCTCAAATAGTTTCGGAGATGTGATAAAAAATGAGAATTTACGCTTCAGAGCTGAACCCTTAAAGTCATTTTGCCGAAAAATGTGAGTAGCCATTTTGTTTATATTTATTGATAAATGCTTAGAAATGAAATTTAATCAAAATCGTTATAGTGGATTTTAAGGAAATCTTTTTTTTTCTCTTTTTGCCCTTCAGTAAACTACCCTTAATTTTAGGGTTAGATATCCAATTCCAAAAATCCCTCGGGGCAACCCTATGAAAACCCTAGATACCAAGTTTTAACCCGATCGCTAAAATAGTTTAGGCTCTAGTCCTGGGTACAGACAGACAGACGGAAATTCAAAAACAACTTTTTCGGAATTCATCGAAATTTCGAGTTCTATTTTTTTGACGATAACAATATTTTCTCTGCCTGTAAGATAGAGAGAAAGTAAAATGGTATTATAAAATGAGGAATAAATATATATATATTCATGTCGTTATTTGTTGGTACATTTTTAAATTCTGGAAAATGATGAGGGTGAGGGGAAGAAATTATATGAAACTAATTGCCTGCTTGTTAAACCTATCCCAAACTAAATAAATGGTACTCGTAAGATTTGTGTGAAATAAAAATAATACACATTGTTGCAGAAATACTTCACCAAAGAGCATAACAATAAATTTAACAATATAAAAGATCTTAAATATATATTTATATATTAGCTTATAGCTCAGAAACTTTTGATTTTATAAAACTATACATTTCTAACAAATAATTTTTACTTTTAATATTACTACAATTTTACAACGTTAAGTTATTTTGTATCTCAAATAGTTTAGGAGTATGATCAAAATTGGAAATTCCTGCTTATGTTAAATACCTACTCTAGACGTCATTTACATGTAAAAATTAAACCTGCCATTTTCTATATTGTTAAACAGGGGTTAGATATAAAGTTTAATAAAAATCGTTCGAGCATATTTTGAGAAAATCTATTTTTTCTCTTTTTTCCCTTCAATAAACTACCCTTAATTTTAATTCTAATTCCAAAAAACCCCACGAGGGAACCTTATGAAAACCCAAGATGCCAAGTCTAAGCCCGATTGGTAAAATGGTTTCGGCCCTAGCCCGAGGTAAAGACAGACGGCATCGTGAAAATAACTTTTTCGGTTTAGGTTTCGAGGCGTCATGAAACGTCAACGTTTATCAAAAAAAGCTAGACTTTAATTTTTTTTGACGATCAAAATTCTTCTCTCTCCAAGGGGTAAAGAGAAATTAAAATGATATTAATATTATAATGAGGAATACACCCCCTTCCCTCTCCTTCTCATGTGCCCAACTGATTCTTTATCTGCCTGGTCAAAGATGAGCACAGCTGAATAATAATATTAATAATAATATTTAGCACGCGTCTTACTACCCGTTCGGTTATACGCTGCACAGCTGAACATGTTGCACTGAGATTGTCGAGCCGGGCGCGTTTTTAAATTATTATTATTATTATTATTATTTAGCACCGCGTCTTACTACCCGTTCGGGTTATACGCTTAAGTACTAATTACACTAATGGATTAGGAATTGGAAAGGTTGAATTTTAAGGAAGTGAACCCGCATTTGCGTGGAGGGAGAGTGGAAACCCATTTTGGAAAAACCACCCCCAGTTCACCCGACCGAGATTCGAACCTTGATCTCCCCGTCCTCGGTGGTCTAGCTCAAACCGACTGGCGCGTTAGCCAACTACGCCACCGAGGCGGGTGCATTTTTAAAACAATTCAATTAATCTAACGTGGTATAGATCTTTCCTAAAATCTGTTACATGATTTTACAATCCTTTCGGCTGCGCCTAGAGAGCTGATACTTGCCAGTTGTTAAGGTGACCCTATAATATAATATAATACAATTTTAGATTTAGAACCCTTCTATTATCTGCAATTGGTAGGCCTTTATAAATGTATGTCCTTATAAATGAAAAACTTGAAAATAAAGAAATGTAAAAAACTAGTTTGAAAAACATGGAATCCCTCTATTAACAATTAATCCAACTAATTAGCAAAAAATAAATTGTTTTCTTTTATAATTTGAAGTAATTTTAATTTTAAAAGAAGTGTTTTTGGCATTTTCCCACTAATAAATACATCAACTATATTATATGCGTCAATTAAATATTGGTCAGATAAATATTGATCCGTGGCCTCTATACTGTCATAAACCAATCATTTGTAGCACGCATTAACTAATTATGAATTACTAATGAGTGGAAAATTACCCAAAAACCTTCTGTTTGAACACAATATTGCTCCAATAATAATAATAATAATAATAATAATAATAATAATAATAATAATAATAATAATAATAATAATAAAAATATAATAATAATAAAAGAAAATGTATTTTCTACCAGCTTAGGGGGCCACATGGCCTAAGGCGGCATCCTCGCAATGGACTGCACTTCCAATGACAGAAAAGTCAGAGTTTGAGTCCCGATCAAGTGTACTGTAAGTGGTATTTCCTAAATGATTTTTTCACTCTCCCTCCAAGCAAATGTGGATATACTTCCTCCAAATTCAACCTTCCCTATCCCTAACACATTAGCTTGATTAGGACTTGCACTTACAACCTGAACGGTTAGTAAGACTCGGTTGTAAAAAATCTTATTTTTTAATTTTTTTGTTTAATTTTAGTTTAGCTTAGTTTAGTTTAATTTAGTTTAGTTTAGTTTAATTTTAGTTTAGTTTATTTAGTTTTAGTCTAGTTTATTAGTTTTATTTTGTTTTCCTGATTATTTCGCTGATTTTACTAACTATTCATTTGATTAGGCTATAAGCTATTGCAATACTTTTACACCAAAATGTAATGCTTTATTCCATTTTGTTGATTTTGCGCACGAAATATTTACTTGGACTGAAGTTGCTTTAAAAGTGTATCTCGAAATATTACACCTCAATTCGTTTCTGCGTAAAAATACAAAACATGACATACATTTTGTAATATAAATTTAGAGGTTACACGTCTGTCTGGGCTTACCCGAATGTTCATACAAAAATGGTAATGGTGAGGAAGGTATAATTTAGAATAATAGTACCCGTATTTACATGGAGTGGGCAATAAAAGAAGAAAAATACTCCTCTTCACAACCAACCTTAACCATCGGCAATGTTTTATTCTACTTATTTATTTTATTTATTCGAGGTATTTAACGTGCACTTTCTGAACCGACTGATTATAACATCATACGAGAATTTCTATGAGCGAGAGAAAAAGGGGGCTACCAATTTTGATGTGAAAGGTATTTTCACACACCTTCCAGGGTTCTTTTAAATGTCACAATCGACATGGGACCGACGGCTTTACTTCCCCCTGCGAAGGAAGTTGAGACCTGCCTCGGTGGCGTAGTTGGCTAACGCGCCAGTCGTGTTGAGCCAGACCACCGAGGACGGGGAGATCGAGGTTCGAATCTCGGTCGGGTGAACTGGGGTGGTTTTTCCTAAATGGTTTTCCACACTCCCTCCACGCAAATGCGGGTTCACTTCCTCTAAATTCAACCTTCCCAATTCTTAATCCATTAATGTAATTAGTACTTAAGCGTAACCCGACCGGGTAGTAAGACGCGGTGCTAAAAAAAAAAAGGAAGTTAGCTACATATTTTTATCACTCAAGATAAATCCATCGATCCTGGATGGGTTTGAACTCACGAACATCGGGCCCTGAGGTAGAACTTTACCTCAAGACCACCAAGGTTGACAATTTTGATGTTATTTTAGATATATAGCTAAGGGAAATTGATCTATATCATATTAGTTTGTATCTATATAGGGTTTTGAATCTAACAAGACAAAAAAAGTCTTCATCTTCAACAAAGGATACATATCTTGTTAATATAAATTAATTCTTACCACACCGTTTTTGTTTACCTGTTAAATATACCACAAAAAACGCGTTTAAATTAATGTTGCATTTAATTGTATAAGCTCAGCCTGTAATTAAATTAAATGATTAAATTATGAAGAATAAAACAAATCCAAGAAAATTACCTTACTGGTTCAAGAATGAACTTCAAACCAAATAACTCAACAAGTAACATTGTTTCATTAAAAGATTGTTAGTGTATAATCAACAATTTAAAAAATTCTGGCATACTGTTTGCAAACAAACAAAACAACTAAATAACAAAATTGATAAAAGTGTAAAGAGATATCCATGGAAGAAATGTAATCAAAACGAAGCAATTACTATTTTAAATTTAGTTAAATATGTGATTTATAAAGCGAGCTTTCAACACAACTTTATCTAAGAAAAGCAAGTATTAACTTAAGAAAACCCACATGGTGGGCAAGTGGACCAAATGTCAGACTAATCTAAACTGGTTTGCCCCTGATGAGAGGTTAAGGTTTGATTCCCGGGTTAGTGTACTAAAAGTGGTATAAACCTAAATGGTTTCCCAATCTCTCGCCAAAAAAGCATGTACATTTCATCTAATATTTACCTGTCTTCATCTCTACCTTCTTAACATAGTTAAAATACGCATAGCTCACAATGGGTGGTAGTCGAGGAAGAAAACATTATCCATCCTAAGCCTCTTTAAGAGTTCATCTGAATACCACTATCCCCTTAGTAATACATCTTTGCGTTGGTTAATATTTGTCGAACTCGGTGGTATAGAGGTAAAGTGCTCACCCTAGGACCCGATGATCGTGGGTTCAAACCAAGTTGCTGTCGACGAATTTTTCTTTAGCGGTAAAGACCCGTAGTGCAATTTCCATCGGAAGGGAAGTAAAGCCACCGCGTCGGTCCAATGTTGATTGTGGTATGTAAAAGAATCCTGGAAGTCGTGTGAAAGTACCTATCCCGGCAGTATTGGTAAACCCTTTACGCTCTCTCTGATAGCAATTCTCGTATCACTCGGTTCAGAAAGTGAGAGCTAAAAGTACCTCAAATAAACAAAAATATAAAAAAGTTATTTCAAATAATGATTCATTAAATCAGTAAAATTGGCATATTAATTACCGAAATAAAAGTTTTTATATTTTCAGGGTTTTCCCTTAATAAGGTTTATTAAGGGAAAACCCTGAAAATATAAAAATAAAATTCGGAAAGCATATGTAAATGTAAATGTTAAAGAAAGACCAGTAATTTTCTCCCCAATGTCTTAAGGCTCATCTATAATCAGTCACACCTGCTTGTCGGAATCATGAACACTGTCCATCTCCTGCGTTTATGTAGTTTCGTTGGCTTGCGTTCAGCCAATCAGAAAGAAATATAGATGCACTACTGTATTCAAATTAAATATTTAGTTATTTGGTCAAGGAGAACAGTTCATGAAAATATATAAAATAGATAAAAGAATTGTATTTTAAATTATTTGGTAAGCGTAATAATTTAATAAATTTTATGCATTAATTTAATTCTATTTAATTCATATACTATTTGTAAACTTTAATATGAATTTGGTAATGAAGTCATATTAGTTGAGATTGCGTCTCCCAACATTTCATTGTAGTCTAAAATGAAATGTTGGGTGATGAAATTTCAATTTGTAGGCAGTCCTTGTTTGGACAGAAAACCAAACAGTGCGTCTTGCGAGTGCGCTTTCGAGTGAGGATGCAAGCGATTGTAGACGAGCCATTAATAAACGTCCAGCCTCACTTACTTACTTAGTTATTCTATGGCATTAGAAACTCGAAAGTTCATTGCCACACTTACAAATGGCGCCACATATCTCTATATTAAGTAAGTTTCATCCAGTCCACCTCATCACACCCTATCCTTATCTTGAGCTAGTTATATCCAGTACACCTCATTCCACCCTATCCCTATCTTAAGTCAGTTCTATCCAGTCCACCTCATTACATCATATCCCTATCTATGAGCTAGTTATACCAGTCCACCTCATTACACCCTATACCACTCTCGAGCGAGTTCTAACCAGTCTACCTCATTACACCATATCCCTATCTTGAGCTAGTTCTATCCAGTCCACCTCATTACACCTATCTCTATCTTGAGCTAGCTATAACCAGTCCACCTCATTACACCCTATCCCTATCTTGAGCTAGTTCTATCCAGTCCACCTCATTACACCCTATCTCTATCTGAAGCTAGTTCTATCCAGTCCACCTCATTACACCCTATTTCTATCTGAAGCTAGTTATATCCAGTCCACTTCATTACATCCTATCTCTTTCAGTACATTCTAATGTCATCCTCCCATCTGCTTCTATATCTTCCTAATCTGAAGGGTCTCTTCCCATTGGGTTGGCCAGTCAGTACCCTGAACAAAGTTTGCGAATCATGTACTGCCCACCATAATCTACGCGACTTAATTATCCTAGCAATGTATTGTGATGAATACAGGATATGTAACTCATCATTATATAACCTCTTCTACTCACCAGTAGCTTCATCCTTTTTTGGGCAAGTATCTTCATAGCCACCTTGTTTTCGAACACATTAAATCTGTTTTCGTCATGTAAGGTAAGAGACCACTTTTCATATCCTTTGAGAAGAGCCGATAAAATTATTGTCCTGGCTAGCTAAAAAAAGTTATCAACTATAATAAGGATTTTTAGTATCTTAGTTATATTCTCCCTTTCCTCCCTTCCTTGCCTCCTCCCTTTTAACTCGCACTGGATCCGCTTTAGTGGCCGCATGGTCTAAAAAGTAATCTTCATAATAAAGTAGAGTAGTAGGGATTCTAATCCAGGTCAGTTGTACTAAGAATAGTTTTCCCTAAATATTTTTCCCCTCTCCCTACACGTAAATGCAGGTACACATCCTCTAAATTCAGCCATTCTCATACCTAATACACTAGCGTAATTAGTACATAGGTGTATATCTAGAATAGGTAGTAAGACAGGGTACTTAAAAAAACTCGCATCGGTGGCCCCCTGGTCTAGGAGTCAAGTTCGCAGCAAAGTGGATTGCCAATGACGTGTATGCTGAGGTTAAAATCTAGGGTAGGTAAACTTGGGATGGTTTTCAACACGTGATTTATCGCTGTCGTTTTCCCATCTCCTCATTACGCTAATGCGAGTGAGCTTCCCCTGAACTACCCTTACAATCACTATCCCTTATGTAAAGTATTTATTTACCCCGGTGTTTAACGTACTAATAATAAAAACAACCTTCCTCTTTCTTAACCTGCCTTCCTATCGCAATTTTCGGGAGAAATGACGTATCTTACTCGGTTAAGATTAGAGGAAGCGTCATTTGTCAAGGGGTGTGTTATATCCTTCTTCAGAACCCACCCTTTCCCTCTCCCGTTTATAAAGGGGTGGAAATATGAGATAGCATCTCGCAGCTCGTGAAAACTGAATTAAGAGAATTTCAACGACCGAGATGACGGACGGGATAGCGCTTGCGTTGAAAAAAGATAAAGAAACACTACCAAGAAGAGAATTTTTTTAATTTATATAACCAGGAAAGCGACTGTCAATGTATATAGACGAGGGTCTGACAACCTATTTTAGCTGGGGTGGATCACATGTATAAGTGGGGGTCCGACAGCTTATCTCATTTAAAGGAGTGCGACATCATAGAGACAAGGATCTGAAATCTTTTATTAGGTGTGTGGGTAGTCTCATAAATACGGTGGAGGGGGTGGGCAGATAACAAGTCTTATGTGAGTGTGTGGGTGGTCTCATAAATACTGTGAAGGGAGGGGGTGGGCTGATAACAAGTCTTATGTGAGTGTCTGGTGGTCTCATAAATACGGTGGAGGGGGTGGGCAGATAACAAATCTTATGTGAGTGTCTGGTGGTCTCATAAATACGGTGGAGGGGGTGGGCTGATAAGTCTTAGGTGAGTGTGTGGGTGGTCTCATAAATACTGTGAAGGGAGGGGGGTGGGCTGATAACAAGTCTTATGTGAGTGTCTGGGGGTTTCATAAAGACGGTGGAGGGGTGGGCTGATAACAAGTATTATGTGAGTGTCTGGTGGTCTCATAAATACGGTGGAGGTGGTGGGCTGATAAGTCTTAGGTGAGCGTGTGGGTGGTCTCATAAATACTGTGAAGGGAGGGGGGTGGGCTGATAACAAGTATTATGTGAGTGTCTGGTGGTCTCATAAATACGGTGGAGGGGGTGGGCTGATAAGTCTTAGGTGAGTGTGTGGGTGGTCTCATAAATACTGTGAAGGGAGGGGGGTGGGCTGATAACAAGTATTATGTGAGTGTCTGGTGGTCTCATAAATACGGTGGAGGGGGTGGGCTGATAAGTCTTAGGTGAGTGTGTGGGTGGTCTCATAAATACTGTGAAGGGAGGGGGGTGGGCTGATAAGTCTTAGGTGAGTGTGTGGGTGGTCTCATAAATACTGTGAAGGGAGGGGGGTGGGCTGATAACAAGTCTTATGTGAGTGTCTGGGGGTCTCATAAAGACGGGAGGAAAGGAGAGGGTTGATATTATATCTTAAATGAGTTTTTATTTAAATAAGTAATAAATAATATTAAATAAATGACCACAGGGTATCCTGCAGAGATTTAAACCTCGCTCCTCAATAACTGACATAAACAGCGATCTTAACCAGAGGTGAATCCAAATGAAGGGCGTGTGGCTATCAGTATTCTGGAAGAAAATTAAAGGGAAACCCTCGGTGAAATAGCTAATGATTCAAATAAAAATATTTATTTTAAAAGGTCATGATTGCATTTAACTATGCATTTGTTTGATTAATACAAATATGTATGAATATATATATATATATATATATATATATAATGCTAAGTTGTTTTGTGAAAGTGTGTGTACGTGCATGTTTCTTAATATCTTTGGGAGATTATTAAAAAAATAATTGGCAGTAAAACTGGAAATATTCTAACAACCAAAAATACTATTTATATTTACATATTGAACATAATTTTTATTAGTTGTTGTTTGTATGCTTACTGAACTGTTGCTGGTGGCGTAATTGCACAGTGGTGTGTGGATTATCGGCAGCCCAGTGATTGGTGTTGTGAAATTTGAACACGCCATCTCTTGTGAAGCCCGACCTGTCAGTAAACAACCAAGATGCTTAAAAGTGCTGATCACAACCACACGTGTAGAAACCACGTATAAAACTCCACTCATGGTGGGAATTCAGCGCCAGCAAGAGCTTGTACTCTCTGAATGTGATACAGGCAAAGCAGTTGTTCCCGTGAAATCTCTCAAACATTTCTACCATCACGCTTTCTGCTGCCACTATCCTTTGGGTGCTGTCACCAAGATGTTCATAAATGAGAGTGAAAACACGCTCCTCCAAAGCCACAGTTAGCATTCGACGGTGTCAACCAGCGCGCACCAACTCCATTTAGTGAATGAACCAATATCTCTCAGCCACTCGTCTATTCTCTGAAACTCTTTCCTATTTGGCAGATGACGATTCGGAAAGTCTTCCACGTAAATACGTCTCCCTCTCACCGCATTACACTTGGCAAGTCCGTACATTGGATGCATGTCCGTCATTTCGCGATTGGAATAAGCCTCCATGATCACGGTGCTTAGTGAAGAGACACACTGGACCGGCTTAAGATAGTAGTGTCTTTTGAGCTTGGAATCCGATGTGCGTTGAAGCCGACAGTGAAATGGGCCCAGCAGCGCGCACTCCACGTTCATATCTATCACACTCTGTACACAAACAGGGGTGTACCACTCACCAACAGCGAATTTAGAGACCGGTAACTCGGGAATGTTCGAATATAGGACACATGCCCATAAGGACATTTTGTGTTATTTTGAGGTCTACTAGCCACACAAACCAGAACACCACATATACCATGTCCTTATGAGCATGTGTCCTATATTCGATCATTCCCAAGTTACCGGTCTTTATCTTCGCTGTTGGTGGGTGGTACACACCTCTTTGTGTTTATTATATATATATGAATGTTTATATTATATACATAATATTTTTTTAAAAAGATCCACGTGAAGACACTCCAATTCTATTCTGAAAGCATTCAATTCTTAAAAATGTGTCGGGGGTAGACCATTTTCAATACCTGGCGAATAGCTTTTAAGGGCATACTATTAAAAAGTTGTTGTGGCAAGAACATTTTAAATAGCTTCTTGAGGAATCTAATTTTTGGGAAAATAACTCAGGCAAGGAACACTATATATATCTTTTAGTGGTGTCAACATTTCAACAACAAAAAAGTCCGGAGAGGACCAAATCAAATAGTTTCTAGAAAATCTAATTTATAAAATATATTCTGGGTGAGCACTACCTAAAATAGCTTTTAGAAGCATCCAATTTTTAAAAATGGGTCAAAGGAAGACTATTCTAAATAGTCTCTAGGAGTATCCAAATTTCAAAAAGTTTTGAGGGGATAACTATGGTTGACCACCCTGTTCTAAGGTACAACGCACCCTTCGTTTACCCTGAAAGGTATTTGAAAGCTAACACTGTATAGTTCTACTATGGTGCAGCTTATAGAATAGGGCACTAGCATAAGATTATTTATTTTTTGTAGTTTTAGTTATGTATAAAACTTTTTAATGCATGCGTCATTTAGATAACATAGTAAATAAAACCAATTAGTTTTAACGCCTAAGACACCGTGACCACAGGTGTGGGTTTTTAGTAATATATTTGACTTGTTCTCGTTTTAAAATTGGTAAATTACCCGTTTATGACATTTTCATTGTGTTTGTTTAGCCCGTAACTAGTTTTGGATGAAACTAAAATATACACACTGACATTAAAATATTAAAACATCTTAACATTAATATACCAGAATGTCAATATTTCCTGAATAACGGGTGTAGATGAATAAATAACTAATTAATGATGATTATATTTTTTCTCGGGTTTTCACTGATCATGTTCCCAGTAGGGTGGTTTGTAAGAGGTCCAATAGAGGCGCAATGTGTCATACCCACGGGACCCCTTGCTGGAGTTTGGATGGAAGCTAAATACCACCGCTTGTTCCAATCAGCTGATGCCTTACAATAGCAAGCTAACGCTCGTCCATTGCTAAGCGCTGTACAATAAATCACACCACGTGAAATTTAAGAAGGGTCATCAAAACTTTGGGACATGGTAGCAAGATATCATTCGTATATTACACACTACCGAGAACCAATTAACACCCAGTGATCGTTAATAGAGAGGTCATCACAACCAAGACACACAATAGTAGGCTAGCTCACAGCCACTACCCACTATCATGAACCTTATACTCCCCTCCTCCCACCCAGTGATCGTTAATATAGGTCATCACAACCAAGACACACAATAGTAGGCTAGCTCACAGCCACTACCCACTATCATGAACCTTATACTCCCCTCCTCCCACCCAGTGATCGTTAATATAGGTCATCACAACCAAGACACACAATAGTAGGCTAGCTCACACACAACCCACTATCATGAACCTTATACTCCCCTCCTCCCACCCAGTGATCGTTAATATAGGTCATCACAACCAAGACACACAATAGTAGGCTAGCTCACAGCCACTACCCACTATCATGAACCTTATACTCCCTCCCCCACCCAGTGATCGTTAATATAGGTCATCACAACCAAGACACACATAGTAGGCTAGCTCACAGCCACTACCCCCACTATCATGAACCTTTACTCCCCTCCTCCACCCAAGTGATCGTTAAATATAGGTCATCACAACCAAGACACACAATATAGGCTAGCTCACAGCTACTACCCACTATCATGAACCTTATACTCCCCTCCTCCCACCCAGTGATCGTTAATATAGGTCATCACAACCAAGACACACAATAGTAGGCTAGCTCACAGCCACTACCCACTATCATGAACCTTATACTCCCCTCCTCCCACCCAGTGATCGTTAATATAGGTCATCACAACCAAGACACACAATAGTAGGCTAGCTCACAGCCACTACCCACTATCATGAACCTTATACTCCCCTCCTCCCACCCAGTGATCGTTAATATAGGTCATCACAACCAAGACACACAATAGTAGGCTAGCTCACAGCCACTACCCACTATCATGAACCTTATACTCCCCTCCCCCCACCCAGTGATCGTTAATATAGGTCATCACAACCAAGACACACAATAGTAGGCTAGCTCACAGCCACTACCCACTATCATGAACCTTATACTCCCCTCCTCCCACCCAGTGATCGTTAATATAGGTCATCACAACCAAGACACACAATAGTAGGCTATCTCACAGCCACTACCCACTATCATGAACCTTATACTCCCCTCCCCCCACCCAGTGATCGTTAAGAGAGGTCATCACAGCCAAGATACATAGTAACAGTCCAGCTCTAATCTACCACCAACTATTATGAGCCTTTACCCCCAATTGTACCCAAGTGATCGTTAACAGATGCCATCACAACCAAGAGTCACAATAACAGGCCAATTCTCATCCATTAACCACCTCCATTAACTAAATGATACCAAATAGCATTAATAAAGAACATTACAGTAAGGACTTACTGTAACAAGGGTGATAGTCCATCATCGGAGCTAAATGTTTAGGGAGACAATCCAATGAACCAGATCACAAATAAAATGTAGTACTTAAACTAAGGGCTAAGTATTTATGTACAGGTTTTTATATTGGCCAAATACTAATTTACGAGCTTTAGAGTTGATTGTTCAAATCAAGGTCATCTAACACAATTTAAGTTTACTTGCTTACTATATAAGTTATAATACAACATTTTGTCCCTCTGCCTTACTACCCGTCTGGGCTATAAGCATGGGGATTAATTACCTTAACGAAACAAGGTTTAGGAAGGTAGAATCAAGAGTAAATGTGCGCACATTTGCTGAGGGAGAGTGTGAAACTATTTAGGAAAATGAGCTTCAGTATATCCGACCGGTATTCAAACCCCTATCTCCTCGTCTGCAATCCAATATATTGTGAGAGTGACGCCGTGCGAATAAAGAAGTCGGTAATTAACTGTTCCTTTACTACTTTAAGCTGGGAGAAGTGTTAAAATCACATGGTTATATTTTCTCTAGCACAAATTAATAATCTATAGATGGAAAAAAAAAAACTAAGATACAAAATGTATATTAGTCCAAGTAATTATTACAGTTTGTTAAACGTTTACGTTCAAAGCCAATCAGTATACTCTTATTTCCACCAATGATCACGAGGGTAGATGCGTCAAGCTCGTCTAGTCAGCACATTAAAAAATATTCTGGTGGTTGCAGAAAACATTGGCCAACGTGAGTAAATTAAATATTACTATAAAATGATAAAACAAAACTTTTGGTCTAGATTTTTTTAGTTTATTGAGAAATAAACTTCGTCCATCATGATTAATCAAATGCAATTTTAATCATAATTCGTATAATTAACTAATATAAACTAAAGTCTTCCATTGGTTGAAAAAAGCAGTTGTTAAAATTGGATTTATTGTGTCAAAATAAGCAAATTTATACATCTCATTAAGTTGCTATGCTTATTAGTTATTACCAATTATTTTTGTAAATCACCTTTTGTAATTTTATCTACATGTGTAGTTAAAAATATAACTGTGTAATATGATTTTTTGCCATAGATGTATTCATTAGTGTTTATTTTCATTTTATATAAAACTGCTCTTATAAAAAGGGATCGTGCCATCTAGCGTATTTAAATAAATTAGTTCCAATTTATCTTGCAACCAAGTATTCAAAATGTGTTAAATATAGTTCTGGGCTGAAACTGATAATGAAGCTCAATAGCGCCTTTTACCTTGAGTAGACAACACGCATAACAGATTTCGAATTAGGTCCCAGTTTAACGCCGTGAGATAGAAGTGAATGCAAACCTCAAAACAGTTCAATTCGGGGGAATCCTACCTCGCAGGGGATTTCTGAAATTCACACAACAGTGGACTCTCCATTAGACAAGACCGCTGAGAAGTTTTGTCTTAGTGTTGTTGCCCGACCAATTACGAGATACGTTTGAACGAGTGGTTCTCAAACTATGGTCCTTGGACCACCGGTAGTCCGTGGGGGTATCCTAGGTGGGTCACATACGAACCATTGTGGGAAAATATATATTGTGTGAAAGAGATAAAGATTAACAAACAAAGCCCTACTAAGTCAAAAATATGCTATACCACAATACATGTGAGATGTGCACAAGAAACAAAGTTAAATATAAAAATGTTGTCTTTTACTACTTTATAAGTTCATAAATTGCTAAAATTTCTGGATTAGGTAAGTGGACAGGTAGGTATTATATTAAGGTGGGTGGTTCATATGTGGATTGAACACTTATCAAGTTGTCCGCCATTGGAAACATTTGGAGAAATACTGTATTTAAGGTTCAAATCCAACAGGGGATAAAATTTCGTAGGCCTTACGTGGAAATAAAGCAGGTGGCGTACGACTGGTTTTTTTTATGAGATCATTTTCAGAATATAGTACAGTTGGTTAGAGGAAGCGTTGCACATTCTGCACAGTTGATGAGCTACCATAAACACAGTTTAGTTATCATCCTTAGCAATGTGATTTATTTTAATCAAATAAATCACTTCCATGCGTGCAGCCAAGAATAGATTCAGAGAAGTTCCGAGGTTCTGTAACCAATCCAAAATTTTAACTAATACATTAATTAAAATGTACTTTCTCAAGGCCTTTAATGAAAAATGACGATATATATAATTATTGATTAATAAATGATGATATTAAAACTATTGTAAACAGTGTTTAAAAACAACTTACATAGCCGTCTGAGTCATAAGATTGACAAATAATATCTTGTTTCAAATGCATCCAGCTATTTTCATGACCCCTGGTGTCACGAATTATATAAAGACAAGGCCCTATAATTTAATAAAAACAAGATTTTTTTAAACAATTTTTTTTACGAACACTCATCCAAGTTTTACACTAATGGGGTAGGAATGAGAAAGATAAAATTTAGAGGAATTTGCGTGGAAGTAGGGTGGGAAACCACTTATAAAAAAAGGTCTTAGTATACCCGGATACGAACCCCAGCCTAGCCGTTTTTGGTGAACCATACTAGACGATACAGACGTGTTTTACTCATTTCAACTATCGTAAGAATAAGTATGGAATTTTCTACGAATTATTTTATTTATTATTTTTATGTGAGATGGTGTTTTTTTCTACCTTTAGAAATGTTTACTTATCTAATCAAATAAATAAAATTTTGCATTATAATAGTATTTTTATGTTCCGCACATTTAAACTCTAAAATAATAATAATTATCACAGCATTGTAATTTAGGACGTAGTAACGTTTTTAGCTCATTTCTGATTGAATAAACTGGAATTTTTAAACAGGCTTTTATATTGTGGACGTAAATATATAGATTACAATACATAAACAGTAACCAAACGAATATTTATTTCGATATCAATCCAATACGGGGGGTAAGTACTCATATTAGTAAAAGTATCAAATCAAAATTATCGGTATCTAAAATAAAATATCAATATCGGTAAATTATTGATAGTTTGTGGGTTGGAACGGTATAAGAATTAAGAATAGTATGTTTACAATTTTTATTTTAAAAAATTGGGGCATAGTAAATAAAAGTTACTTTAAGAGAAACAGTTAGTTTAATTTTCTACACATAATTATACTAACAGTTTTTGCATATTTTTGCGCAATTGAATGATGGCTTTTTTTTCCCCTCTTAAAATTCCTCATTATATGTAATTATGCCCATTATGTATTCGATGTGTGTGTGTATGTATTATATTTGAAAAATAATTAAATTATTAAGGATATCAAACTTGATGTCCTTGATTCTTACTAGTATCGAAAAAATCAAGAGTCAATTTAAATGTAATTATTTCTAAGATCCCAATAAATGAAACTTTGTTCAAAAGAAAAAAACAATATTCAAAATTGGGTAGTTATTCATTGTGACCAATATTATTTCTTTTGCTGCTTCATTTCAGTACCAGTGAACTGTAAAGGTGATTAACATAACCTTTGTGTTCTAGTGATCTTGCGTGAATCAAACATGGCCTTTTTTTTAGTATTCTTGTTACTATCTATACATTTTAGTTGTTTTTTTAACCATATTAGGGCTTAGTATATAAATAAACTTTTTAAAGTTAGTCTGTATGTAAGATAAGGAGTGGAATTTTAAGTGTTGATGAATTGCAATAGAAAAGTCAATATTAAATAATTTAATAATTGGAATCGAGAGAAACAGGAATATATATATATCTCACGATTCCTGTTTCTCTCGATTCCAACTATTAAATTATTTAATATTGACTTTCGAGAGATTATCGAGAGAAACAGGAATCGTGATATATATATATATATATATATAAATTACAGTTGAGCTTAGTTGAATATTATATTTTAAATTTTTTTTTTTACTAAATAAAACAAATTTAAGTGATATGGACACAGACATAATACCAAAACTGTCCTCCACAACATTTATAGCAATCAGATAATTTAAGTTAATACAAAAGTGGCTATTTGATTTTATAGGCAATATTTTGTAACAGTCTCTAATAGACTATGGTATGTACTCAACAAATTCATAATATTTAACTTTACCATAACTAATTTTAAAGAAACAATTAATTTTTTCAAAACTATCAATAAGTACTTGCAAAAAAAATAAAAACTAAGCTGTGCAGAAAAATGATAACCTCATTATAAGTCAAAAACTTTTATACATGCCTTTTATTATTTAGTGAATGTTAATTTTTCAAATATAAACAACCACAATTTTACGTCCTATTAGCACATATTAATAACTCAGCATTTAATTTAATAAGACCGACATTGGTGGGCACATGTTCTAAGGTGTCAACTCAGCCTGATTTGTTTTATAAACAACGAAAAGGTCAAGTCTTGAAACCCAGCAAGGTGTAACTTAATGAGGGTGGATTCCTCTAAATGGTTTTACACTCTCTCTCCACGCATATGCAGATTATTTTCTCTCAATATAGCTTGCTCATTCTTATCTTTTTTGTTTAATATGCGCATAACCCGAAAGGGTGGAAAACGCGTTGCACGATATTAAAAAAAAAAAGTTGAATGTTCTTCCGTAGTGAAGCTAAGTACGTGTGGCTAGTACTTGATTGGATAACTTTCAGAGGGAAAATGGTGTCAGGAAAGTAAGCAACCCTTGTTTCCCCACTCACCATACAGCTTGATCTTCTTGTCCTTTGTCTCCACAAGGATGATGACGTACCCTCCCAGGTCCACCATGGTGGTCACCTCACGGGGTACACTCTCCCAAGGCACGTCCTCTGAGACCTCGAAATAGAGTCGATGTTTTCACGACAAGTAGTAGCGAATGTTTTCGCGACTACGAAACAACAACGAAACACTTGGTCGGGAAAGAAAAACACTTGTGATTCAGTATCTTCAGATTCACAAAAATAACTAATAACGCCGTATCAAATTTTTTTTTGGGAAAAAAACGGAGTTATCTATAAAGACACTATACTTCCTTTCGATGATACGTTACTTGCTAATTTTCACTGTAAATATACAAAGCGATATGAGTTCAGCCTCACAGAGTCTTCAATTATTTTTTTTTATATAGAAGCTACCAAACCCAAAACATATTATTTTTCTTGCATGTAAAAAAATTGACGTGTCGTCAGTCACCTATCATCGTGTTATCGTTCTATGGACTCTCTCCAGCAATATTTCCAAAGACCGCCACTGCTCAAGGCCGGCAACAACAGTTTCACACCTAGCTGCCCCGCCGCCGCCGGCGAGTCGCGAGCCGCCATGTTGGAAGCGGACACCGGCATTTGTTTTTTTTTTCTCTGCCTTCTTCTCTCCCAAAACCTTTCTCCTCGCGGTCAAATGGGCCCACACGACCTTTCCTCGCTACCGCTGCACGTCCTGCCGTAATGTCCGCCCATGTTGCCGACTAGGTGTGTTTGGCGACTACAACAGTTATAGAATTTATCATACCTTCAGCAGACAACCGATGTCTGACCTTTGTACGTCATCTTGGCTTCAAGTATCCTCAACACATGTGGTTTTAATTTGATCAACATGTATTCCTGCTAAATATGTATTTATTTACTAACTTAAATTTGGTAACCTTAAATTTACCAAAGTAGCTTTGGGCCCATTTTTTTTATTGCTGCAAAATAAACCTTTAAAAAAAGTTTAATGTAAGGTTACTTAGGGTTTAGAAATATTTTGGCTTTAAAGTTAGAACAAAACGTCCTACTTATATTATAGTTTTATAGTGTTCTTTTCATCAATGTGTGTACAGTTTAGTTCTGGGGCTACTGATTGAATTTTTAGTTCAATTTATAAAGTTAATAAATCGGTTTTACATGTCTAGTTGAAAACTAATGCAATTGAACAATTAAATATTTCATTTTATTTTAAAAAAAAACCTCTAGATAGTTTTATATTCCAACTTTAATTTTAACCATTAAATACAACCACACAAATTATTTTACGAGGCACCCAAATTAAATCAATACACTTCAATTGAACGTGTCATGTTTGGTAAGAAGATCTTTTATTTTTTATCTTGAGTAAAGCTAAGCAAATATTAATTTTATTTAAGAATTAATAGAGCTAATAGTTAGTTTGAATATCTACGTCAACACTCTTAAATATATTTTTTCTGCCATAAAGAGAACCAAAAAAGAAAATCGTATAAAAAGTCAAATCATTTTAAAACCCTCTTCATTTACAAAGATGCAAATCTTTTAATTTTTTTTATATATATTTTCTTAGTGAATTTTTAGATCCAGTGTTTTCACAGGGCCATTTATTTTTATTATTTTTTTTTAAGAATAATTTATTGAATTATTAACTTACACGAAAATTTGAAGCTATTAAATAATGACCAACATCGTGTGACGACTCTCCACAAATAAAATAGAGAGAATACTAAACTGACCAGGAAAAATAGTAGCCCTGAAATAGGACTAACTAATGAACCAATACTCCATGGTAACATAACCTACATCACGGTTGTCAATTAAAAACCAAACCGGTCCACTACTACATTTGAACGAGGTTAGGTTCCTGGTATCTTGATGGTTGTCCAGAGACGTGAGTCAACAAGTTACCGACGTATGACACCCGAACTCTAAGCCACACTGAACCACACGATGAAACCAACCCTCCCGAGATCCGTCCAAGCCGCGCCGAACGAACGAGTCAAGTACGCACAACAAATCAAACAAATGAAACCGAAGGGTAGGGTGGGGATAGAGAAGAAAAAAAAACTACTTGTTTTCAATCAGATGCACCCTCAAAATCCCGGCTTGCCTTGTTCAACGCGAGCACACTCTTAGATAAACTCTACCCCCCTCCCACACAAGTGTTTTGGGGGTTTCGACCCCGGAGCGTTCTGTGGAGTGGGAGCAGCAGGTCCTACCTCCAGCCTGGATGCTGACACTGGAGTCCCTTTCTGCATTTCCTCGCCTCACTTTGTCTCTGTCTAGTGCGGAGAGAAGGGATCAATACACTCGCAAGCACAGCCCAGCAGCGGGCGGTACAGCTCCATTGGTCCACACAACCTCAGTCTGGGGCGTACGGACGAGGCAGGCATAGCGGCTTGGACAGACTACTAGTGGTACCTTGTAGTAGCTAGGACAGACTACTAGTGATACCTTGTAGTAGCTAGGACAGACTACTAGTGATACCTGGTACTGGCTTGGACAAACTACTAGTGGTACCTTGTAGTAGCTTGGACAGACTACTAGTGGTACCTTGTAGTAGCTAGGACAGACTACTAGTGATACCTTGTAGTAGCTAGGACAGACTATTAGTGGTACCTTGTAGTAGCATGGACAGACTACTAGTGGTACCTTGTAGTAGCTAGGACAGACTATTAGTGGTACCTTGTAGTAGCTAGGACAGACTATTAGTGGTACCTTGTAGTAGCATGGACAGACTACTAGTGATACCTTGTAGTAGCTAGGACAGACTACTAGTGGTACCTTGTAGTAGCTAGGACAGACTACTAGTGATACCTTGTAGTAGCTAGGACAGACTACTAGTGATACCTTGTAGTAGTTTGGAGATACTAGTGATACCTTGTAGTAGATAGGACAGGCTACTAGTGATACCTTGTAGTAGCTAGGACAGACTACTAGTGGTACCTTGTAGTAGCTAGGACAGACTACTAGTGATACCTGGTACTGGCTTGAACAGGCTACTAGTTATACCTTGTAGTAGCTAGGACAGACTACTAGTGATACCTTGTAGTAGTTTGGACATACTAGTGATACCTCGTAGTAGCTAGGACAGACTACTAGTGGTACCTTGTAGTAGCTAGGACAGATTACTAGTGGTACTTTGTAGTAGCTAGGACAGACTACTAGTGATACCCGGTACTGGCTTGGACATACTACTAGTGGTACCTTGTAGTAGCTAGGACAGGTTACTAGTGATACCTTGTAGTAGCTAGGACAGGCTACTAGTGATACCTTGTAGTAGCTAGGACAGGCTACTAGTGATACCTTGTAGTAGCTAGGACAGGCTACTAGTGATACCTTGTAGTAGATAGGACAGACTACTAGTGGTACCTTGTAGTAGCTAGGACAGACTACTAGTTATACCTTGTAGTAGCTAGGACAGACTACTAGTTATACCTTGTAGTAGCTAGGACAGACTACTAGTGGTACCTTGTAGTAGCTAGGACAGACTACTAGTTATACCTTGTAGTAGCTAGGACAGGCTACTAGTGATACCTTGTAGTAGCTAGGACAGGCTACTAGTGATACCTTGTAGTAGCTAGGACAGACTACTAGTGATACCTTGTAGTAGCTAGGACAGACTACTAGTTATACCTTGTAGTAGCTAGGACAGACTACTAGTTATACCTTGTAGTAGCTAGGACAGGCTACTAGTGATACCTTGTAGTAGCTAGGACAGACTACTAGTGATACCTTGTAGTAGCTAGGACAGACTACTAGTGGTACCTTGTAGTAGCTAGGACAGACTACTAGTTATACCTTGTAGTAGCTAGGACAGGCTACTAGTGATACCTTGTAGTAGCTAGGACAGACTACTAGTGGTACCTTGTAGTAGCTAGGACAGGCTACTAGTGATACCTTGTAGTAGCTAGGACAGACTACTAGTGGTACCTTGTAGTAGCTAGGACAGACTACTAGTGGTACCTGGTACTGGCTTGGACAAACTACTAGTGGTACCTTGTAGTAGCTTGGACAGGCTACTAGTGATACCTTGTAGTAGCTAGGACAGACTACTAGTGATACCTTGTAGTAGCTAGGACAGACTACTAGTTATACCTTGTAGTAGTTTGGACATACTAGTGATACCTTGTAGTAGCTAGGACAGACTACTAGTGGTACCTTGTAGTAGCTTGGACATACTACTAGTGATACCTTGTAATAGCTAGGACAGACTACTAGTGATACCTTGTAGTAGTTTGGACATACTACTAGTGATACCTTGTAGTAGCTTGGACATACTACTAGTGATACCTGATCCTGGCTTGGACAAACTACTAGTGGTACCTTGTAGTAGCTTGGACATACTACTAGTGATACCTTGTAGTAGCTAAGACAGACTACTAGTGATACCTTGTAGTAGCTAGGACAGACTACTAGTTATACCTTGTAGTAGTTTGGACATACTAGTGATACCTTGTAGTAGCTAGGACAGACTACTAGTGGTACCTTGTAGTAGCTAGGACAGACTACTAGTGATACCTTGTAGTAGCTAGGACAGACTACTAGTGATACCTGGTAGTAGCTAGGACAGACTACTAGTGATACCTGGTAGTAGCTAGGACAGACTACTAGTGATACCTTGTAGTAGCTTGGACATACTACTAGTGATACCTGATCCTGGCTTGAACAAACTACTAGTGGTACCTTGTAGTAGCTTGGACATACTACTAGTGATACTTTGTAGTAGCTTGGACAGACTACTAGTGATACCTGACCCTGGCTTGGACATACTACTAGTGATAACTGATCCTGGCTTGGATAGACTACTATTGATACCTGGTATTGGCTTGGACATACTACTAGTGATACCTGATCCTGGCTTGGACAGACTACCAGTGATACCTGGTACTGGTTTGGACAAACTACTAGTGGTACCTTGTAGTAGCTTGGACATACTACTAGTGATACCTTGTAATAGCTAGGACAGACTACTAGTGGTACCTTGTAGTAGCTAGGACAGACTACTAGTGATACCTTGTAGTAGCTAGGACAGACTACTAGTGGTACCTTGTAGTAGCTCAGACAGGCTACTAGTGGTACCTTGTAGTAGCTTGGACAGACTACCAGTGATACCTGGTACTGGTTTGGACAGATTACTAGTGATAAATTATACTAGTTTGGAATGAGTTTTAAAATTTTCTATCATACCGGAGATTTCCTAATTCTTTTGGAAAAATGTCAAGCTCTTTATTCCCACCTATTTTTTCAGTTCTAGCATGCCAATTTAACATTTTAATACTTTTTTGGATATTTTATATGTTTTTTTGTTAAGATTCTTTCCATTCTCAGTCTTAAATTTTGAAATTGCATAAGTTTAGACGTCCTTCAGGTATCTGGAATAGTCCATTAAGGCCTACTTATATGCCAAATTTCAAATTTCTACCCTCCTCCAAAAGTTTTTTTATTGGATTTGTAAATCTCGAGGGAATTGTCCTCTCCTATTTCCGTTCCTTCACTATCGAATTTAAGAATTTCCAGAACTTATTACGTTCCGAGGTCGTCCTTACACCTGCCTAAAAAATGTTAATTGTCTAACAAAGTGAAAAGTTTTTGTTAGTTTAGTTTTGGAAATTTAAATTTTCCACTTAACCTAAAATGTGTTTTCTTATTTTTACCCACACCTCCCTCTTCCCTAGTTCCTGAGTTGAATTTTTAAATCTAAAATGAACAGACGTGTATTGTTATTTGGAGTTGTACTTCTACCTGCCTGTAAAATTTAAATTTTTTACCCCACATAAAAGTTTATTTTACCCAAACCCCCACCTCTATTTCCTATAGTTTCATTTAAAAATGTAAAATTTTTTTAATGTTCATACTCTTATAGCTAGCCTGCAAATTTCAGTTTTCCACCACACTGAAAAGTAATTGTTTCTATTGGTTTTGGAAATTTTAAATCTCTCTTCTACTCGCTCCTCTCCCATTTTTCTAACTACCGTTTAGATCTTTCAATTTTCAAGACTTATTTGTATCTGGAATCGCCCTTTTAACTGCCAAATTTAAATCTTCTACCACACCTAAAAGTTTTTTTTTCTGTTTACACTTTCCCTCCCCTATTTCCTAGGGTCACAATTAAAATTTCAACATTTCATAATTTTAAAATTATTTGGAGTGGTCCCTTTAGGTACATGCCAAATTTATATTTTCTATCACACTTATAAGTAGTAGTTTATATTAGTTTTGGGAGTATTTGAACACTCCGGCTCCCTCCCACAAACCCTCACACCTTTTCTCCAACTCACTCTTAGACAGTTCATATTTCAAGATTTGTTTGATAATATGGATTTGTGTCTTTCTAACATTCTGCCAAATTTTAGTTTTTCTATCTCATCTTCAAAGTTTTTTTCCAATTATAGAACCCCGTTTTAAACTCTCCTATTTTTAGATTTATCTGGTTGAATGGGGCAGTCTCTATACCCTCAGCTTTCTAGCTCATCTAGAAGTGCCTTATATTTTTCTGGACAGGCCCAAATAATATGCTCTATTTCTGCTAATTATATACTAGATATAAGATTACCAACCAGCCTGCAGTAATTGTAGTTATATATATATATATACACACACACACGTTTAATTTTAGTGTTTACATAATTTTGGATAGCAAAAAAAAAAAATGAACTAACTTCAAACTGTGCTATTTTTTATCACTTTAAATGCATGACTATAGGAATTTGTATCGACATAATTTAGTAAATAATACTTCGAGTATTTCGCTAACCCACATACCAATCCAGGATAATGTAAGTTTTTACGTATTTTAAACTTACATCAATGATTTTAAATACATATCATCAAAAATATATTAAAGAGTTACATTAATGGACACGTGGATTAAACGAAAAGCTCTCATAGTCTAGTTTTCCAGTGTCGGGGAGGTCAGGGTTCGAATTCTATCCGGATGTACAGAGCATGATATTTCCTATATGGTTTCCCACTTTATTTACACTCAAATGTGGTAAAATTTACTCTAAATTATTTCTTCCTAATCCCTCACCTACTAGCATGATTAATATGTGTATAGTCCAAACGGGTAATGAGACGTGCTGAAAAAAAAATTGGAGAATATAATGTTATACAAGCGAATATATTTTTATAGGCTTTATACGAACTTAAAAGGGAAGATCTGTTGAACACCCTGAAGCGAACAGTCGAGCCAAAACTTTTGATTTGTTTCCTGTCCATTCACTCGCGATACTCACTGGGGACTTGAGGGGGGGCTAGGCGGGTGGGGCTACGGGGGAGGCAGCGCTGATCGAGCTACGGAGCGAGATATTTATTCCCTGGCGAGCGGAGCGGATCTGTAGTCCGCAATACGCCATCAATTATTCAGAGTTCACCCGAAACAGATTGATGTTTTTTATTTAATTAGTGCCTGGAAGTGCACGGCCGCGTTCATTAAGAAGATTGCAATATTGAAAGGTTCCCCGCAGCTGTGAGCTCTTTCATGATGGAGGTACAGAGTGGTCAGAAACGTGATAAGAGTCATTTTTTCTGCCCCCGTTAAACCCCGCTATCCTATTTTTTTTTCCAACCCCATCTGGAAGTAGGAAGAATTTGTATTACAGCTAAAAACAGAATCTTTCATTAATTTGGACCCGAATAGGTGGGAACGTGGCCTAAATGTCAGGCTTATATAGTCTGGTTTATTGGGTGAAAAATAAGTTGGGGTTCAAATCTCGGGCAGATGTATTGAGGGTGGTTTCACCTATATGCTTCCCAGCTCTCCCTCCATGCTAATGCGAGTACATTCCATCTAAATTATATCTTTACATTCCTCATCTCTAACAAGGAAGTTTATCTTACAAATGTTTTGACATTTGGGTTCTCATTCTTCTGTTGAACGCTGCTGACCATTGTAGCCTCTATATAGGCTAATGAACCGCCTCGGTGGCGTAGTTGGCTAACGCGCTAGTCGTGTTGAGCTCGACCGCCGAGGACGGGGAGATCGAGGTTCGAATTTCGGTCGGGTGAACTGAGGTTTTTTTTCCTAAATGGTTTTCCACTCTCCCTCCACGCAAATCCACGCACTTCCTCTAAATTCAACCCTCCCAATTCCTAATCCATTAGCGTAATTAATACTTAAGCGTATAACCCGAACGGGTAGTAAGACGTGGTGATAAATATATATATATATATATAGGCTATCCTCATATTAATCATTGAAGTGGACATTCACATCCGATGATAGCTAGGAAATATGCAGATTATTTGAAATGTTTAGTCACACCTGGATTTAAAATAAATGTGTGTTTGTAACTGATTAACTGTAAAATAAATTGCAATTTTAATGCTGTAGGTACAAATCCTATATCAAATACTAAATCAATCAGCGATAATTTGTTAGAGAATTGAATTTATTTAATTTCAAGGAATATTGGCTATAAGGGGAAAATCGCTATAAACTCAAAAAGTCGCTTTAAAAGAAAAAAGTTGCTTTTTAAAACTGAAAGTTTTTAGGTGATCATGAAGTTGATTTCTAAGCATAAATTAGATTTAAAAAGCATTTTAAAAAAGAAGAAAAAAGCAGAAGCTTTATTTTAAAACAAAAATTTGCTTTAAAAGCAGAATATTGCTTATTAAAACAGAAATTTGATTTGTAAGCAAAAATTTGCTTTAAAAATAGACATTTGCTTTACAAGTGGGAAGTTACTTCAAAAGCATAGAGTTGACCCAAAAGCAGAAAGGTGCTTCAAAAGCTGAAAGCTACTTTGTAGGTTGAAAGATACTTTGAAAGTAGAAAGTTACTTTGTAAACAGAAATTACTTTGCTAGCAGAAAGTGGATTTTTTTTTAAATATGAGATTTAATTTAAAATTAGCTCGACTGTTCTTTTACGTTATTTGTATTACGATACCACCAAAAAGGTAGATACATTTAAAACCAAAACGCACTCGCATATTTCTATGGATCATGAGAAATTGGGTCATGAACAAAATAATCGAAAAATATGTTACTTATGGCGGAGAACACATGAAGACTAATTGAATTATTTGAAACAGATCCATCCATCTTTACTATTCCTTAGGGAGTCACACGTACTAAAATCAAACCGCAACGCAGGAGAGATGTTCTGAAACTAGGAAAGGGTAGAAGATTCCCTCAGGGATTTGGAAACCGTTGGCAATTGTAGGAGTGCTTCTTCCCCAACGATGATAGCGAGGGGAATGGAGAAAAAAAAACCTGATTTTTATAGGAATTCATCTTTTAAGTACAATTATTGATTAAATATCAGTGAAACTTGGCATTCTATAAATATGTATTATTTGATGTATTAATGATAAAGTTAATCTAAAAAGGTATTATAAAAAGCTTCCTATAATACTTTCTTATGCATTACTGTGCAGTTTATATATCCGTTACTAATTAAATTAACCAAAAATATAATTAAAATTGTAATATTTTAATTTCTGAATTTATGGACATATTAATTGCGTCCTATGAAACTCAAACTTTAGGTATAATCGAATCATGGTAGTTTAGCTCTTTGGTGACAACTGCAACAAAAAAACTACTAGGTCTACTCACAAATATTTTGGTCACTGACCAATTATATAAATTGACTTATCTCTGTTATGAAGAGATAACAATCAATGTAATGATGTAACTTAAAGGTTCTCATATCTATAATATAATGTAACCGACTAAGAACGGTTGGCACGGCACGGTACAGCACACGAACGGAACGGCCTGAATGCTTCACTGAGAATTAATTCCGTTGGCCTTGAACGGCCAGTACGTCTGTGACCACGAAGAGGTGAAGTTGTTTTGTGACATACTTAAGTACAAGAAAAAAAAATCTCGTATCATATTTTAAGAGATCTGGGAAAATATAATGGAATTCACTATATGCCCTGCTCACCCGAAATATTTAATGCACCCAGAAACTGTATTTATGACGCACGCTCTTCTTCCTCCGCACAAACTGCACCCTCTACCATTTACTCCTCTTCGGATGAACTCTCCATTGCAACTGGGACTGCAAGGAGTTTCTAGAAACGTTTTGGCTGGTCCAGTCCCGTCCGTGCCTTGCCGGGGCGGCCCGAGGTAAATTTTAAAAAATTTCTGGGTGAGCACCACTTCAAATATATTCTAAGGAATCTAATTTATAAAAACGATCTGGTGGGCACTTCTTAAAATAGCTTTTAGAGGCATTCAATTTTTAAAAAGTTTGACAAAGGAGGACTACTCCAAATATCTTATGGAAGTATACAAATTTCAAAATATTTCGTGGGGAGCACTGTTCTAAATGGCTGTTAAACGAGTATGATTTTAAAAAATTCTCTAAACGGGGACCACTTCGAATAGCTTCTAGAAGCATCCAGTTTTCTAACCTTAACCGGGGATTAGAAGGCACAAAGCCCCTCCTTCTTCTTCTCACACAAATACATTTCCATCACTATTGTAGAAAATAACAATGTTCTTAATTCTTAGGGTTTAATAGTAAGTCTTAAGATTCGGATGGACATCTCGAGGTTTTGTAAATCTCTCTTCCAAGTAATTCCACGTACTATCACCTCACCAGAGGTACGCTGCTATAGTTATGGCAGGCACCACACCGACCCCTCTCACCCCTTCTATACTACCCCATTTTCAGGGTATCCTTACATTCCACAGGCAGCCCCCCCCCCCCCCCAATCCTATCAACTTTGTTGCTTGCCACTCAACAAAAAACAAGCTATCAATGTTATACTCTCCAAGGAGTGATGCCGAGTTTTGAGCCGCAATCTCGGGGTTTTATATAATGACGTCCAAAGTCAAAGGACAAGGGATCGAATCCATGTCAAAGTGTAATTTTTCTGAGTTACCTTAGGAAATCATCATTTACAGTAAATTGTGACATTTTTATTTAGTTTGTTTATTACTGTAGAAATATATAACAATATATTTTCTTCCCTATATTTAAAAAATATAGCCATTTCTTTTTGGTTTTTTCAGTGACAGTTTTTACGGTCACTACTTACGCTAATTATTTAAATACATGATACAAAGTGGTTAGAATGAAAATAAGTCCACCACAATTTGTTAGTATAGAAGATAGAAAAACCAAAGTGAAAGTCACACTTTGTTCTAAGAGATAGCTTGTTAAAAAAAATTGGAAATATCTTTTAAAAAATTGATGAGTTAGAAAAAGGTGGCCAAAGTTGGTGAAAAATTGCAATTTTTAAAATTTTATTTCAATTAAATATAATTTATGTACTGGACGCCAACTTCACTTTACAAATAGGCCCTAATGTTAAATTTTTTCGAATATCTTACCAACAAGAACATTGTATTCTTTGATCTAAAAAAAATCTGAACTAAATAAAACTCGCTAAACCATGTTTCCATCTAAAATCATTAATTTATTACTATAATGTGATTCTAAGGCATCCAAAACCAAGTATTTTCTTTTTTATTGCTAAGTTCAGAACACAGGCTATTAACGGCTTTATCTTATTGGGTAGAGATGAGGAAGGTAGCTAAGAGGAAGTGAACCTGCATTTGCATTTAGTAAAGATGGGAAAATCAGAGTGATAAATCACTTGTGGAAAACCGTTAAAGGTATATATATATATACATTTAACAGGAAAACCATCTTCAGCTCACGCAGATAAGATTTGAACCTCAACCTCCCCATCAATGGTGATCAAACCAACGGCAAGCAATGGCTGTGGGTAACTAAACTTTGTAAACTAATATTTACTTTGTCTCAACACCTCGGAGTGAAAATATTGTGATCGTCAAGCATTCTAAATCGAGATTTTGATAAATTTCAACGTTTCATAACCCCTTGAAACAAAAAAAAAGTTGTTTCCTCAATGCCGTCTGTCTGACTGTACCTTGGTTTGCGCTTGAACCGAAACCATTTTACCGTTTGGGCTAAAACTTTGTATCTGGGGTTTTCATAAGATCCTCCCCTTCCCGGGGGGTTTTCGGAAATAGATATCTAACCCTAAATTTAAGGCTAGTTTATTGAAAGGCAAAAAGAGAGTACATCTATTTTCTCGAAATTTGCTCTAATGATTTTGATTAAATTTGATATCTAAACACTGTTTATCATTATAAACAAGATGGATATTTTCATTTTCTCATGAACATGACTTTGAGGGTACTTTACATAGGGGAGATTTCCAAATTTTCATCATTTCTCCACAACTATTTGAAACTCGTAATAACTTATCATTTTAAAGTTATAGTACCATTAAATGTAAAAAATCTTTTATTTGCAATATATTGTTATAAATCCAATGAGTTTTGAGCTATAAACAAATATATATACTTTTTAATGAGGGGTGTAGTGGAGCGAGAACGTGGGGGAACGCCGTTCTGGCACTGTTTTTCGTGGAAAGATATTCAAAATATTTTTTTTATTAAAGTTTTATACTTTGCAATTCCAAGTTAACTAATTGAGTTTATATCAATATTATGTTAAAACTTTTTCATACTATTAATCAATAAATTCTGATGAAATTCACAGTGCTTTATGTGAATTCCTGGAATTTTAGGGGAAGTTCGTTAAGTAAGTTTCTGCCTTAGTAATCTTAAAAGATGCTCCAAATAGCCTCTAGAGGCATTTATGTTTGTGCAATTCTTTCACCTACGGCGGTTGGGGGTATCAAAACCCCACTTCAACTTTGGGGTTGCTACGACCTTGCGTTCCGGCACTGCTAAATTTACAACTACACCACTGTTTTTAATACAGGTTTTTGAAAATGTATTTAAGTCTTATGCTCTTTGGTTGACCAAGATGTTTTTCTTTTCTCATTTTTTCTGTAACAGTCTTCCTAGTTCCTAATGCCATAGAGTCAGGGGCGGCCCGAGGTAAATTTCGCACCCGGGTGGTATTACTTTTTATGATCTGCAATCAGTGGCTTGCGGTGACTTTTCTCAAACAGGACTAGGTTCGAAGACACCTTTAACTAGGGGGCTAAAGAGTAATACTCTCCATATAATGTACAATATGTAGCATAGCAAATAAACTTTTACAGGTCATAGGGTAGGCAATTTAGGTCCCTTCAACCGATTCACAATATTTAGACATGGAATAAACCAACAAATACATAAATAAAGATATAAATTAAACAAAAACATAACTAAAAATAAACAAATAAATAAGTAAATAATGAATGAATTTGTCGATATTAGAGTCATAGAATGACTTTTGACTCTGCAGTTCATCTAGCAAGCCTTTTTCAACTGACAACAGGTAAAGTGTGGAGAGCCAGTTCCCACACTGGGTGTTACGCCCAGTCGTCTTAATACGTTTCAAACAACAGTGGATGTGCTCACTGGTATTGTTGATACCAAACAACATAAGTTATATGTTTCTTAGAACGCTTCTTCTGCTAAGTCTGTTTCCTCCAGGAACTTCATAATTTCATTCACAGTCTTTTCTGAAAAGTCTGATAGTCTGTAAACTAATTCACTCCTAAAACTGCCAAAATTGAAAAGACTACCGTAGTTTGACTGAAGTGACCAAAATAAACTGTCAGGAAATCGAGATTAGAAGCTCTGAATTTTTTTAAAATATAGCAGCTCAATAAATTGCTGCTCATTAAGATCTTGAATCCTCAGCTCCATTTTCCCAACCATGTAGTCAATAATTTCATTATAAAGACGCACATATTTATTTCTGGGATTCAATTGGTCATCTTCTCTACGTCTTTTCTTAGGAGCTTCCATATTGTCATCATTTTATAATTTTCTATACGTCTCTTCAAAGTCTTTTCTTGCATTTTTGAGGTGAGAAAATGTGTCTTTTACTTTATCGATACAGTATTTCACATAGAAAGTTTTAGTTTGAAGAATTTTTAATAAGGTGTCGGTGGGAGGAAAAAATGTTGCAGAAAACCTTCAGTAGAAAGGCGAAATTGATATTTCTCAATGATGACGCATACCCTTTAGCAGTCACGAAAGCATCAGTATCCCAACTCTCTGGATTTTCAGCAATATTCTCAAAAAACTGTATGAGCTAAGTTTTATTTTCATTCACTGTGTTCACAATTCTGGAATTGTAACTCCACCTTGTACCGGCAACTGTTGGAAACCGCTTCTTTATCTCAGATTGATTAAGAGCGTTAATTCGTTTCGATTAAGGTGAAAATAAATTTCGGATGCCACTCAATGTCTTAAAAATATCTTGCATTCTGTTATATAAATCACAAACTAAGAAAGAATAAGATTGATTTTGTGAGCATAACAGTGGATGAAGAGTGCACCTGGGCACCTCTTTTTCACAAGCGTTTGAATACCATTTAAATGTCCAAAAAATGCAGCGGCTCCATAATACGCTTGTGCTACAAGTTTGATTTGCCAAGATATCTAATTCGTTTATGTGACTAAATAACTTCAATCTATTTAGGATATATGGCTGTGTCTACATTATGTCTACATGGCTAAGAAACCTCTCTAACTAACTTGGTGGTATGGCTAGGAAGCCTTTTAGCCTATATGATTAGTTAGCTAAGAAATCTCATAAGCTTATTTGGCTATATGACTTGGAAGTAGCACACACCTATTTGGTTTAATGACTTAGGAACATCATGAACTTATTTGGCTACGAAGTGGTACGAAAGTATTTGGCTTTAACCTGGGAAGTGGAAAAACCCATTTGGCTAAATTACTTGCGAGCAGCACAAACTTGCTTTGGTACATAACTTTGAAGCAGAATGTGATTATATGGCTTTATAGTTTAGAAGTGACACAAGCTTATTTTACTCCAAGGCTTGGAAGCGAAATGAATGTATGTGGCTATATATTACTTGAAAGTGTCACGGCTTATTTGTATATATGACGTAGAAGCATCCATGAACTTATTTGGCTATATGATTTAGAAGCGGCATTAAATTTGTTTGGATATATGACTTGGAAGTGTCATTAACTTATTTGGTTAGTGACTAATAAACACTGTAAAACTAGAAAGGAAGAGAGATGCGATTACAATAGTTAAGGGGAAAATGGGGTGGCGAGTAGAGCTCGGATTTTTATGTAATTGCATATTTTCATCCTGCCAGCTTAGAAATGTGAAAAGTTAAATGTCAGCAAATTAGGTTGTTTGGGACTATATTTTCAGTATTAATTTACATATTCTAAATATTTTAAAGAATTATACATATTTTCGATGAAATTCACATACAATTATGTATTTTGCGTGTTTTTCTAACTGTAGTATTATTTTTATATATTTCCTGGGGAGAATACTTTTAGAATATGTGTTAATAATTTTCAGGCAAACTATACTCGTAATTTCATAAAGAAATGTATACAGTGAAAGGATGCCATTGAGAAAATTCAAGTCAGGTACGCTGGTTCGTCAGAGAGGATTACAGTCGCCATAACGTAACTTTGCGTTTTACGTTTATTTTTCTGTTGAAGAGGGAGAAGCGTTGCCGGATAGTGGCTTCAGGAGAACGTCTAGCGCGTGGCGTGTTAGTTTGTAAACACAAGTCGACGATTTGTAAAAATAATTTTTGGATATGATTAAAATATTTTCCCCGTTATTCTTTGGTCAAGAGCAAAAGATTATAAAGCGATAAGGCAAGTAAAAAATTATGAAACGGAACCCAAAATCAACCAAGGAAATTTAATTTGAGGTCTGTCACAATATTACTGCGTGTGGGTGTGTATTTTGAAAAGCAAATCAATCAAGTCAATTGGATAAGTGTAATATTAATATCATCCAGTGATCTGACGTTGCAACAGTGAAGCAATAAAACATAACATCAGAGGTCGCCAAGCAAATTTTTCAAGAATTTCACGTGATAAGCGTCCATGCACAAATTGCATTCCTACCAACATTTCTTTCGACTGAAGGTTTATTAATTCGATGTTATATATTTCCTTATTACTAAATAGTTTGAAACACATTTTAAATGATTTTGCTACATATTGATATACATATTTTTAGGTTAATAATATACAAAAATCCGGGCTCTACTTAGGAATGTCACATGAAAGAAAACGGTTTAAGTATTTAGAAGTTGTCGAAAGATGAAAGGAGATTCATTATGCCAATTACGTACTACAATCATAATACACTTATTAGCACGTCAATTTCCATTTAACCCTTAAAATATATTTTATTTGATCGTAAAAAAGTTTCAAATTACAATTATACATGATAATTCCTTAATCTATGCTCAATAGTATCGATTTTAATTATTTCGGAAAATCTTTAACTAAACATTCAATAAAAACTAAATTGCACTCTCGATGATAATAAAATGAGCGTTGACCCACATATGAATGTGATGCTGAGGCACATAAAAAGTAATCAAGAGCATCGGTTGTGGTGACTTACAAATTCAATTAAGACCCATCCAACCGTTATTTATCGTTATTTTTATGGGCAAAAGTCGTGGACATTCGCTCACAGGCGAGAAAGTCGGAAAAGGCGGCGCCTTTAATGTACAGTGTAGGCTTATGAGATACATACTCAACTGTTCATATACGTCCTTTAGAGGATATAAACTGGAGAGGACAGATATATGAGATATATACTCAACTGTCCATAAATGCACTTGGAGGATATAGAGAGGAGTAGGACGAAAATATATGGGGAGAATGAATATATACTCAACTGTCCATATAGTCCTTAGAGGATATAGAGAGGGGAGACAGATACAAGGTGGCGCGTGGGAACGGGCGATTTTGATAAATGTGTAATGCAACTTTAAATCATTTTAATTTCCCTACAAACACGGCTATCTAAATGCTACAACTATGCCATTTATCATTTACTTTACATAAACGTCATTTCTTAAGGATAATATCCTTGAGATGGCCAACTTCCCTCTCAGGCATTCCTGCATTCGTGAACGCAAGTTCGTCGAAACTCGCAGCAACGTCTCATTGGAGATTGCTTCAATCTCTTAATGAATCCTAGTCTTCAGTTCATTAATGCTTTGAGGACGATGTGCAACCACTCAAATTTTAAAAGTTCCCATGAAAATAAATCACACACCGAAAGATCTGGTGATCTCACAGGCCAAATGATTTCGCCATTCCTGGTCATGAGGTGGTTTACAAAAAGCTCTCGTAAAGCGACGATTGAGATTCTTGCATTATGAGCTGTAGCTCCGTCCTGCTGAAACTATGTGGACTCAAATCACAGGATAGTTCTTTAGTTCATTGCTGAGAAACGTTTAAACCATGTCGACGTACCGTTCTGAAGTTACAGTCACCACGCGGTCATTGTCATCCTCAAAAAAATAGGGTCCGATTATTTCTTTCGATGACACCGTACACCACAGTGACAATTTTTTACTGTGTAACAGTCACTGGTGTCAAAGGCGAGGATTCTCCACAACCCAGTACTGTTAGGTCTGTTTGTTATCATAACCATTTAGATGAAATCGGGCTTCATCAGACATTCAAAAATTTTCCAGGAGATTCTAGTTTTCCTTACATTTTGCTAAAAATTTACCAGCAAAAACAACTCTCCTATTGAAATCACAAGCTTTTAATTCCTGGACTACCTGAATCTTGTACGGATATAACTTGAAATATGAGAACAATATTCTGGCCAAAATATCGCGAGACAAACCTAATGACACTTCAGTGTTGCCATGCAGAACGCTGTGGACACCGCAGGAACGAAGCTCTGAATGCTTAAACAGTTTCTGGCGTTCAAACATTATTTCTTGGTCCTGGATGCTTCTTTCTCAATATTGAACCTATTGTTTCAAAGTCTGAAACCTATGTCTTTACAGCGTGAGATAACGAAACTGGATCATGACGCCGAAGTTGAAAGTGACGCCAAAATTCTCGTGATGCACCTTCATAACAATCATTGTTTTTTTAAAATTCTTTTACTGCAAACGCTCGATGCACACCCAACCACTGCTCTATGGCAACTAAATGGCATTGACTGGGGAACATAATGATGTAATCACAGTCCTGCCAACTTAAACTATGGCGTTGAAATAAATTATTCAAAACCACCCGTTCCCGCGCGCCACTCTGTATATGAGATATATACTCAACTGTCCATACATGTCCTTAGAGATATAGAGAGGAGAGGACAGATTTATGAGATTATATACTCAACTGTCCATACATGTCCTTAGAGGATATAGAGAGGAGAGGACAGATATATGAGATGTATACTCAACTGTCCATACATGTCCTTAGAGTATATAGAGAGGAGAGGACAGCTATATGAGATGTATACTCAACTCTCCAGAGAGGATGCGCTTAGTGATATTATCACACGACCTAAACCCTTAACAATAAATTGATCATTGTAATTATTTATTGAGAATTTTTTTATCATTACGTCCAACACAAATTATATCAATTACATATACTAAGGGATAAATATAATAAGATTTAACAGTAAATGAACCAGCACCAGCATGGATACTTATTATGATAATCACATGCGTAAAAACGCCTATATACAGTACACATGGTGTAACAAGTTACAAGTAACAGTTCAATCAAATGGCATAATAATCACCCTCTAACCCGTTTGGACTCCAACTTCTTCACGTCTGGCCGTGACCTCCTCCCTCTAACACACTATCTAACTGACTGAAAGGAGGTGTGAACCAACTCTCTGCAAGCGAAAAAGGCCACGCCCAAGAAAAACAAGTGAAGGCGGCTCCACGTACTTTGTTATTATTTCTTCCACCTGGACTGTTCTAGCGCATTTTACTTGTTTACAGAATGCTCGCAGTCTTTCTACGCACTTCTCGATCTCATCCCTTCCAATTCCTCTCCCCTTTTCCCTCCTCTACTCTCTGTGGATATGTGATCTTGTGTAGTCGCTATATAGTGAAGATGGTAGATAGAACCAAAGGGGAAGTTGGAACGTACATAATACGGTAGGCAGAACCAAAGGGAAAGTTTGAACATTCAGAAGACGGTAGGCAGAACCAAAGAGGAAGTTTGAACATTCAGAAGACGGTAGGCTGTAAAGTGCAAAATATTGGTGACTGAGTCAAAATCAAAAGTTGGAAATTTCGGAAAATGGTGGAATTTATAAAAGAAATAGACAAAAGTACGGAAGTTGAAAAACACAGCAGAGTGGACAAAACAAAAGAGGAAGCTAGAAAGTATAACAGATGGTGGACAGAATAAAAGAGGAACTTTAAAAGTATGGAATACAGAAGATGGTACACAGAATAAAATAAGAAGAAGAACATATGGAAGAAGAGGGGGGGGGGCAAAACAAAAGAAGAAGTTTGAAAGCTCGGAAGATGGTGGACAGAATAAAAGAAGCTTGAAAATTCGGAAAATTGTGGACAGAATAAAAGAGGAAGCTCTATATTGATCTGAGAAAACTAAAGAGGAAGATGAAAAGTGTGGAATATGGACAAAAAAAAAGGAAAATTTAAAGCATAGTATATGGTAGACGAAACAAAATATGAAACTTAAAATTATGGAAGATAGTAGACAAAATAAAATATGAAGCTGGAAAGTATGTAAGATGGTGGCCAAAATAAAACAGGAAGTTGGAAAGTGTAAAAGATGGTGGACAAAATAAGAGAGAAATTTGGAAAATGTGGAAGATGGTGGACAAAACAAAATATGAAACTGGAAAGTATGTAAAATATTGGACAAAATAAATGAGGTAGCTGGAAAGTGTAAAATATTGTGAACAAAATAAAAGTGGAATGTGTAAAATGTCAAAGATGGTGGACAAAACAAAAGAGGAAGTTTAAAAATTCAGAGGATTGTGGACTTAGTAAAAAGAAGAAGCTGTGAAGTGTGGAAGATATTGGACAGTACCAACCATAAAGCAGAGAGAAAAGAGACTATTCCAACATCGTTTTGTATTCCACAAGGTGTCGTGTCGTTGCCACATGAAACGAAACTACTTGAACTCCCCCTAAGAAAAGGACACCGTTATACCAAGGTAGGTGTATCCAGTCGCGCCCGTCCAAAATAACACCCCCGGGACGACAAAGTATCAAAGGAATCCCTAAAACAGGAACGTTTCGATACAGTTCGAATCTTATAAATAAAATAGGATATGTGCTTTTGTGTATGTTAGCACTATAATTTCAAAACCAAGACACCTATAGGCCGTTCCACTCTTAAATTGCAGTACGGGCTGTAATGGATATTTGCCATCCATTTCTAACCCATTGATTTCCCTGTAGGCGCTGTCCTTGTTCTAACCAACGGAGTCGACATTTTGTGGCTTTAAAAATGAATAGCTATTTCTATTAAAGAAGCACGCCATATTATATAACATTCACTGATTCATCTAGTAAAAGCAGAATAAACCACAAAAAATAAATGGTAATAACAATCGCACCAACTTTATTATTATTATTATTATTATTATTATTATTATTATTATTATTATTATATGTTCTCTCTTACGACAGGTCCATTACTTTTGTTAGTGAAACTTAGACCGCCATTGCACCCTGTCCTTTGCCTCCTCCTTCAGCTCCCAGAATTTTCTTCTTTCCTTCAATTTATCCAATATTGGAATCCTCCTTTTTAATTTTAAGTAAGTTTTACTCATAATAACAAAGATATCACAATAAACAACACGATAAAAAAACTCTAGATTTTTAAATTTTAAACCATATTGTTCAAATATTTTAAACAAATTTCAAATTTTCAAAAATAGGTTATTTGTAAACTACTCTGAAATGATTTGTAATTTATAAAAATATAAATGTATTCTTATTTATCATGAAAAACTACTCCCAGATATTCATTTTGAACTCAATCTTTAAGGTAAATTTCGAAAAATTTTATATTTTCTATAATTTGTCGTTAGTAAACTTCCCTTAAATTAATTTATTTTAGAGAAATAAAGATACATTATTCATTATCATGTAAAATTCTCCCCCGATACCAATTTTGAACAAAATCAATATGTATATTTGTTCAAATGTTCAAAATTTACAAAATTCAACCTTCAAAAATCTACTTTAAAAGTTTTTTTTAGAAAACCAATATAGCTTATTATTTATCGCGTAAAAACTTAGCAGATACCCATTTTGAACCATTTCACTAGAGCTATTTATTTTAGTAATTAATTTAAAAAGTCATTAGTAAACTGCCCTTAAACGAAATTAATAAAAAAAAAACAGAGAATAAAGTATTATTTGACATGTGAAACCTCCCCAAATATGTAGTTTAAACAAACTTACTAGAGCCATTTTCAAAATATTTCATACTTTTGAAAATAACTCATCAGTAAGCTACCCTTTAAATAATTTGTACCTAAAAAAACACGTATACAGTGTTATTTGGAAGACCAACCGCCCCCTAGCTATCACTTTTTATCTTTAAAGTAATTTTTAAATAATAGTTTTTTAAAATTAATCATCAGTAAATCAAACATAAACCAGTTTTCATCCCCAAAACCAGTATACAATGCTATCTTCCATAACAAATACTCCAAAAATACTCATTTAGAACCAAATCGTTAAGGCCATTATAAAAATACTTCAAGTTTTTCAAAATCAGTCATCAATAAACTAATCATAAATGAGATCTTACTCCAGAACCAAGTGTACAGTGTTATTTGCTATGTCAAACACCCCCAAATACCCATTTAGAACCAAATCCTTAGAGCCACTTGTAGAATATTTCAAGTTTTTGAAATATCAGTCTTAAGAGGCTATTTTGTAAGTCATGTGTTTATATAATCAGGGTGCACGTAAAATACACCCAATAAAAGGTTCTCTGGAGTAGGTTTTATCAAGTGAATTTTTCATAGTTCCAGGTAAATAGCGTAGCACTTACTCTTAGCAACTTTCCTCATTCTAAAGACATTATGTTTTTTATTACTTTTTCGCTACCTTAAAGGTAGAGAAAGTATTATGATCGTCAAACAAATCGGAGCTCGAGATTTTGATGAATTTCGACGTTTCATGACCCCCCGAGTCCGAAAAAGTTATTTTTGAATTTCCGTTAGTCTATCTGTCTGTACTTGGAGTAGAGCCTAAACTGTTTCACCGATGGGGCTATAACTTAGTATCTATGGTTTTCATAGGGTTGACCCGAGAGTTTTTTGGAAGAGTTGGATATCCAACCTTAAAATTAAGGGTAGTTTACAGAAGGGAAAAAAAAGAAAATAAAACGATTCTTTCAAAGTCAGCTCTAATGATTTTTATTAAATTTCATGTCCAAGCATTGATCAATATTATAAACAAAATGGCTATTTTTATTTTCCTGTGAAAATGACTTTTAGGGTACTTTACAGAAGCGGAAATTTCTGTATCTCCGCAACTATTTGAGATACTAAATAACTTATCATTGCAAAATTGTAGTACTATTAAGAATAAAAAAACTTTCATTTGAAATATATCTTTATAAAACCAATAGTTTCTGAGATATTGGTAAATATATTGATACAATTTTGTAAGCTTTAGTTGTACAAAGATGCTATTTAAATTTTAACGCAATACTTCTCTAATTCCATAGAGTAAGTAGATAAGTATCTCAAAAAGTTTATGTTCTTTTTTTATTTTCTCGCTATCTTACAGGTAGAGAACGTATTGTGATAGTAAAAAAATCGAATTCAAGATTTTGATGAATGTCGACGTTTCATGACCCTCTCCCCTCCCCCCCCCCCCCCCCCCCCCCCCCCCCGAATCCAAAAAAGTTGTTTTTGAATTTCCGTCTGTTTGTACCTCAGACTAGAGCCTAAACTGTTTTACCGATTGGGCTGGAACTTGATATCTATGGTTTTCATAGGGTTGCCCCGAGGGATATTTGGAAGAATTGGATATCTAACCCTAAAATTAAGGGTAGGTTACTGAAGTGCAAAAAGAGAAAAATTCTATTTTCTCAAAACGGGTTTTAGAGATTTTTTATTAAATTTCACTTCTAAACATTTATAAATATTCCAAACCAAAATGGCTATTTTCAATATTTCGGCAAAATAATTTTAAGGGTAAATGTGTAAATTCTCATTTTTTATATATTTTTTTCATATCTCAAAAATTATTTGAGATATGAAATTACTTATCATCGCAAATATGTAGATCTATTTATAAAACAAATCTTTTATTTGAAACATGTTTTTATAAAACCAATAACTTTCAAGCCATACGCATATATATATATATATATATATATATATATATATATATATATATATATATATATATATATATATATATATTTGCGTATGTTAATATATATATATTAACTTTTCGAACACTAAAGGTAAAGTATTGCGACTGTATAAAACATCTAACCCGAAACGTTGATGGATGTTGACATTTCATGTCCCCAAACTCTAAAAAGTGTTTTTTTACAATGCCGTCTGTCTTAGTGTCTGTTTAACCCCAAAATGAAAAATTCTCAAAATCGGCTATAACGATTTTTTTTATAACTCGTATCCAGGCGTTGCTCAAGAATATGAATAAAATGGATATTTTCATTTTCCCATGAAAATCACTCTTAGGGTACTTTACAGAAGTGGAAATTTCCATATCTCCTTAACTAGTTGAGATAATAAATAACTTATCATTGTAAAATGTTAGTACTATTAAAAATAGAAAAATTTTAATTGAAATATATTTTTATAAAATCAACCGTTTCTGAAATATTGGCAAATATATTAATACAATATTGTGAGCTTTAGTTGTGAAGAGATACTACTTAAGTTTTAACGCAATAATTCTCTAATGACATAGAGTAAGTGAATAAGTAAGTTTTTCAAGGAGATGATGTTGTTTTTCCTTAAAACTCTTAGGAGAAATGTTTGTACAGCACAGGGGTGGATCCAGGATCTTCGTGGAGGTGGGGGTGGGGGGTGGGGGGTGGGAGGGGGTGCGGGTGCTCCTATCGGGATCGAGCTAGGGTGGGGGGGCTCTAGAGATTTTGACATAAAAATACTTCAAAATTTGGTAGTAAATTTTTAAGTAATTTTTCAGTGTAACGCTAAACTTCAGAATAATCCTCAAATGAAGGGTATAACTTGAAATTTGCGATTAGTATTGAAATTTATTAGAAGCAAATAATAAAAACATAAACAAATAGTGATTATTATACCACGTGACCACCAGTGTGTGTTGTTAAGAAGGTAGCTAATATGAGTAGTTTACCCCATCGATGGTCGCATGGTCTAACGTACCACTCTCTTAGACTGGATTGCCGGTGATGGGGGGATCGGAGTTTGAATCATGGTTGGGTTTACTAAGAGGCTCCTTGTTTTAATTTACGTAAATGTGGATACATTTCCTATAAAACTCTACCTTTATCATTCATACTTTTCTTTTTCTTAATCTTATCCCACTCATGTGGGGTTGACGTTTTAATCTATAGCAAGTCACAAAAACTTGCCTTTTTTTGGAGGGGGGGGGGGGATGAACCTCTTTTACAGCCAAATGCTGGCACATTCCCGGGGAGATAAAGTGAACTCTACGAGCGAGCGTGAAAGAGCTTACATATTTTGCCGGAAAGGTATTGTTACATACCTTCTAGGTATTTACATGCCATGATCGTCTTTAGTCCCCCTCCGAAGGCTGTTGCGGTACGAATTTTGGTCGCTCAAGAAAACGGCCTTTGCAGGGTTTGAACCTACGAACATTGGGTCTACATGACCACTGACCTCTTTCATTCATACACCAGTAGCATATTAATGTATGAGTACAATCCAAACGGGTACTATGAATCAGGTAAAATAATAATAATAATAATAGTTTAGTTGCAGCAATTTGTCCCGATGGATATTGAATTATTTTATTTTATACATAACTTTATCACCATGGAGAAATCACAACTTAAAGTATCGGTTTTCAGTTACATACGTAAGAGGATAAGAGACAAGGTGGAGGGTGGAGGGCACCCATTGAGGCTATGGCTGTGGCTACGAAAATATCTAGAAATGTGTCTACACAAGTATTTTGGCTGGTGATCTTAACGTTTAAGGACGTGTATTTCTCCACCCCGCTATGAAACATTTGTATAATTAGGCTCGGCCACAGACAAGGATACACCAGATCCTCAGAGCCTTACCGGAAACTTCACTGCGCTCCTTGAGACAGGTTGAGTCCATCAACACTGGGGTCACTAGTGTCGATGCTCTCACTTCCAATTGTGTAGTTGATAAACGACTCACTTTTAACATGTTCACCATAAAGAGACCATCGTAATCGTTATGGGCAGTCTGCGTAAGCTCTTTATGAGGTAGGACTATGTGAAGAGGGGTTGGGTCAATACCTGAACCTAGATTTGTTGATTGACTTGAGATGGATATATGTGTATTCTCTCTAGTGAAACCATGCTTAAAATTAGCTTCTTTTTTTTAATGTCCCTTGTGGGCACCTAACGATCCCCCGCGTTGAAGTCCTAGAGCTCTCCCAAAGAGCGCAGTCATTTTAACCTGGATGTTGAGGGTCTGGTGTATACCCTGCGTGTGGCCTCGGCGTAACTATTTTAAACAAAACAAATATTCTTTTAAAAATGTAGCTATGATTTAAGGGACCTTTTAGAAAATACATACATATTTTATGGGCAAAACTGATAACATCTGACTATATTATTATTGTTGTATCAATGATATTGATAATATCTATCATAATTGATCACTTCATATCTCATTACTTGACGTATAAATATATGAAAGTAGTTTTAGTTTTAATGTCAGATAGAGGTGTTTTTTTGTTGCAAAATCAGCCTGTATAGAAGTGAGAGTCTTCCTCAACTCTCAAACGCAACACAGCTTACCCACGTTATTAATTACCCTGTAGTCATCAATTGTTCATTTGAATATTGTTCGTTTTGTGACTAATTTAGTTTATTTTCGTTAACTAATAGATTTAAACGTGCTTAATTTATTTATATATAAATAATTACACTTTTAATATTTTCTTGGCGAGGTTTTCTCTAGTCTTCGTTAGAAAACAATGAAATACATTTCTTTTTAATAATTACTAAAAAATAATTATTTTAAAATGGAAAACAAAATTTTTACTGATCCCAATTTCGCTGTTGTCCAATCTAAGTGAAGTGTGCATCTAACCGCACTAGAATACAGTTTCTGGTTAGAGCGTAATCTTGTACCTAATATCCCAATTAATGGGTCGTGAGAGGGCTCTTAAGGAGAATGGTGCATCGGGACTATTTTGGAGTTCCGGTGAGGTTAATGTAAGTTGATGGGTAAGTCTAATCTACACACTCCATTACTTTGTATTATTATGGTCATTAACGTCATTAATATAATAGTGTAAACCTATTACAATACAATTTTCATAGGAAGAATCTGATCTGATAGTTGAGAAGCTACTAGATCTACTTTCACATATCCATACGTCTGATACTTTTTATATATATTATCACTATCTATAAAATAACAACAATAATACGGTAAAATGTTTTAATAACGGTTGAAAAAGAAAAGCTATTTTCTAAAATCTCTTTCCTATGCAAATTGAACTGTAATGAGAAAGTTCAATACAGGGCGTCCCCAAATATAGTTACAAGGGTGACATTCGGATTATCAGTTATATGATTTGCGACTTACTAATGGTGCTAATATTTAATGTTTACAGCTTCATCACTATAGGCAAAAAAACTATATATTTAGTGTGTCTTTATTTCTTTGATTGGTCATACTATGTGGGTTGGTTAGTTCGCCGTTCATTTAGTATAAAAGTTGTGAGGATAATTCTTGGACACCATCTCAACGATCGTAATCCGGTAAAAAAGACACAATCTAACTAATATTAAATGAATCTAAGAAAGTTTTCACACTTCATTCATATAAATGCATAGTAAACAAATGAAGATTCTTCAAGAAACGAATATAAACACACATGGGATACACACGTATGTATTCCCACGGTGACACGTGGTCCACGCACAGGACAGCCTTTACTCCCACCGATCGCGACAGTCTCGGCAGCGTTCCTCCATTCCACTCTTCACTCTTTCTCTGCCTCCTTCCCCTTTCATCACGGTCAAGGAGGCAATTGACCTTGTAAATACCGGGCTCTATTATTTTCACTGCTTCTATTTCCTACCTACCCTCCTTCCCCCCTCTTGTTTCTTATCTTTTATGGGTTCACTTCCCGAATTGGAGGAACCTCTTGGAATGACGTGATACCACCGACATCCGAGGTCAAACGACCTGGTTTCAACCCCAGGAGGAGACAGATTCCTTAAGTACCTGTTATGGCATGTTTAGCTCCGCCAGAAATGGTACGACCATTTCTATTTAGAAAAGGTGGAGGGTAGGGGGGGATCAAGTGTAAGTCGAGTGTAAACCCCCCTCCCACCAAATTAAAAACTTCATATTTTTAAAATACTAATAGAGAAGTTTTATTTCGTACAGTTCATCGTTTGGAACTTAAGTATGGCGTTTTGGGACAAATTTCAGTGAAGTTATATTATTTTTATTGTTTCAATTGTTGAGTAACCCATAGTTTGGTCCTGCCAATTTAAAAAATAAAGTCTCCCCTTGAAAAACTACTAAGGTGCAAAAGTTGGTACATTTACATATTTTATAAGAGGGTGTGGGGTGACCTGGTGGTCTAGGGGTAAGGTGTCGGACTTCTGAGCTGGCGTCCGGGGTTCAATCCTCGGTCCCGGCACAGATTTATCTGATTACCAAACCCTTCCTTCACCTCTGACAAGATGTGTATTAATCACAACTTGTGGATGTGAGGAATGCCAGGCCTCCACCGTGGTTCGGATTCCACGTTAAACTGTAGGTCCTCCATTTAATCTCACAATCATCCTACCATTGCACATTAGCATAAGTGCGTATAACCCGAACGGATAGTAAGACGCGGTGCTAATAATAATAATAATAATAATAATAATAATAATAATAATAAATAATAATAATAATAATAATAATAATAATAATAATAATAATAATAATAATAATAATAATAATAATAATAATAATAATAATAATAATAATAATAATAATAATAATAATAATAATAATAATAATAATAATAATAATAATATAATAATAATAATAATAATAATAATAATAATAATAATAATAATAATAATAATAATAATAATAATAATAATAATAATAATAATAATAATAATAATAATAATAAAATAATAATAATAATATAATAATAATAATAATAATAAAATAATAATAATAATAATAATAATAATAATAATAATAATAATAATAATAATAATAATAATAATAATAATAATAATAATAATAATAATAATAATAATAATAATAATAATAATAATAATAATAATAATTAATAAAATAATAAGAGGGTGTGGGGGTGGAAATAGCTTAAGTGACCTGGATAAGCCCACATTCATTTATTTTAAATGGGGTATCGTACGCGTACTTTCCAAACAAAGGATAATCTCTTGTCAATGTGTCTGAGAACGCAGCCGTAGTGAACTCCGAAAATAATCCGGTCCCACTAAAACACTTTGTAATGATTATTATTTTATCTGCTACTTATATAAATTTCAGATTAATTATCAGTTCAACATATTCAAAATAATTATATTATGCTTTAATTTGGTTCTGGTTATAGGTTTTGCAAGGTATTGTAACAATCTTCCGTCCTTCTCTTGCTCAGACAGGCTGGAGTCGTCTTCGGAAGCAAACAAGGAAAATAACGGAGGAGAGGTGCAATACCGGTGATTGTGGAAAGTTCTAGAAAATAAGAATTTCTGTGAGCTGCGTCTTCAATGGAATCTCAGCCCCCCCCCCCCCCCCACACCGCCTCTCCCCCTCTTCATAGAGACTTCGCTCGCTATGTTAACACGTAATGTACAAACCACGTCGGGTACTTTAAATGACTTTGATATAACTAATACTTGTCCCGGAGGAGACTTAGTATGGGACACTGTTAACCCCTTATAGGCGATTCCGTCATATGTGATTTAGGATCACGTGAAACATTTATTCATATCTATAATTGAAAGACTTAATGTGTTTTTTTAATATAGGAATTATTAACATTTTGATAGCAGATTTTAATTACATGACAAATATATAACTAACACAAAAAACACACCTAAATTACTATGTCAGAATCGTGAGATTGCACCGTGCCGCCCAAACTGGTGTCACATTTTTGAATTGTGGTGTGGCAACTTGTACGCGCTTTGTTTCAACTAAGACCGACAGGCCCAATTCAGTCCACGACTTAGAATTTTTTGTAGGATTTTGGCAAGGAGGAAAACCTTTATTCAAATACAGAAATAGTTTTTGCAGACAAATTTATGAAATTTTGCTATTTGCCATATCAACAGCTAGAGCTGCGGATCACATGACTTGACGTATGGCTACGTGAAAATGGATATAGTAACTTTTCTATACCTCTTTTGAAAATTTGACCATACCTGACCAGGCGCGGATTCAGGGGGGGGGGGTCAAAGGGTCAGTTGCCCCCCCTATGAAAGTTAGAAAACTAATAAAAAAAACAAAATTAAATTTCAAATTTTAGAAAGAAATTACAACACAGATAAATTATAATAGTTTTTATCTTTTTTGGAGCAGACATCTCTTAATCCGAGTCCACACGTTCGTTATTCGTCCACGTTTATTCAATTTTCGACATGACTCAGGCAAGTGTGGAAAAAATATTTGTTTTCATGTAAGAATATTTGTCGTGTATAGCGAGTAACGAACATTGTTCCACATAGAGACGATATACTACCACACATCAAAGAAAACTTGAGAGCAGTTTGTCCACGAATACCAAATATAGTGTATGTGTGGACAGAAGAGCGGCGGAACTGTGGGGGACAGTGCCCCCTTGGAATAAACCCCTCCAGATATATTTCAAATCCTTCGATATTATCGAATATGAAGCTGAAAAATGTCCTTAAATAAAACTCCAAATTACCCCTAGATTAATTATATTGTCAAAAATTTGCCAGAGAATACCGCTCCAAATAACTACTAGACTAGAGGCATCTAACTGGCAGAAAAAGTCAGAGGAGGAAAGATATAAATAGCTACCAAGGTCATCCAAATTTCAAAAATGTCTAGGGGAGGACAACTCCAAATAGCTTCTAGATACATGTAATTTTGAAGAATTTTCAGTCGAGGACCACCCCAAATAGACTAGTTTTTGAAATAATTCATTTTTCAAAATGTTGTCTGTGGAAGACCACGTCAAAGATTATTTTATAGAGGTATCTAACCATCATAAAAAATTAAGGTGATGATCACTATAAATAGCTTATAGGGACATCCAAATTAAAAAAATTCTAGGTGAGGAACACTTATACAAGAATCTAATTTTTTTTTAATTCAAGGCGAAGACTACCCATAGCTTTTAGAGCGAACAATTTTTTTTTAATTGTTGAAGGAGGGTCACTCCAAATAGTTTATAGAAACTATCTGATTTTAAAAATAGGAGATGATGACCACAGTTTAAAACATACATAATATCAAATATGAATGAGAAACTATTAAATGTCTTTAAACAGAAATATATATTGTAAGTAACTATGTTATTTATAATTATGACCCGCTTGACCCCCCTGTGAAAATGATCTGGATCCGCCCCTGTACCTGACCAGCTATTCACATATTTGTACTAATGGAGTAGAGATGAGGAAGGTAGAACTTTAGGGGAAGTGTTTCCGTATTTTCGTAGAGGGAGATTGGAAAACCAATTTTTTTAAATATAAACTTACACACACTCGTGGTTTGAGCCACAAACACCTCATCACCTATTTAAAACGGGACTGACATTTTTATCCGCGTACCCACTGGCTAGTGCCGTTATTCGAGTTCTATTAGTGCTGTTGAAGCATTAGAAATACCATTAGCATAAGTTACAGTGTGAGTATTTCTACCTTTAGGAAGGCGGCACTGCAGACTTTGAATGAGGTGTCTGATGTCCATCCCGAGGATGAAATACTAGATTCATTCCAGTTGGCTGATTTATCCCAAATGTGTGGAACTAGGGTCAGTTGGGATCAAACCCGGTCCCGTGTGGTCTTATCCTGCTGTTGATGGGACACAATACAAGGCTGCAGGAAGGAAATAGTTTTGTTCCGGTGAATGGAGACAGGAACAGGACAGAATACAGAGAAAGCGTATTGTGATTCCTGATCTCTGCTCGACCGGAACTTCCGCCTCCTCTATTCACACCCCTCCCTTAGAACGACACACACACACACACACACACACACACACACACACACACACACACACACACACACACACACACACACATATGGTGGAGAGGTATACAGCGTTGGACCTGCAGTTTCAGGTCCAGCCCGAACTCTACCTCAGGTCTATGAATCAACATCAGAGGGATATCGGGGTAGGTAAGCATCTTCCAGTCATCTTCCATGTCAGTGTTTTGTTATGGTAGCCTCTGCGTCATATTGGCAATATCTGCGCTGTATTAAATAGTCCACTCCGAATTGGAATTATGTGCAATATATTGTTAACGTTTATACCGTGTTAACAATGTCTGCACTCTATTGGCTATGTCTGATCTGCAATGGCAACGTCTGCGTTGTATTGGTGAGGTATGTGATATATTGGTGACGTATGTGATGTATTGGAGACGTATGTTATGTATTGGAGACGTATGTTATGTATTGGTAATGTCTGAGTTATATTGGTGGGGTATGTGATGTATTGGTGACGTGTGTGATGTATTGGTAATGTCTGCCTTGTATTGGTGAGGTATGTGATGTATTGGTAATGTCTGCCTTGTATTGGTGAGGTATGTGATGTATTGGGGACGTATGTGATATATTGGTAATGTCTGCCTTGTATTGGTGACGTATGTTATGTATTGGTAATGTCTGAGTTATATTGGTGGGGTATATGATGTATTGGTGACGTATGTGATGTATTGGTAATGTCTGCCTTGTATTGGTGGGGTATATGATGTATTGGTGAGGTATGTGATGTATTGGTGACGTATATGATGTATTGGTAATGTCTGCGTTGTATTGGTGAGGTATGTGATGTATTGGGGACGTATGTGATGTATTGGTAATGTCTGAGTTATATTGGTGAGGTATATGATGTATTGGTGACGTATGTGATGTATTGGTAATGTCTGCCTTGTATTGGTGAGGTATGTGATGTATTGGTGGGGTATATGCTGTATTGGTGAGGTATATGATGTATTGGTAATGTCTGCGTTGTATTGGTGAGGTATATGATGTATTGGTGACGTATGTGATGTATTGGTAATGTCTGCCTTGTATTGGTGAGGTATGTGATATATTGGTGGGGTATATGCTGTATTGGTGAGGTATATGATGTATTGGTGAGGTATGTGATGTATTGGGGACGTATATGATGTATTGGTGAGGTATGTGATGTATTGGTGAGGTATATGATGTATTGGTGAGGTATGTGATGTATTGGTGGGGTATATGATGTATTGGTGGGGTATATGATGTATTGGTGAGGTATTTGATGTATTGGTGGGGTATATGATGTATTGGTGAGGTATGTGATGTATTGGTGAGGTATGTGATGTATTGGTGGGGTATATGATGTATTGGTGAGGTATGTGATGTATTGGTGGGGTATATGATGTATTGGTGAAGTATGTGATGTATTGGTAGGGTATATGATGTATTGGTGAGGTATGTGATGTATTGGTGGGGTATATGATGTATTGGTGAGGTATGTGATGTATTGGTGAGGTATGTGATGTATTGGTAATGTCTGAGCTATATTGGTGGGGTATGTGATGTATTGGTGACGTATGCGATGTATTGGTAATGTCTGAGTTATATTGATGGGGTATGTGATGTATTGGTGAGGTATGTGATGTATTGGTAATGTCTGACTTGTATTGGTGAGGTGTGTGATGTATTGGTGGGGTATATGATGTATTGATGAGGTATGTGATGTATTGGTGACGTATATGATGTATTGGTAATGTCTGCGTTGTATTGGTGAGGTATGTGATGTATTGGGGACGTATGTAATGTATTGGGGACGTATGTAATGTATTGGTAATGTCTGCCTTGTATTGGTGGGGTATATGATGTATTGGTGAGGTATGTGATGTATTGGTGACGTATATGATGTATTGGTAATGTCTGCGTTGTATTGGTGAGGTATGTGATGTATTGGTGACGCCTGTGTTGTATTGGTGACGTTTGGTCTATGTGCAGACAAAGGCGTCCGTCTCGTCTTGTTTAGTTGGATGGTGGCAGATGTTCTTAGTTTTAACCCCAGGATGATCCTGGGGTTTTTTTCCTAATTATTTTTTTCTCTGACACAAATGATAATACACTTGCCCTAACAATCCTACCTTATTTTTCCCTAACCTCCTAGTGAAAATATTTGGATATTCTGGGTGGTTAGTAAGACGCGGAGAGCTTTAATAATGAATGGTACAACAAAACCGTAAATACTTTCTAAATTAGTGTATAATAGTTTGAAACAAAGGTCAACAATTCGTTATAATTTCTTGGTAAAACAAATACAGAATTTTAATAAGTTACGGATGTGAAACATGGACCATTGGTGCAGCCGAAAGGAAAAGATTAGAATCATTTAAAAAGTGGTGTTACCGATGATTTTTGAAAATATCGTGTATGGAAATAGTATCAAATACAGAAGGGCTAAGAAAAACAAATGAAAGAAAGAAAGCTTTGGAAAGGTATAAAGCAAAGAAGTGTTAATATGGTAGGACATATACTGAGACGTAAAGTTTGACAGAGATAATAATAGAAGGAGATATGGAAGGAAGAAATTCAAGATGGAGACCAAGAGTGGAGTACATAAATCAGATAGCGAACGATGTTTGCAGAAGAAGGTACAAAGATGTAAAATATTGGCCCAGAATAGACAAAAGTGGAGAGCTGCATCAAACCAACCGCGATATTGATGACCTAATGATGATGAATTAGTTAATTAACAATGAATAAATATTTCTTTAAAAAAACCCAACTAATCGGTGCTATCTATCATATAACTCACTCTTCAGATATTAATTTTAAACAAAATCGTTGAAGCCGTTCTCGAAATATTTATGTTTTTTAAAAAATCAGTCTTCAGTTAACTACCTTTAATTTTAGGTTTGGAATAAAAATAACATTTCGGCCTCCAGGTATGACCATATAACAACAAAATATCATGTTTGAACGAAATTACTCTCGCCATCTTGGCTGTAGCAAGAGAGAGAGAGGGAGAAAAATGTAATAAGCAATTATTTTTAGTTCGGTGACACATAAAACGAAAGGATCTATTATAATATCTAGGCAGAAAATGTTCACGGTTACAATACTTTCTCTACACGCGAAAGTTTAAGTCTTGAAAGTTTGTTAGAAAGTTCTTCCTGTCACATCATATTTCCGCCCCTGCCATTCCGCCTGTGTAATATAACACAATATATCGCCATGACACAGTGCCTAGGGTACCTCTGATCCTTGAAGATTAATACTGCGTCTCTTCACCTGTCAGGTAGCTTACTTCCTGTAGAGAAGGACAGGGAAGTTTCATTTCCTGTTCCCTGCGCTCTCTACATTTCCTCACTCGCGGCACATCAGTTCCTATTAAATGCCCCGTGACGTCATAATATACACACATCTACGTTTTGACTGCATTATATAAACATTATATACACTATGATTGGAACTGCCTTACGATAAAACAATGTACACAAATAAATGTGTGTGTGTGTGTGTGTGTGTGTGTGTGTGTGCAGTGCTTCTTACTACCTGCTAGGATATTCACAAATTTACACTAATGGCTTAAAGACGATGTAGGTGGAAATGAGAGGAAATGTACCTATATTTGTGTGGAGAGGGATAAGGAAACCGTTTAGTAAAAATCTCCTAGTTATACTATAAAAAAAAGTAGCTAAAAGATGTAATGTAAATTCAAGATGTAGACCTAGGTCCCGAGCTACATGCTAGGAATTGGGATAAATAATGTAAATAAATAAATAGGTATACTCAGCCGGGAATCATGCACCAAACTCCTCGTCACCTCCAAACCATACCCGATGAGATTGACATCATTGCCCGCGTGCTCACTGGTGCAGGCCAAAACCACTTAGCTAACCCGCTGTGAATTCAATTTATTTATAATTTATTTAACCTAATGTGAAGTCACTATATGTATAACTCTTTTAACCTGCTGTGAAGTCACTTTATTTAGCAATTCATTAACATCCTGTGTGTGAAGTAGATATATCTCTAACTTATTTAACTTGCTGAGAAGTAGCTAAATTTCTAACTTATTTAACCTGTTGTGAAGTGGCTATATTTCTAACTTATTTAACCCACTGTGAAACTATCAGTGGCCCTAGATAGGATATTTCAGCCTTTTTATTTTAACTTTATAATGACAGGATATCTTTAGAGGTGAAAAATATGTTTAGCTAATTTTTAATGCCATGATAAAAAAAACACTTTGTGAAGGAATTGGCCTTCAACAAGATTCATCCCATCCAGCGGGTTACGCAGGGTTCTTTTAAAAAGTAAAATGGGAGCCAAGAACTTTTATAAATAATGTTTTAATAACCTTCTAAATGGTTTCATTAATTTTAATTTGTTTCATGTAATTTTAGCTGTGTTTATATATTTTTTTCTTTTGTCTGTATATCCTGTTTCAAGTTTATTTCAAATATTTCCATAATATATGATCATACTTTTGTAAATTTACCAATAAAAATCTAAATGTTTATTATATCCTAGCATTATCATGATATGTTAAATTAACGCTCCTTGTTTTAATTATTTTTCAGAATATTTTCTAAAATGTTAAAGAACTTGCAATATTTATTTTAAACTAATTTATCTACTCGTGATGTTAAATATAAATATCAGAAAGTTAATTCTGTATTTAATCATCTTAATTCTGCTCTATTGGAAATTAAAATTATCACAATCCAAAATGATGTTGAAATAGGAACACACAGCCTTTGTCAACTAGCCGGCATCCACAGGTGTCGTGTTTTTTTATATGTTTCTTAATAGTTAGATACTTATTATGTATCTTTATAATATTTATAAGATAAGTAGGTTGTTTAATTTTGAAAATAAACATTTTATTGATGTTATATTTTCTTTTTAAATATGAGGGCAAATAAGTATATATAAAAATAAATGGTACGGGGCACCGCACAGACTTTCTCTCTCTTTCTATAAACTCGTAAGATTTCTGAACGGAATAATGTACATTGTATCATCACCACTCCACATAAGAACACGCATAAAATAATATACAATGATATAGAATCAATGAGAAAAGAGGCGCATCTTTGTCCACCTAAGAACATTTCAAACAGTTTAATGTCTTCCACAAGGGTCAACACTTCGTATTAAAATTTCGATTTCTGGTTATAATTTTAACATTTTATAAGGTGTTGCAGATCTTCAAGTCATTGCATTGATATTTAATTATTCATTTTACATTTTGACCAATAAAAAATGTAAATATTGACTATTGAGTCTAAAATGGAGATAGATCATTGCTGTGCCAAACATTCTCCTAAGGATTTAAGGATAAAATACATACTTTTTTAGATACTTATATTTAATTAAATCTATGGCATTGGAGAATTATTGCGTTAAGACTTAAGTTAGTATAATGTTTACAACTAAAGCTCACAAAATTGTTATTAATATATTTGCAAATATCTCGAAAACAGTTGCTTTATATAAAAATATATGTCAAATAAAGTTTTATTTCTAATAGTCCTACAATTTTGCAATGATAAGTTGTTTAGTTTCTCAAATAGTTGTGGAGACGGAATTAAGCTTCTGTAAAGTACCCAAAAATTCAATTTCTAGGAAATGAAAATAGCCAGTTTATTTATAATCTTAATCAACGCCAGATACGAATTTTAATCAAAATCGTTTGAGCAGATTTGAGAAAACCAATTTTTTTCTCTTTTCGCCCATCAGTTAAACTACCCTTAATTTTAAGTTTTTATAGACACACAGACAGACGGCATTGCAAAGACTATTTTTTAGGGTTGTGGGGGTCATGAGACGTCGACATCCATCAACATTTCAGGTTAGTTTTTTTTTTACGGTCTCAATATTTAACTTTAATGTCACAAAAGTTAAAAAAATTCATATAATTGCGTATAGATTGAAAATTATTGATTTTATAAAAATATTTTCGGATAAATATTTGTATTAATAAATATATACACATATTTGTAATGCTAGTAATTTCATATCTCAAATAGTTTCGGAGATTATTATAAAAAATGTTAATTAACGCATCAGACCGGAGCCCTTAAAGCCATTTTGCCGAAATATTGAGAGTAGCCATTTTGTTTGGAATATTTATTAATGTTCATAAATGAAATTTAATCAAAATCGTTAGAGCCGATTTTGATAAAATCGACTTTTTATCTTTTTTCCCTTCAGTAAACTACCCTTAATTTTAGGGGTAGATATCCAATTCCAAAAAACCCCTCGGGGCAACCCTATGAAAACCAAGATATCAAGTTTCAGCTCAATCGGTAAAATAGTTTAGGCTCTAGTTGGAGGTACAGACAGACAGACAGACAGACGGAAATTCAAAAACCACTTTTTCGGATTCAGAGAGTCATGAAACGTCAAGATTCATCAAAATCTCGAGTTTGAATTTTTTGACGATCACCATACTTTCTCTACCTGTAAGATAGAAAGTAAAAAGGAATTTAATGAATAAATATAGGAAGTACATAGACCAAAAAAGTTAGTAAAAGACAGAGTAGATAAACAATTGATGATAGCCGGACCTTTGATAGGTTTGTAAGTAGGTCAGGGCCCTCAAAGATGCCAACCCTGATATAGACGACCGGTGATTTGGAGTTCGGGGTTCGAATCCCAGTTGGGTGTTCTTGGGATGTTTTCCCATAAATGCTTTACTACTCTCCCTCCAGGCAAATGTCGGTAAACTTCCTGTAAATACAATCTTCCTCATCCCTAAATCATTAGCGTATTTAGTACATATTATCCGTAATAACTGGCAGGTGGTGCTAAGAAAAATAGTTTGAAATAATTAAATATGAATGTACAATATAATATGTGAAGTTATTATCGCTCATGCGTATTACAGTAAACTTTGGGGAGTTAGAGGGAGGGGTTGGTAGCCAGCACCCATACTCTCAGAAATGGGTGCTAGGCTGGAAAAGGTTGGGAACATCTGCTATTAGACCATTCAACCACTGAATGGATACTAGGTTTTACCTAACGAGATAAGCCATGGCTTTAAGGTCAGATGAGAAAGCGAGTCAAGGTCAGTAATTTTGTAGTTTTATAACAAACAGTCTGACACCTTAGCTCAGTTATTGGCGTGTCTGTCACTGATATAAGAGTCCAGGGTTCAACTCTTGGCATGGCCGAAAGATGTAGCATTGGTGAAATGTGGGGTTACCCCTTACTCAGTGACGAATTGTGTGTGTTTTTATAGGTTTAAGTTAGTTTGTAAGACGTGTGCTGATATATTAGTTGATGAAAGTTCAGATATATTTATTGTTAGAATATTCAACATTAATTATATATATAGTTTAATTTATTAATAAACATCAAATATATATATAGGTTTAATTTACTAATAAACATCATATATATATATGTTTAATTATTAATAAACATAATTATATATATAGTTTAATTTATTAATAAACATCATATATATATATATATTACATACACAGACCTAGAACAAAGAAACACAGACTAGCCCCGTGGGACTCTCGAATGTTGATTCATTTGATTAAAATAAAAACTACATAGATACAAATTGTCACCCTAATTAACACCAAAGGGAAGGGGGGTAATTAAAAAAACAGAATGGGAAAAAAGGAGGTACTCGATTGCGGGCCGGGCCGGCAACCAGCAAAAGAATAAGTGTTTAGAGCTGGTAGTGAGGTCACAAGCATATACAATAGTAGTAGTAATGGTAATAATAATAATAATAATAATAATAATAATAATAATAATAATAATAATAATAATAATATGATGATGATTATGATAGTAATAAAACTAGCAATTGTTTTGGCCGAAATAAAAAATATATTGCTTGAGTAAGTTTATTTCATTACATCCACAGAAAAGATTATCATCAATTATCCATATACTCATGAGAAATATTCAACAACAATTTACAATAAGTAGAAAGTATACATGTCTATATTGTACATGGAGAATATTTTATATACTTTTGACATAAATAATATTGATTTAAAATCTGTAACAATACTAACTTTAACTTGCGTTCCTTTCTTAAGGAGAATTTAATTGAACATTTTTAATAACCTCTCTAAGTGTTAGTATGTATAGTTAATATTTTTATAAATATTTTGGGGATTGCTTGTATTAGAACGAGCAATTAACTTCGAAACTTAAAAAATACAACTTTCACAACCATTGTTGCGCAGGTTTAGGGACTATGCCTGCCATCTATGGAAGGAAGCAAACACTAATACCAGATAGTTCCGATGGCTCGGTCATTTTTCTTGGCATTGAATAGGAAATAGTGAGGTCAATAGAAAAAAACAACAGGCTTGAAAAAATTATATGTTGACAATTAATTAAAAAGTAACTTACTATATAACCCAGAAATAAATATGCGTTTAGTCAAGGAGAGTTAAACATAATAGTATAGTAATATATGTTGAACTCTCTCAATAATCTAAGATTTAATAGTTGTTCTACTAATTTAATGAAATAAACTTAAATAGCCCTGCTTGCTGATTTCGTTTACTCACCCCTGCAGACTTCATCAATGCGAGGCGGACACCCCTCGTCAAGACCACCCACCACAGAGAATCCAAACCGCTTGTCATGCTCACCAAGATGTAGCACCAGTTGCAGGATATTAAAAGCCTGTGACATAAATACAGTATTATTTGAGTAAAAAGAACCCTTTGTCAAATACACAAACATTTGTTACAGTCAATATTGATAATATGTTACTATATTACTATTATTATTTCTGGGAATGTATAATATATATTAAAAGTGACAGCTGTATATCCCATAATTTGACGTATAATAGTGTGAAAGTAGATCTAGTAACTTTTCTAGATGTCATCTAAGTCTCTTCCTATGAAAATTATACTGTATCAAAATATAGACATTGTACACAATGTTTCAAAAAGATGTATGACCTCCAACATTTTTTACAGACTCGCCGCAGCTCCTGATCGTGCCATACAGGCAGAGTATGTCAATACCAGAGCTACCCGTACTCGTGGTCACGTGGACTTCCATGTCTGGCTGATATAATGTGGTTTTTTGATGACGGGGAGGTTGTGGTTTCAATCCCGTCAGAGGGTGATTTTTCCCTAAATGGCTTCCCCCTCCCTTTTCATGAAAACAAGAGTACATTTAATCTAAGTTCGACCTGTCTCATCCCTACCTCAATAACGTAGCTAATATGCATTTGGACTGAGAATGTGTTTAAAACGCTGTGATAAATAAAAGAGATAGTCCGGAATATGTATTATTTTAAGGTTTACTAAGTGGTGAAGTAGATTCCTAGGGGTCTGGTTTTTATGTTTGTTTTCAAAAATATAAATCGCTATTAAGTAAAACTAAAACAAACAAAAAGCATTCCAAACTTGTTTGTAACGCTAAACAGTGTGTTAGTATACTCAATGCCAAGCTGCGTGTAAGCTTAAGAAAATAAAAACTTATTTAGTCGGACTTTCTTGGGATTGGAGGAATAACTTATTTGATTGATAAGGGATGAGAAAGATAAAACTTTAAAGGAAATGTAGCCAAATTTAAGAAAATTCTCCCTCGATACAACCAACCGGAATTCAAAGCCCGACCTCCTCATTCCTGGCAAACTAGACTAGATGAATCTGACATTTAGTCCAGATGCCCACCTGTTATAGATATCCTATAAAATATAGATGTATAATAATTTCCTCAAAATGTGTTTTTTGTTTCTCAAAACGTAATAAATATGACAAATTAAACCTGTAAAGATGTAATCAATATTCAGTGTCACAATACCTTTATCGAGATATTTTATATGCGCTTAAATACTTTTTTTTATTGTTTACTAAAATTGCAGCTAATTTGTTTTGGTTTTAAATGACACAAAATTAGGTTTAGTTCTAACCGGTTGCACTACAGGGTGAATTTTAAAATACAATTTCTACTTCTCTCGCACAAAAAAAAAAGTTGTTACATTTATTTAAAATTATCTCTCTTCATCATGATGCCTACCTTAGATTAGTTAGTGTACATTTATGATAGCTCAAATGGTCAGTAATACAATCAGAACTGAATTATATATGATTTGGAAAACATTCAACCCTCATCGTTGGACGTAATATCTAAGGCGTTAGATTTACAATGAAATTCATTGCCGTTGATGGGGAGGTCTGGGATCGAATCCCGTATGGGGGTACCCCAGAGTGGTTTCTCACATGTGATGTTTCCAAGTGGTTTTCCCACCCTCTCTCCACACTGATGTGGGTTCAATTTCTATCAACAGCCCTCGTCATCCTATCTTCTTGGATTAAGACGACAAATAACTCTTGTTTGGTACGTGCTAAATAAAAAATCCTTTCTCTTTGTTGGTAAACATAGATCCCCTGGAAACATCTACCAGTCACACACAACTGACTCACAGATTGTATACCTAACAAATGTTAGGCGGTTTGTAAAGTGTTACATACCTGTTGGTTTCAAAGTTTCACCTTTACTATTATTCTGATGTTAGTGCAGGATAAGAATGATAATTCAATTTATACAACTAAGAAAAGTCGGGTTAATTTGAAATAAATACACACTCATTCATTTGGCAAAAAGATGAAAAATGCTAACGTGAAGAAAAAATCCGTTGTGACCCCAGTTGAGGTTTGAACTTCGTCCTTTCAAGCCAGAGAATAGCCCGATGCACCGAACTATGCTGCCTATAAATTGATTAAATTTCAAAATTATTTCGATTATTAATTTATAACTGTGACAATGACGCTGAATCGGTTTTTTTTTCAATCAAGAAAATATATTCGAACAAAAATATATTTAATCCATTTGTTTTAAAAAATATTCAAATTAATTAGGGGGAAATGTAAATAAAACAATTTCTTGATCCGTCTCATCAACTAAGGTAGAGAATGCCAAAGCCTTCAACTCATGACGCAACCCTCGTTTTGGTTCGAGTCCCGATTGAAACAGATTGTTTGTGTGAACTACGTCTTATTACCTGTTCAGTTATTCCGTGTGTTTACACTAATGGGGAATATGTGAAGAAATGTGGAAGAAATACCCTCCACCATATCAACAGAGCACATCGCAACCAAAGTATAGTCACGTCACCGTGGGAGCTTACAATAACCTCTTTATCAGGACGAGACCATCGGGCCTTGAGTTCACTATTTTCATTGCTAAAAATAAACTAGAGTGGTTCCCCCAAATTTCTAAAGGGCATAAAATAACATTTAATTTTAAATTTTACCTACCCTTTTGAATTTGATTTTAAGCTTAACTCTCCGATTCAAAAATAAACCTCGGGGAACTTCTACATACTTTAATACTAATAAAGAGAAAACAAAACATATAAACCAATATGGTATTCTATTATATTGCTTTCCTTGACCAAACAAAAATAACAGCAACCACAAGAGCAAAGTAGTACACATAAATGGAGCACATTGAATGTCCCAGAAATATTTATAAAAATAACATCTAGTGTTGACAATATATGCTATGTCCAGATGCTCCATAGATTTATATTTTTCTGGAAAACATGTTGATTTTATTATAATAATAAAAATGGTAGTAAACAAAAAGTTTTTGTTTATTTTGCCCAACCTAACTCTTTATTATTATTATTATTATTATTATTATTATTATTATTATTATTATTATTATTATTATTATTATTATTACTATTTAAATTATCTTTAATTTCTTTGAAATGTTCATACAGTATCAACAGTTACATAAAAAAAATTGGTCTCCCATCGGCTTTTCTTCCTTTGGTTTAGAAAAAAATACGTTTTTATCATATGAAGTGTTTACAGGCCTATCACTGTATTATTTATTGGTATTCCTCTGACATGGAACAATTTTAAGCCATTTTCTTATAGTAGTATATAATAATAAGGTAAAATCTTAATTTTCTAATTTTATTGAATATTGTTGAAAGAAAAAATGTTCAACACCCCTTTAAAATAATTTTCCGTTTTGAGAGAGAGGCTGAAATAAGCCCCAACATCGTTCTTTGACAATTAACGTCAGTTCTAAAAATAAAACAATAATGTATTAAACAATATATTATGTTAAAATTAGATTTTAAAAATTACATTAAAATTTATTTAAGATTTAATAACACGAGAAATCTCTTTAAACTGGTTTCAATATCATAAATAAATGGTACGGAACTCTGCACGGAATTTCTCGCTAAATTGTTTAAAAATGGAAGTATTTACTCAAAACTCGTCATATGTGTAAAACGAAATAATACACACTAGCAAACTCAAGCATAAATTGCACTATATTAATGTAAAACTTTTTTAGTCCCAGTTTTAAATTTTATAATTTTATTTTTAAAGACTTAATGTCCTCGTTTGTATGTTTGGACCGATAAAAAAGATCAATATTGGGTCCACAAGGGTCAATACTTCGTATTAAAATTTCAAATTCCAGTTAAAATTTTTGACATTTTATTAAGTGTTGCACATCTTCATGTCATCGAATTGCTATTAAATTCCTCATTTATAAATTTTGACCAATAAAAAATGTAAATATTGACTAATGAATCTAAAATGATATAGATAGATCATTGTTGCACAAACATTTCTCCTAAGAGGTTTAAGGAAAAATACCATAAACTTTTTGGGAGACTTATATTTAATCTATGGCATTGGAGAATTATTGCGTTAAAACTTATGTAGTATCTCTTCATAACAAAAGCTCACAAAATTGTATGACTATATTTGCCAATATCTCAGAAAATTTTGGTTTCATTAAAATATATTTCACATAAAAGTTTTTTATTTTTAATAGTTCTACAATTTTGCAATTATAAGTTATTTAGTATCTCAAATAGTTGCGGAGATACGGAAATTTCAGCTTCTGTAAAGTACCATAAAATTCATTTTCATGGGAAAATGAAAATAGCCATTTTATTTATAATCTTAAGCAACGCCTAGATACAAATTTTAATCAAAATCGTTAGAGCCGAAATTCAAAAACCACTTTTTCGGATTTAGGGGTCATGAAACGTCAAGATTCATCAAAATCTCTAGTTCGATTTTTATAAACGATCACAATACTTTCTCTACCTGTAAGATGGCGAGAAAGTAAAAAAATAGTTAGTCTCCCTATCCTAATCTGTAATTAATAATCCGAGATTCAAACAGACATTACTTAGTTCCAAACAAACAATAGGAAATTGTATATATTGCATCATTGTTAAAAGTCAAAATTTATCGAAAGCCTGGAAAAAACTTAATTGACGTAGGCACATCCCAATAAAAACTAAATATTTAATTTTAAAATGTTATATTTACTAAACCTTAAATATATGATCATCGAACCATCCCGGTGAAGCCAAAAGTAATCATAATAAATGAATAACCTAAAAGCTGACTTAAGAAAGGCCTCTGGACAGGCAGCTACCGCGCTTACATGGTGGCGTACACACAAGATGTGGCAATGATTTCAAGACAAGAACCAGGAATTAAGGTCTTCAGGTAAGTGCATTAGTGTTGTTTCCAATAAATTAGTAGTAAAAATAAATAAGGTTGATTCTTATTTTCCATTTTTTCATTTTCCATTTAATTTATATGAGGTATCTAACGTGAACGTTCTAGAACTAACATAATATCAGCACAAGACTTACAATCGCACTTAACTTTAGAACAGAGAGAACAACCAGTCCCCGGCCGTGAATCCATCACCGTGAAAGCATTTCCTCAATGATACATTTCTCGGCTATGCCGGGAATCGAATCTGGGACCATTAGCTCAGTAGACAGACACGCTAATGAATGAGCCAAGGCATCGGATGATTATTTTCCAAAACTTGATGTTCACTTGGTTACACTTTGAATAGTTTTGTTTTCAAGAATGAAATTATTATATTTTTCAAAATTGTTTTTCTTGAATAATTTAAAACTATTTATCGGCCAGGCATTCTAATCTAGAGAGTATCGTTTGAACATAATGTGCAGATATCACCCCAACTTGTTTAAAAGGAATATAATACTTAGCACTGCGTCTTACTACCCGTTCAGGTTATACGCTTATATACTTATTACGCTAATGGGTTAAGAATTGGGACGGTTGAATATAAAGGAAGTGAATCAGCATATGCGTAGAGGGCGAGTGAAAATCCATATAGGAAAAACCACCCCCAGTTCACCCAAGCGAAAATCGAACCTTGATCTCCCCGTCCTCGGCAGTCTAGCTCAACACGAAACTAGAGCGTTAGCTAACTACGACATCGAGGCGGATGATTAAAAGAGAGGAAAAGGCTTTGTTTACTAACTTGAAACTAGGCCTAAAAGATGAATGTGCTAACCACTCGTACAAGCCTAGATAACTGATAATAGTGATGATAATTTTGCTTTGTCGTTAATATAAGCTTACTTTCTCCTAGGTTTCTTAATGGAGTCTATGGTTCGATTCCAAGCTATGCATAATATAGGTCCTAGACAAATAATATGAGAGAAAGTTTAATTTTGAGGATATTCACCCACATTTTTGTAGAGGGAGAGTGAGAAGCCATATAGGAAATACTACTCTCGATACACACGACTGGGATTTGAGTCCCGACCACCTGCAATCCTGTCCAACACAAGATGGCCATGCGATCACCTATGCAGGGGATTTTATTATTCCCGTGATGTGAAAGAGTGAGTGATTCAGCAATATCAGACTCACTTCGACTAAAAAGGCTTATTAAAGTTGTGCCAAGTAAGGTTATAACTGTTGTGACTTGAGTTTAAAAGGTTAATGTTAATCCCAAATTACAGTTGGACCACGTATACCTGTTAGAACTTGCGTTTAAAAGGTTAGTGTTAATCCCAAACCATGGTTAGGCTACGAGTTTCTTCTTGGGAGCTGTAAACAAGGTGTACTAACTCGACCCCGGCTGTTGTGGCAATCAAGATGAGCGAAAAACATCAAGTGATGGTTAGCAAGATAAAATAAAATGCTTTGTCTAACCAAGTCCAACTTAACCTAACCTAAACAAACCTAACCAACTATAAGGCAAAAAGATTGGCGGGCTGAATTCATATCTATCCGCCGGTATACTACCTGTTATAATCCTCCTGGTCAGTGATCGTGGCCAAACTTTGCAAGAGAAGGGGTCTCTTATGCGCCAGATTTAAACGCTTTTAAAACATTTATAAATCTATTGGCCATATGTTAAAAAGAAAAGTAGTTGAAGTAATACAGAGGATATCGACTTTTTTTTTTTTAGAAATGGCCGTTTCTAAACTTTTTTTGGACCTCCCACCCACATGACAAGAGTTACCCTCACAAATTATTAACCAACAGAACAAATAGTTGGATATAATGATATATGATTAGTCGATACCCGCATCGAGGGTCACGTGATCGAACGCGTCTCTCTCGTGTTGGACCGAATTGCTGGTGACGGGGAGATCAAGGTTCGAAACCTGGGAGGTGAAGGTATAGTGAGAGTGATTTTTCCTGCCTAGTTTATAAATAAGGGCACATTTCCTCTCAAATTCTATATGTTCCATTCTTATCATATTAGTGTATTTATTAAAGTATGCGTATTACCCAAATGAGTGGTAAAGCACAGTGTAAAAACAACCAAAACTAGTGATGGGTTGTATTCATTAGTTTATGAATCCCATAAAAAGTTAACTTTACTTTATTAATTCTTAGGTTGCTATAGAAATTATAAACAGTAATTAAATGTTAACATTTTTGTTAAGTCAATTAACTGTTAGTTGTTAAATTAATTATCTGGAGTCCAGCTGTTTTTACTATAATTGTGTTAGGCTTACCCGCCTCGGTAACGTAGTTGGCTAATGTTATATTTGCGTGTAGAGCCAGACTGCCAAGGACGGGGAGATCGAGGTTCGAATCTCAGTCGGGGGAACTGGAGGGGGTTTCCTAAATGGTTTTCCACTCTCCTTCCACGCAAATGCGGGTTCACTTCCTCTAAATTCAACCTTCCCAACTAACCCATTAGCATAATTAGTATTTAAGCGTATAAGTTAACCCGAACGGTTAGTAAGACGCAGTGCTAAATAATAATAATAATTATTATTATTATAATGTGTTAGGCTATGCCCCCAATAAGCAGGTTAAAGGTTCTAAAATAATTTTTAGCTCGAAATTTGGAAGAAAACAATAAAATTACTTTTTAATCCCAAATCCAATAGTTTATCGAATCTTTGAATCTCGAGTATCCTTAAGGATTCGAGGATTTGAGGGATTTTAGGATTCGAAGGCCTTATCTTTAGTTTTAACATATTCCTTGATCAAGTTGTTGTGATTAGAGTGTAGGTTTCGAACAAAATCGATCGTACTTTGGTCCAGACCTGGCCTTCTCCAGAGTTCCCCAAAAGATGGTGCTGATGCTGCGCGCCGGGGAGAAGACCATTGATCAAGTTCTCTCGGTGAGAAAATGTCTGGAAAGAAGACAGCGTCCGGGCGGTCCACAGATCGTCCCCTGACGCGTCCTAAATAAACAAAGAGAATGATTAATAATAATTAAGACGGAAGATAAGGGGATGACTAGTTGTTAAGTAACATAAGATGATATACTAAGGTCACATGGATGAATGATCTGTCTGGCTTTAAGTGAATCGAATTACAATTTAGCATGCAAAGCAGAGATTCATAACTTTCGAAAATCGCTGGTTGTTTCTGATTTTGTTCTTCCTCGGGATCTCTAAGATGCTGGTGTGATATATTTTCCTTAGCTATGTTTTGTGTGTGTGTGTGTGTGTATATATATATATATATATATAAAATTAAGTGAATTTTTAATTTTAGCTTTGTTTATTGTTATTATGTATACTGTTATTCGTGTGGTCCTGAGCGCTGTGTGATATCTACCGCACGCAGAGGTCTGAAATTTAAATATTGGTAGCCCCTGTGCACGAACATGCGCATAGTTTTTACACTTTTTAAATTTATAATAACCCTTTTTCTATCCCTTTAAAAATACTATTAGATTTACGTTTTGGGATTTTTACTCTTTTTGCCCTTTTTGTCTTTTTTTTGCACTTTTTACACCTTTTTAAACTTTCTACCCCAAAATATTTACCCCAGGTTAAGCCGGGTACTTAATGTAAAATAGTGGTAAAAGTGCTAATAGGGTGAAAAGGGTAAATATGGTTGAAAGCAAATATAATTTTTTTAAAATAAAGGGTAAAAAGTGTAAAATGGACTGAAAGGATCAAAAGGGGAAAGATAGCAATAACGTCTAAAGGCAAAATATGCAAAAAGAGCTAAACGGCAAAAATAATAAAAAGGGCAAAAATTACATCTAACAAAAATAAACATGCTATGAGGATTACAAGAGCAAAAAGGATAAAAGTACCAACAGGCCAAATTGGGTAATATGGGCAAAAATGGGCGAAAAGGTGAAAAGATGCATTTGTTAAATTGGGGTAAAAGAAGTAAATAAGGTAAAAAGGGTGAACGGCGTAAAAAAGGTAAATGTGGTAAAAAGAGTAAATTGGGTGAAAAGGTTAAATGGTGAAAAAGGGTAAATGGGGCAAAGAATGCTAAAATAGTTTGATTGGATATACTTTTTTTACCGTTTTGACCCTTTTTGCACTTTTTATACTGTTTTTACCCTTCAAATCTTTCTACCTTAAAATAATAGGTGCCCTTTTCACAAATTTTTTTTCCCTATTTGCCCCTTTATACGATTTTTACCCTATTTATTTATCCATTTTTAAATTTTATCGTATTTACTTTATATCCCTTTTTGACTTTTTACACCTTTTTTTTAACCTTTTTACTCATTTTACGCTAAAATAGTTATCCTGGGCAAAGCCGCCTACTTTAATGCCATTTTGATATAAAATAAAGAATTGTTTCAAATAATTATACCTATAGTTAAAAAATCATTGAAAGGATTACATGAGGTCTCAATACAAAGAAAATACCCATGGTCCAGTATTTTTTAAAGAAAAGGTTTTGTTTATCTAGTATATTTTTTCCTTTAGACACTGGAATGACAAATTACCACCTAATTTTATAAACAGTATAATTTTGTCCTAATATGCGTTCTCACATTTTATAATTTGCTAGCGTATAACCCAAACGGGAGTAAGACGCGGTACTAATTAGATAAATACAAATATAATTTGACTCACCGAAATAATAGGACCAGGACTGGAACCGGTAAACATTTTGGAACCAGCTCGTCGCTAAAATACATAATTGGTTTTCCAACCTTGTCCACAAAACTCTGTTATTTACCGAAAATAATTATATAATTGCACATAATCCATTACAAATATATTGCGCAGACCCAAGTCGGTGAGTCGTAGAATTTCAGCGCCGAGGGAATGAATGACTCACTGTAATGAGACAAATCTTAAGTAAACTTCCGTCTCTACACTTCACGTCAATACAATATCGACATCTGGGTACGTACTTTACTGACTCATTCACATCTGTAGTCGAGTGGTCTAAGGCGGGGGTTCCCAAACCGTGGATCACTAGACAAATTTCATGAATTTCAAAAAGTTTTTTAAATGTGAACATTTTGTCATCATTTAAAAATAGAAAATCAAGAAAAAATGAGAAAATGAAAAGTATAAGCCTTTCCCCTTCCCACCACACCCTTTTAGTGTCCAAGGGTCGTGAAATTTTGTCATTCTAAAAATGAATAATAATATTTAGCACCACGTCTTACTACCCGTTCGGGCTATACGCTTAAATACTAATTACGCTAATGGATTAGGAAGTGGGAGGGTTAGATTTAGAGAAAGTGAACCCGCATTTGCATGGAGGGAGAGTTTAAACCATTTAGGAAAAACCACCCTCAGTTCACCCGACCGAGATTCGAACCTCGATCTCCCCATCCTCGGCGGTCAAGCTCAACACGACTAGAACGTTCTAAAAATTAAGTCATAATTATAAAGGTTGAGGAAGTACGGTATAATGCGTCACTCTAGCAGAAGAGGGGACTGCCGTTGATGGTGAGATCGGGGTTGGAATCCCAATCGGGTGTATTGAGGGCGGTTTTGTCCTAAATGGTTTTCCACTCTCCCTCCAAGAAAATGCTGATACACTTCCTCTAATTCAACTTTCCGAATCCATAACACATTAGTGTTATAAGTAGAGCCCGCAATTTTATGTGGTATCAACCTACAAAACATGTACATAAATATGTAGCAAACTCAGTTAAAATATGTGATATTGAATAAACCTTCTTTCCTTCTTTTACCACATTAATAATACATACATATCTTGTACATAATTTGATAAGCCCGTTCCTGATAAAAGAAATTACGATAAAACGGCTCAAGAGATTTTGACAAACGACCGTTCATTTTTAAGGTTAGGGGTTCAGGATGTTGCCAAAAACATTAGACTCTAAAGAAACCCCAATTTTCCCAGTGAATTTTCAGCTTTTCATTCTTTGTTTACATCACCATGAAAACCCTGAGTCGTGCTTGGTTTTACACTTGTAAATAAAATATTTCTCTTTGGTTGAAAATAATAGCCCAATTCTTACTTGAGTGGTTTGGTGCAACAAATAGATAGAGAGCTGGGAGAGGGGTCGTTCTGAAGTCCTCATCATGGCGTGAAGGGGGATAATAATTATATTTAACACCGAAAGTTAGAAATTTATGTTGAGCTGATAACCTTTAACTAGAAAGTTGAGTGAGGGCTTATTATATATAACTTTTCCCAATAAAAAGTTTAGAATATATTTTAGTACAATAATATGCTGCCATCGCAGCAATGATCCACTAGTAAGATTATTTTTTATACGGAATTTAATTTTATGGTTGCAAATTTCTTAAGGAAGTAATAGAATAAACCCTTTTTATAAATATATACACGTCCAATTACCTTTTTAACAAGTTGCATTATTAGTTTGTTTTACTCCACTTAAATTTCCCATTAATTAAATACTTCACTAAATGGCATTACATAACTGATTTTAGAAACCACACAAACACTACAAACTTTCAATGAAAACTTTATTGTTGCTGGCTCTTTGAAAACCAGCGATCGTCAGACCACTCCCTATTTTTTAAAGTCACTTTCCTGGAATTATTTTTATCGGTTCGAGGTTAACTGTTTGATCTCAACATACTAGTCTTTATATTACACCTACCCGTGTAAATATGGTTGGTCTTGTTTGCTTTTCAAAAGACCGTTCTACGCCGTGTATTATTGTGACAAGACCTCAAATTACATTTTCTTCATTGATTGTGTGTTCTGTTTCCGTCAATTGTTCTTTGCCTTGCCGCTTTATATAAGTTTTTTTCTCCCGACCAAAGAACAACGGGAAAATGATCAATCAATCAGGTTCAATAACTATTGTGTTTACAACTTGTCAACTAGTGTTTACAAACTGACACGCCGTGGGAGGAACGCGCTGTTCTAGCAACGCCGCGTTCGCTCCTCTACATAGCACGAGAAACGTCAGACACAGAGTTACGTTATGACCAGTGTAATCTTCTCTGATGAACCAGTATACTTGACTTGGACTTTGCTCACTGCCATACCTACACTGGGTACATACCTTTATGAAAGTACAGGTTGCTTGAAAATTTAACAAATCGCTTAGAAGTATTTCACCCAAGAAATACATTTGATAATACCACAGTAAGAAAAAACTACGCAAAATATGTAATTTTATATAATATCTGGGAAAATATTTAGAATTCAGTAAAACAGGTAAAAATATTTAAAATTGAAAATACAATTCCAAACAGCTAAATTCGTAGATAGTTCGCGTTTCCCATTTCTAGCTGGCAGGATTAAAATTTAAAATTACATGAAAATAAGGGCTCTAGTACATAAAAGCCCTGGATGTATAATCTATATGAGTGGTAAGACGGGGTGAAAGGAACCTACTAACGGTTTAGCAAAATATTAATGTTTTAGAGAAGTGGTAAAGCAAACATTCCCCCTATAGTACGTGTACGTAGGTCATAGAGAGGGCGCATAGTTGACACTAACAACAACAATAATAACTAAAAAGAATCGCATCAGGTCTATCATTGCAATCAACATCATCCCTACAAGCGGAGAGCTGGTAGCTTTGAGAAAAAAACAAGAGCAGTCCTTTTCATTGACATGACTAAACCAAATTATACTGTTATTAAATATTGCCGCTTTTGTTTCTTTCTTTTTTTTTATCAAATATTGACTTTGTTTTATTCTTTTTACATACATTTTTTTTAAATCATTAATAATTATAATTGTATTATTTTATGGTAGGATTATTGGGATTCTGGTATGGTGGAAAATACCATTATATATAATTATTATTATTTATTATATTTTAGCAGCAAGTCTTACTACCTGTTCAGGTTTTACGCATATATACTAAGCTAATGAGTTAGGGATGAGTAAGGATACATTTAGAGGAAGTGTACCCACATTTGCGTGGAGGGAGCATGGAAAACCGTTTAGTAAAAACTCAGTACACCCGACCAGGATTCGAACACCTACTTCCTCGTCATTGGGAGTAAGGTTTTAACAGATTTTTTTTACGCTCTGTTATATTTCTCTCCCGGACTATAGTAATTTAACTAAACTAATAATTTAGTGTAGGAATGAGTAAGGCTTAGATTTAAAGGAACTATAACGCCATTTTCATGTTGTTAAGGTAGGAAGCCGTTAGGGAAAACCAACCCGAAGTACATCCAACCGGGCTTCGAACTTCACCGTCACTGACAAACATGACTAGACGAATTTGACATTTAATACGCGTGCTCTCCAATGCGGGTTAAAAAACCTATCATTTATCATAAATCTTTGCATTACTTTGTTTAAAAAGTTAATATAAAAGAATTGCACTTTTATGTGAATCTCGGTTGGATTACAATCGTGCACGTACGCCTACTGCTCTTAAAGTCTCGGGTTCGATTAAGTTCAGTACATCCTAAACATTTATTATTAGTTAAATTAGGCTACCTCTTTTCGCAGCGATGAAGTTCTGGTGAAGGACTAGGCTGTTATGTTCTAAGAATTAGTTAGTTTGTAGGTCGTGTTATTATACCATCAGTGCCTGTGTAAGTAGAGTGGACACCTATTGTAAAAAAAAAAGCTACCCACCAATTGGGTGGACGTTAATATACCAGGTTCTCAACTAGTTTGTTTCTTGTGCACATGCTCCTACTAATAACACGAGGTCTCTAGTTAATCAGAACAGAGTGTACCACAACATTTATCTCGTGAAAGTAAAGAAAAACAAAAGCAATCGTTCAAAGAGTCACTGGTGCATGTCGTGTTCAGGGCAGTGGCGAGACCACTTTGAGATTAATATACAACTTAGGGATAGAAGCGGGATTGAATGGAAAGAAAGAAGAAGAAAAAAACACATTGGTGGTCACGCAGTCTAAAGTGTCAGTCACGCTAAATACTGGATTGCTGTCTACGTTGAGGTTGAGGATCGAATCTTGTCTGGGTATACTAGAAGAGTTTCCAAGCGTGATTTATCATCATAGTGTTAAAATACTCTCTCCTCGCTAATGCAGCTGCAATTATTTGTAGAGATACCTTCCCTTCCATTCACCTTAAATTAATTCATTCATAGCCTGTGAAAGGTGTTATTAAAATATAAATATAAATAAAAGATACGACACAATCTTACATACTTTCTTACATAGTATATTATATTTAGAAGTACAACACATTAGCTCATCCGGTAGCACGTATTTCTACTGAGCTAAGGATCACGGGTTCGATTTCCGGAATGGCCGGGAAATTTATCATAAGTGAAATGTGGGTTTCTCCTTTAACAGTGATGTATTAACGGTGGGGAGATGGGTTTTGTGTCTGCTCTAAATTAAAGTTAGTTAATGAGTCGTGATGTTGATCTAATCAGTCGGTTCAGAAAGTACACGTAAAAAACCTCAAATAGTTGAAAAATTTAATTAGGAATAAAAATTAATAAAAATCTGTTTCCAACCAAATAATAATTTTTTTCTCAGAAAAAAAACCAACATATTATTTTGATAATCATATTATGTAGCACAATTCAGATATAAATCCAAATAAAATTGTTTGAAGTTTTTTTCTAAAACTTCAAATTTTCAAATATAAGTCAATTGTAAACTAACCTCAAATGAATGTATTTAGAAAAACCAAATACCTTCTTATTTTAAAACCCTACCCAAATATTCACTTTGAACCAAATTGTTAGAACCACTTTCGAGATATTTTGAATTTTCAAAAACCAGTAATCAGTAAACTAGCTACCCTTAAAAACATAATTAAATTTACGATTTGTCCTCGAAGTATCACCATATAACATCTAAACATAAAGTATGAACGAATTCCATTCAACCGTTTTGCCTGTAGCCCCAGATATAGACAGACATACAGGGGGATAGATAGCCCTGTAAAACCATTTTTTGGGGGTCAGAGGGCGTTTGAAATGTCAAAATCTATCATACTCTCAAGGTGGAAAATGTTCACGATTTCAATACTTTCACGAGAAAGACGAAACAAACATTAGTCCAGTCGACTACGAGAGTGATCTCTGCCTAAAACCATTCATCCACTGAAGGTACCAAATATATATAATACTAGCGGACCCGACAGACGTTGTCCTGCCCAAACGTTGGCTTTTCGTTTGGGTGGCATAATTGATTTCGATAATAAAATAAATACTATGTGATCATCGCAATTACAAATTCACAATGAACTCCAATTAGTGAGTTACACAAATATTACAAATTCAGTGTTTGTCAAGAGAACATACAAAATAAAACATCTTTTCATTTTTGGCATTTCGCCCACAACTCCATAAATATCAGCTGTATCGAAAAAAATTGCGAAGCTTGCCTACAACTTTGTATGCCGGGTACAGCTAGTTTTATTTTATTGACGTACCTTCAAATATGACAAAAATAAAAAAAAATTCCCTAAAAAATAAAAAAAATCCTAGAACCCGATTGCAGCGCCACCTACCGGGTCCAATTGTGAATCTAAACCATCCACGGACCCACTCAAACACACACACAAAAAATTATAAAAATCGGTCCAGCCGTTTAGGAGGAGCTCAGTGACATACACACGCACAGAAGAATTATATTTTTTAAGATGTGTCTCGGCTACATCACTCTTAACCCAGTTTGCGGAAAGAATGGCCAGTAGGACTATTGATGTACCGTTACCCAGGAGACGCCAGAATGCATTAATCTTACATCCTTCCCGTGAAGGCGCTTTTCATGTATCAATGAGATGAGGTGATGGTGATAGTGAGTATGAGGGTGTAGAACAAGTGGACATACTTAAACCTAGCTAAGCCTAACTAACCAAACCTTGTTTCTCTTTGGTGTAATTCCACTTTCGAGAAAACTACCCAAGGTACCAGCCGGGAATCGAACCCTGTACCACTAAGCTTATAGCCGGGTGCACTGACCACTACACCGCGGGGCCGATAGGTACCAAGATGATCGCTCTCATTGGAAAGTGCCAAGCACTGATCCGACAGACCCGAGTTTAAATCCGACTAGCGTCATATGATACAGTCACCCCCATTTGGTTGATGAAAGTATTTTATCTTTGAATAATTATTGTATAACAGTATGGTTGGATAGAGATGTGGAAGGTAGTTTATAGGAAATGTATCCACATTTGCATGATGAGGCGATAGGAAAACCACAGTGGTAAATCAGTGTGAGACTCCACTACCAGTGTACACGAGGTCGAAATTTGAACCTTGAACTCTCCACCTATAGTGTGAGCCTGACACCATAGGCCGCGTGACTACTGCTGCGTGTCACCTCAGATTAAGACTATGATTGGCTTGTGCTATCGCAAGGAAGGTCGAGTGATGGATCCTGTCAACCTTCAGTCTGTACGGAAACACCACGCTAATTACAGGTAGCGTGTATGATTGTCCTCACTTAACCTCGCCTCCCAAACCCTCCCTCCCACGGCAAGATGAGGCCATAAGCAGACAATCGTGACGGACGTGAGAAAAATGGCAAGCGGTCAAGGGCCCTGACAAAAGGAACTGCCCCAAGTGGGATAGACCCAAACATCTTGAACAAACACGCTTCACAGCAATTAACAGAGGAAAAAAATAAGATAGTTTACGCTTACATTTTACTATGTATTTTTTAATTTTAATAAAAGGGGTTTACCTGTACTGGTGACCGCGTTGTCTGAGGCGTTAGACTCGCACTATACTTCATCACCGTTGATGAGGAGGTTGGGGGCGCACAAAGCTGTGCCCGAGTAGGGCCTACAACACATTTAATTCATAGCCTTAATTATATTCAAGGGTGCCACCTACTTGAAGAGACATATTATCATCAATTGGTTTTTTTTTTCCTGCCCTTAGTCATACTACCCGTCAGGTACATACTCATTTAATTATGTTAGTGGGGTAGGAATAAAGAAGTTAACATTTTGGAGTAAATGTAATTAATGTGTGTGAGACAGGGAAAGCCACCTTTAATAGTTCCAGTTGGTATTCAAACCCCAACCTCTCCATCACCGGCAACATACACTATATGAGCCTGATATTTAGTCCACATGTCCATTGCCACGAGTATTTACTGTATTTCTTATCTTCATAAATCTTAGTTCTGAAGCTTCAAAACTACGATCCTGTATTAGGCCTATGGTCCGGTTAAAAATCACTAGGCGTGTTTTCGTGGTTGACCTGGTATCGATGTTAACGACCACAGCGTTTTCGTGGTTGACCTGGTATCAATTTTAACGACCACAGCGTTTTTGTGGTTGACCTGGTATCGATGTTAACGACCACAGCGTTTTCGTGGTTGACCTGATATTGATGTTAACGACCACCACAGCGTTTTCGTGGTTGACCTGATATTGATGTTAACGACCACCACAGCGTTTTCGTGGTTGACCTGATATTGATGTTAACGACCACCACAGCGTTTTCGTGGTTGACCTGGTATCGATGTTTACGACCACAGGGTTTCGCTGTTGACTTGAAATCGATGTTTACGACCACAGCGTTTTCGTGGTTGACCTGGTATCGATGTTTACGACCACAGGGTTTCGCTGTTGACCTGATATCGATGTTTACGACCACAGCGTTTTCGCTGTTGACCTGATATCGATGTTAACGACCACAGGGTTTTCGTGGGTTGACCTGGTATCGGTGTTAACGAAATGTTTAAGACCAAGACGATACCAGAGCTCGATTTGGTAACGCTTTCCTTGACCAAACTAAAGAGAAGGGCTACGACTAATGAGCCGAGAATTTGTGTGCCAATTTCTAAACAGCATCACTTCTTATGTTAGATTTAAACGAGTATAGCTTCGTATTCAATGGATTTTAATTTTTTGTAAATTAAAATGTACAGCAATTACTAGGTAAACATATATGGCAGTAAGTAGATACTTGAAAACCGTTTGGTTATGGATAAAATAAAGAGAGTACTATATGATCTAGGCCTAGACTATTTAATATTACATATGCACTTTATGTTTTCTTAAGTTTATTTTTGGGAAGATATGTTTAGCTTGATGTGTTGTGTAAATGTTAGGACTAGTCAAAATAAGCACCAATCTAACTAAGAATAAAATTAAATAGCTCATTTTCTGTCGATTTGCAGTACATGGAATAGAATTACATACATTCACCTACCAGCTGTTAGATCTACTTTAACCCAACCACTATTTTTGTTTAAGAAAAACATCTCAACATCGTTTTCGCGCTTCACCTTGGTCAGAACCACTTGGTCGTAAATCCTGGATACCAGGACGTAACCAGGTCAGTGGCGAAAACTAGCCTAATGTTCGAGGAAGGTTAAGCCACGTTGACGCGGTCCAAATATATTTAGAACACAGCTTGGACCAAGTGTTGTTGTACAAGTGCACTTGATCCAAGTTAGTCGCCACGGATTAATGACTTGGACAGGAAAGTAAACATAAAAAAAGATGGTGGATTTGGTTTTGGAGAGCATAAAAGTGGTCGCTGATATACTCATTCAGTAAGTTGAAAACCATAAAAACAAGTCCAAAAATAAAAATAAAAGCTTGGACCCTGAATTCTGATACTTTAAGCTCTTTGGAGCTTCCTCAAATATCCTCCGCGAAGCAGCGGTTGAAGATGAAGACAATTTCATCTACAATTAACTACTGTGCAAGTTGTTGAACTGCTAGGACCTGTAAAACAAAAAATTCAAGAACTTGAATGCGTATAGCCTGAACAGGTATTAAGACGCGGTGCTAAAATAGAACTTGATACTAACACGAGAGCTGTAATATCTGCTCTTCGTTACAATAAATAACACTCCCTTTGCCTCATTCAGTTCCATGAACCCTACATTTTGCCTATCCGTCCATTTGATTATTTTTATAACATTCCTTTTACGGGTTTCACTCTCCGTTTTTTGAGACGGCGCCATTTTGAATCCCATCAAAGTTCGACTTGGATTCAAGTAAAGTTGAAGTAGACTATTTTGACAATACCATTATAGTTAGAGAGAAGGCTGGCTCTGTTTTTGTGCCGCTAGTTTTTCGATAGTGCAGATTGGTGTTACGAATTTTTTATTATTTATTTATATAATCGTAGAGCTGGGCGAACCTTTGTACAAATATCTATCTTCACGAGCGTCACCCGGAGTCAAACAAGGGATCCCTTAGACCAGTGTGCTCGTTACTGCTGGTATGCAAATAAATTAAGCTATTAGTTGAAATCAGGAACGTGTATGAAAAATTCCATTGCTCCTTTTTTTTGCTGAGAATCAATTTTATTTTTCACGTATTATTTAATCTATTTGTGTTTCAAACAATTATATATTCATCGACAGACTCACATAAATTCTATTAAATTTTCCCTTTTTCAGTTTTAGATTCGACCCAAATTAAGTTGGGGGGGGGAGGGGGGGGGGAAGGAAACGTTGGTTAAGCTAAGTATTTTTGAAGTTTTTATAGCAAAAAACTGTTTTGGCCAAAATAAAAAAAATATTGCTTCAGATGATCCGTTTAGTTAAACTTTCTACGTTTAGTAATCGCAACAGTCTTGTAATATTCGTCTTGAGGAAGGCCTGGATTTTGATAACTTTTTTTTTTTTGTACATTAAAGACAATGCTCAGGTGTATAATGCATAAATTCCGATCACGATCCCCTTGTTGTAAAAATTTATATTTTATGTGTCATTTTTGGTGATTGTTTGTCATTTTGGAATTTTAGATCATATTTTCTTGGTTTGCGTAATTTTTAAGTCATTTTAAGGTATTTATGAATCATTTAAGGGCAATTATCTTGAATAAGAATATTTTTAGTAGTATCAATATTGTATACATGTATGATGAATTAAACATAATGTTCCCAACAAATAGTCGTCGGAATGAGAAGATAATGTAGGCAATGAACTTTGCATCCTCTCTTCTTTATTTTAATCATATTTAAGTCATCTAAATCCGGGCCTTGGTTATAAGCATTATGGGCTGCATTTGAACATAAACTTTTTTAAATAAGAGAAGTCAGGGATATCATTTTTGATGGGGCAAAAAAGAGGACATGATGATTATTAAAAGTGCTTAAATACCATGATTTTTCAGGTATATAGAATTAGAGGTGGGGAGGTTAGTTTTTAACACGCTATTAAGGCCGCACTACAAAGATTGTCGAATTCATAATGTTAATTTTACATCATAAGAATCACAGACAAAAATTAATAGGTGATGCGATAGAGCTTTTTTTAGCATTCCACTTTCCCTCCAAGCAAATGTTGGTACACTTACTCTAAATTACACTTTCCTAATCCCTAACACATCACTGTATATAGTACATAGGCGTACAACCCGAACGGGTAAAATGACGCTGTGGCAAAAAAAACTAGATTTGTTTGATATTAAGACGTTCCAAAAAAAATCTAGTTTTTTTGTCACAGCGTCTTAACACTTGTTCAGGTTATACGCCTGTACTAATTAGGCTAGAGAGCTAGCGGTAAGGAAAGTTGAATTTCAGAGGAAGTGAACACGCATTTGCATGATGGGAGAGTGAATAACCATTTAGGAAAAAACCACTACACCCGACCGAGATTCGAATCCCGATCTCCCCATCATCAGTAGTCTAGTACACTGCAAGAGTAGTGCCGTAAACCATGTAGCCACCAAAGCAGGTAATAATATAATAAAACTTTATTAATTTTTGTTACGAAAATATGCTACTGTTTTTAAAAGGCTCTTTTTATAAAAATTTGAACATACACTCCGTTTAACCTGAAGGGTAGAAGTCTTACCTTAATGGTTTACTCTATGGAGTCGATCTCTTAATAGACGCTCGCATCGGTGGTCACAAGATCTAAGGCGTCACTATCGCAATAAACTGAACTGCCAATGACGGGGATACCAAAGCTCGAACGGTTTTACTGGTGGTATTTTTTCATAAAGGGTTTTCCACTCTTCCTCTAAACAAATGCTGGTACCCTCCATAAATTCAACCTTCCTCTTCCCTAACACATCGGCGTAATTAGTACATAGGCATATAATCCAAACGGTTTGTAAGACGCGGTGCTGAATTCAAAGCTTGAGGACATCATAAAATCCAAACACAATTTCCAGAAATTGAAGTTATGAAAGTTGTCGAGACCCGCCCTTGGGCCTTTTTTTCAGGAAGCCCCGCAAGTGGGGTATAGAATGTTTGTGAGCCCCCTGTAAGAAAGGGGAAACAGGTAAGAGTTTTAACAAGGGGCAGTGCAGGTATCGCCCTCACATGGGAGGGGCGGTGTGTCCTCCTCACACAAACAGTGGACTGGAGAGGGCGGGTGAGCAACAAGGTGTGACATTTCTCACAGAACTAACACCCCGCGCACGAACTATAGGGAACCACGGCAATAGGTAAAGTTACCGCATATCCATCGCCAAACATAATGATTTGTACTACTATATGTTGAGTTATTGTTACTTTTGGCAGTCAGAACAATCACAATAAACAAAATATTGGTTTAAATTATCAACCGTCTTAACATTATGGAAACATGAAATTATGAAAATAACCGTTGGGATGTTTCTTTTTTTTTGTGGAAGCGGCATCTGTGGCTCACTTAAAAAAATGCTTTTCAAACGAGATCTTCTAAAATGCGGTGTGATCATTTGAAATCAAGATAGCGAGCCAGCCGAAAGAAGAGCGGTTGATGAAGTCATACACGCCGTGAGGCGTTCTTATGCTGTTTACAAAATAAAAATGTTTTATTTTGAAACTAATATTTTGTATGACTCTTCCCCTCTCTCTCTCTTGGTTATAAAAAATTTATTTATTTTGATGACCAGTTACAATAAGATACCAGTGTGAATATAATAATTTTGATTAATTATTTCAAGTACCTGCCATAATATCTCTGGTTGCCACAACCGCAAAACAAAAAACATAATAGTTTTATTGGTACATTGTGTTATTTCAATAGGTTACAAAAACTCCAATCATACAGTAATCCTTAAGGAAGTATTATTAGATTCATTTAATCAAAGTTTGTATACATACAGTTAAACCTGCCTTAAACGGACCCTTTATTTAACGGAAATTTGTTTAGGGTGAAAATATTATTCAGCCCCGTGACTTTAGGACTGAAAAATATGTTAAATTCCCTGGATTAAACGGAAAATGTCTAACGCGAAAACGGCAATCAAACTAAGCCTTTATAAGGAAAATTTCCAATGTTCCAAGTGCATCGCTTAGAAAAATTTAAGGCATCCTATACATTCTACAGAATTTTGTTTTCTCTCACTCTTTCGTTATTTTAAGAGGAGTTGAAAGTTGAAATGTTAAAACAGGTATGTTTCCTTTCACCCTCGTAGTTCTTTTGTTATTTTGCTTAAAAAATTGTGAACTGTAATTACCTCTTGATTGTTATCTTTGTTCCTCCCAGTTTCCGCGCTAACGACTTATCAATCACCTTTGAAATTCAGCTTTTAATGGTACAGTACTACCTCTATTGAATTTCAATTGTTTGCTCCTTCCGGAAAATTTACTCAATAAAGCTCTGGGTCTACATTTTTCACTTGAGTCTGGCAGTTGTCATGATGGCTTTAAAGACAAGAGTTGTGCTTGATCTTAACACGAGAGTAAAATTGATTCATGTGAGTGAGCGAGATAAATTGTCTGTTGAGCAGATCTTGAAGATGTTCAACGTCGGTAGAACTCAAGTGTACAAGGTTCTAAAGAAGAAAACAGAAATTTTGACACTGTGGTAGAACTGTGATAATGGGAAGATAAAAATAGATCTTAAGAAAACTGTAAACGAAGACATTGATGAAATAGCGTGGGAATGGTTTGTCAGTGTCAGGGCGAAAAATCACCGTGTTCCGGGTCCTATGGTCGCTCAAAAACTGGGGAAGACTGAATTCATAGCATCCAACGGTTGGTTGGAGAGTTTTCGCAAAACAAACTTTGTGGTGAATCGAGTGATGTAAATAGTGAAACCATTGAGGAGTGGGTTGCTAAATTGTCCTCCATATTAGAGGGATATAAAGATGAAAATATAGCAAATGGTGACGAGACGTTCCTTAGAATTATTATTATTAGCACCGCGTCTTACTACCCGTTCGGGTTATACGCACTTACGCTAATGTGTAATGGCAGGGTGATTGTGAGACGAAATGGAGGACCTACAGTTTAACGTGGAATCCGAACCACGGTGGAGGCCTGGCATTCCTCACATTCACAAGTTGTGATCAATACACATCCTGTCAGAGGTGAAGGAAGGGTTTGGCAATCAGATAAATCTGTGCCGGGACCGAGGATTGAACCCCGGACCCTCGGCACAGAAGTCTGACACCTTACCCCTAGACCACCAGGTCACCACGTTCCTTAGAAGAAGTTCTGTGTTGTGGCCGTTGACACACTCCTCCATACCGTGTCAGAAAAACATACGGCGTTCAGAACGTTGATTGGTACATTCTGTTTTGATTCCAATGCCTAGATTATATATAGCATCACTTCCTTCGTGTAATAGGTCTTGAAGCTTCGGATCACTCCTTGTTCCGTGCTGGAGGGCTGACGTGGTGTTGGCAGGTAGGAACACCCACTTGATGCGGCTGAGGTTCGCAACATGAGGATGAGTTGGGCAGTTGTCTACAAGAGTCATAATCTTCCTTTCTTTCACTCTCAGCTCGCAATTACAACTTCGGAGGCTCTTCTTCAAAAATGGTTGACGTAATCCAAGCTTTGGTATTGAACTGGTAGTTCACCGGTACTCGCTTGACGTTTTTAAGCACCTTGGGTTCTTACACGTCCGAATCAGAAGCAGTTTCCTCTTCTCTGACCCCAGAATGTTGGCAAATATCCATAGCGTTACTCAGTTTTTTGACAGTTTACCACTAGCATATGTTTCCATTTTAAATTTGAGTGTTCTAACCAATGTCAATTGATATAAAAGTTCAGTCTTATCGCCGTTAAAAATGTATTCAGGAAAGTAGTTTGCACAAATCTTAGGCCACTCCAAACTCAGCCATTCCGACGTTGTTTGTCGAGTCACCGACTTGGCTTCCCTGCTTATATTACCAACCGTAATACCGTGCCTCTTCTTCAATTTGTTCAAGCATCCTTCTGAACAGATGAACTCTTGATTGTTGTCCAGCAGCTCAGCTTTACTCTTCAGTACCGGTTAATTGAGAGCGACTCTTGAACAGTAAACCATTTCATCAAAGCCTTGTCGACGTCATCTTGATCAGCTGGCCGGTGGCCGTAATTTATTTGTTTGAGGCTTATTCGTATCCACGGCACTCAAAATGTTGTCCTTATGTTTCACTATGTTGCTCTCTGTTGATTCACTTAAACCATACTTTCAACAACACACGTGCGCTTGATAAACTCCATGCTCAATGTCGCTGGTAAGGTTTTCCTTATTTTTCAAAGAAAACACTAAATGCTTCGACATCTTAATGTCACTAATCAAAGATTTTATCTAAACTGACTGGTAAGGTCTATCTTTTTGAGTTTTATATAACCTTTGGAAGAAAGGGATAAGTGAAAACCATTAGCAAATGACCATAAATTGTCATTCACTGTCCTGTAACTCCTGTCTTATATATATATATATATATATATATATATATATATATATATATATATACAAAATGTGTTTCTAAAACATTGCATCAAACTTTGGCAGGATACTCCTTGGGTGAAATTAGAATAATTCTCATAAGCAACCTAGGGTCCATCTTCAATATTAAGGGCGGTATACACCCCTAAAGACAAAGCTAAAAACGATTGTTGTGTGAAATATTATGAAAACTGCTTAGGGTATTACAACGAATCTTTGTATATTACTTATTGAAACCTTGATCATTAATAAACTAAATGTGCTGTTACTGTTACCCACCCCCATCATGTAAAAAAAGGGGGGGGTTGTAACACATTTTTTCTAAAATAAAATATGTCAGAGTAAGTATTACCAATTTTTACTTAAGATTACAAAATAGGGAATCAAAATTAACAAAAAAGGTGTCTTGGAGAAACTGTCTAGCTTTCCCCGTTTCTGAGATAATCATGCATGTTTAATTTCAAAGACAAGTGTTAATTCCTGCCAGGTAGAGAGCCACTAAAGCTGTGTTGCTTCACCCCCCTCCTTTCCCCTACTCTTATTATCACTATCTTCCCCTCCCTCCACGAGCAGACTGCATCAGTCCACACGACTTCACTGTATGTTGCGCGTATTACTAGTCAAATGGCAAAGTACACAAACGCAGAAATGACATACATGGTCATGCTGTACGGTGAAGCTAGAGGAAACGCCAGAGCAGCTGCACGGTTGTACCACGATAGATATCCTGCGCGACGTCAACCTTATCACCGGACCTTCACCGATGTCACTCAGCGACTTCGTGAAACAGGTACATTTCAACTACGAGGGGGAGCTGGTCACCCGAGGAATGTTCGCACTCCAATTGTCGAAGAAGAGGTACTGAATTATGTTGATGATAACGCGTCAACAAGCACACGTGCCATTGCGCATCAAACGAATGTGTCCAATTCCACAGTATGGCGTGTCATGCATGATCAGCAACTGCATCCGTACCACAAGCGCAAGGTGCAGGCATTGGGGCCAGCAGATTATGCTCCTCGACATGAATTCTCCGACTGGTTTCTGCAGCAGTGCGGAGTGGTTCCTGATTTCTCCACTATAATATTGTTTTCCGATGAGGCAACATTCACCAGAGACGGCTATTTTAATAGTACAAATAGTCACATTTGGAATGACGTGAACCCTCATGCAACTATCATCATGGGCAACCAGCATAGATTTTCTGTCAACATCTGGGCAGGCATTGTGGGTAACCATCTCATTGGCCCTTACCTGATGCCACGACGTTTGACTGGCACATCTACTACCAATTTCTGAAATTTGCATTGCCACAGTTCCTCGAGAATGTACCGCTCTCCGTTAGACAACGCATGTGGCTACAACATGACGGTGCCCCACCTCATTTCACAAGAGCTGTGCGTGACTACCTCAACACTGCATTTCCTGCCCGATAGATAGGAAGAGGTGGGCCTGTTGCGTGGCCACCACGCTCTCCTGACCTAAATCCGTTAGACTTCTTTCTGTGGGGCTTTGTCAAAGCTTTGGTGTACGAGACAGCTGTTGAATCTGAGGAAGACCTGTTAGCCAGGATAGTTGCTGCATGTGATAAGGTTCAAGAAACCCCACGTGTTTCGAAAGAGTATGCCAGTCATTGATACGTCGCCTCAATTATTGCAATAACGTTAGGGCCACCATTTTGAACACTTGCTATGAATCTGCTTTTGAAGCTAGGAACTAAAACATGCAATAACTACAATTTGTATTTCTTAATGTAGCTTTCAATATTCCAGTTAGTGTAATGAATAAAATCCCACCCAAGTGTGAACTGTGTAAGCATAACTCACTAATGTAATAAATAGCAACACATCGGAGCTTATGAATAAGGAAAAGTATCAGAGATTTTCCATCATAACACACAAACCAGCCTTGTTTACCAAATGTACGTGATACATAGTCACACGTGCAGGTAAAAATGGTTAAACGACTGCATTGCGAAATAAAATTGCGATTCTGGCTGCCTACCTGGCAGGCATTTGCACTTGGCTCTGATCTCAAACTTGTGTGATTATCTCAGAAACGGGGAAAGCTAGACAGTTTCTCCAAGACACCTTTTTTGTTAATTTTGATTCCCTGTTTTGTAATCTTAAGTAAAAATTGGTAATACTTACTCTGACATATTTTATTTTAGAAAAAATGTGTTACAACCTCCCCTTTTTTACATGATGGGGGTGGGTAACGGTAACAGTACATTTAGTTTATTAATGATCAAGGTTTCAATAAGTAGTATACAAAGATTCGTTGTAATACCATAAGCAGTTTTCATAATATTTCACACAACAGTCGTTTTTAGCTCTGTCTTTAGGGGTGTATACCGCCCTTAATATTGAAGATGGACCCTAGGTTGCTTATGAGAATTATTCTAATTTCACCCAAGGAGTATCCTGCCAAAGTTTGATGCAATGTTTTAGAAACACGTTGTATATATATATATATATATATATATATATATATATATATATATATATATATATATACAATTCAGAATATTGGCTTCCCTTACTTGCCAGACAACGGTATTAAAACTTAAGTCTGGTCAATAAAGGGCCGTGACTGTCTAAGCTTAGCCCTCCTTTCCTTTTTCACCCTTTCTTCTTCTTTCCAACTGCATTCCTTTTCCACATTCTACACTTTCAGTCATGCTTTGAACTACCAAACAAGAACTCGGGTATAGAATCGTTGTCTTCAAGTTTAAACAACCAAAAAGCTATGTTTTCTAAGAATTATTAAGTTAGAATGATATTTATTATTGAAAGTTTCAATTTTTGTGTGCACTAAAATCGAAGTTGAGGGTTCATCATAAACGCAATTTTTAACACACATTGAAATGTATGTGAGTTGGGACCAATGAATTAGATTCACTGTAACCGAATATTCACTACAAGCGAGGTCCCTAAAACCAGAATAATGACTGTATAGCCTATATGTATACAAACATTTACTAATAAAGTACTGTAGTTTGTTTCAGCCACCCGTTTACTAAGCCTGTCGTAGCCTATACCTGAGAAGTGGGTCTGCCGCTAATAGGTCCTCAGGTAGACCTTCTCTTGGTGGTAGCATTCCCTAAATGAGACTACGGGTGCTGATTATGACTTAGTTCATCATCACCAGCCCTCACACTTCAAGCCCACCAAACTGGGAGCCAATTGGCCAAACCCTGTTCCAAGCTTGTTAATTTGGCCCTGACCGGTCTCCTGTCTCTTGTCTGCACCTGACGTGGTTTACGCTGGGGAGAACAGCACTGATTTAGAGAATAGAGGTCTAAAAATACTTAAATCTTTTCCATACGACAGCTGATGGAAATACGGTATGAATTTGGAAAGACTTTGTAATAGTATTTATGGATGTGGAGAAGGCATGTGATAGCGTGGATAGAAATAAAGTTTAGAAAGCGATGGAGGAGGCTGAAGTGGAAAGGGGAGTTGTAATGAAAGTGAAAAGTATGTATGAGGATAACAGTAGTTGTGTTAAGACGGAGAGTGGGAGGCCGGAGTGGTTCCAAATAAAAAATTGAGTAAAGTATGGGAGTGTCTTCTCATCACTATTTTTTGTAGTGGTAATGGAAATGGTCATGAATAAAGGGGAGGAAAACTCGGGGAGGAAAGAATGAAATCCATAATGTTTGCTGATGACTTGATAAAATGGGGGGAGAAGGAATAGGAAGTACAGGAACAGCTACAGGAATGGAGTGAGGAAGTGAAAGAGTGTGTAGTTAAATATAGCATGGTAAAACGTGAAATGATGGTAATAACAAAGAATAAGTATGAAGCCAAGTGAAGTTATAAAGTTTGATGGAGTAGAGCTGAGGAAAGTAATGACGTAAAATATCTTAGAAGCGTTGTTGAGGTGAAAAATGGAAGTACAGAAGATCTAATTAGAAGAGGACACCAGGAAGAGTTATTCTTTAGGTGTTTAAGAGGCTTGCTATGGAGAAGAGAAGAGCCCTTGAAGAATAGGGATACAGGGAGTACGTAAGATAGTAGAGGAAGCAAGACTTAGATGGAATGGGGTTGTAATGAGGCTGGAGAAGGAGGGTATTACAAAAACAACTATGGAGAAGAAGTATGAAGGGACAATACCAGAAGGGAGGCTGAGAAAGAAATTAGAGGAGCAGATAAGAGAATGTGTGCAAGTGAAAGGAAAATAATGGAACCAATTAAAAGAGGAAGAATGGTGGCAGGATAGAGTAAGATGGAGGAATTTTACTAAATTGACTCTGTCACAGGGTGGAAAGAGATGATGATGATGATGATAATAATGACTAATAAAGGTGTAGTAAGATTTTCTAGCGGTCCTCGCCTAGAAAAATTAACTTTCTACGCCCTTTGTAACAATCATTATATTTTACACGCAAATGAAATACAAAGCTAGATACATCTAGAATAAAGGACAATGTTTTAGTATCGATCAACTAGCTGCCAAGACAACCAGGTATTCCTTCTCTCCCTCTTTTAATTATTTTTGAGTCTCAACTAAAATGGGATTCCATATACATAGCAACAGGTCGACGCTCTGCCCTGCTGCCTTCAAATTCTCTCTAGTCTATAATTTTCTAGAGTATTACCTGCTTCGTATTAATTCCTTTATATCCCTTTCTAGTCTATATCCTCCTAGAGTATCCCCTGCTTCATACTAATTACTACATATCCCTCTCCAGCCTAAATCCTCCTAGAGTGTTCCCTAATTCATGTTAATTACTCCATATTTCTCTCTAGTCTATATCCTCCTAGAGTGTTCCCTAATTCATGTTAATTACTCCATATTTTTCTCTAGTCTATATCCTCCTAGAGTATTCTCTGCTTCATACTAATTACTACATATCACTCTCCAGCCTAAATCCTCCAAGAGTGTTTCCTAATTCATGTTAATTACTCCATATTTATCTCTAGTCTATATCCTCCTAGAGCAGGGGTCGTCCACTGGCCAAAGTTTCTGTCTTTTGTTAGTTCTAGGGAAGCAATTCTGTAGCGATATAATTAGGAGTGTATAGATATTAAAATATTTGTATTAGCTCATTCTTATACACTTATACTCACACTAGGGATTAGGATTTCCAGTAAAGCATGTTCTCTGTTGTTTCATAGCAGGAGGTAGCGCAATTTGTCTCGTCTACTATAATTGTTATTTCCGGTTTGAAGTATATTTGTATCAAAACGCAATACTTTTCTTCGTGCAAAAAGCAAAAATCGTTTATAAAATAACGTAAAATATATGTTTTATTAATTGACTATGCAAAATTTATATATCTGTATTTGTCATTTTTTTCTCTTAAATCAATTTTATATTTTTCGTGAACCAGTGTGCTGCAAAAATGTTACCACGGACCACGGGTTGAAGACCCTTGTTCTAGAGTATTCCTGGCTCCATATTAATCACTCCATGTCCCTCTCTAGTGTATATCCTCTTTAAGCTTTACCAGCTTCATATTAAGTGTCCCCGGTTCATATTCAGTATAGAGCATCCTAAAATAATCCTTGATTAATATATGAGTGTTACTAAAGCGATGCATGAAGCTAGAGATGAAAATTTTACAGGAAATTTTGAATCAGAAAATTTTATGGAAAATTGTATGCAGTGGTGGCTTGTGATGGAGGGGTTAAATTGTAGAGATAACACCTAAAGCCTATTATACTTCAAAATGTAGTGTGTTAAGAGACGAATGGGTTGTATGAAGGTGGAAAGGAGGCACGGGAATTGGGGAGGGATAGATAGGAAGCACGGATGATAAGGGGGGGGAGACAAATGTCTATTTTAATTAACCTATTTATGATAAAAAAAATTATATATGATTTATGAACTTAACGTGTCTACAAAGGCTCGCAATCATTTGTTTCTTTACTACCTTTTTTTAACACCACGTCTTACTACCCGTTCGGATTATACGCCTATGTACTACTTACGCTAATTTGTTAGGGATGAGGAAGGTTTAATTTATAGAAATTGTACCCGCATTTGCGTAGAGTGATAGTATAACACCATTTAGGAAAACCTCCCTCAATGCACCCAACCGGGATCGAACACCGATCTCCCTGTCATCAGTCTAGTCTATTGCAGGATTAGCAAGTTAGACCGTGCGGCCACCGAAGCTCATTTGATGACGTTTCTGGTGTTGACGCCTTTAGGAGAAATTAATCTTAAGTAGGGCCTACAAACTTTGACATTTGGGATATATATCTCGATTACATTAGTTCCATTTAATCAGTTGAAATTATTTTACAGAAATAATAATTGTCAATTTTTCCGTTTTGGCAAATTTTCCGGAAAAACTATAGGGAAAAATTTTTCGTCTCACATCTCTACATAGGGCTTGATAGCCGATCCGTTTAAAATCCCTCTCAACTTACTCGAGTTAAACTTGACCTCTATCTTCTTTTTCCATATACTCTCCTCCCTCACCCCCCCTTTCAAAACTCAAGCACTTGTACCACCGTGAGAATGGTCCACAACACAAGATGTTCCATAGTCAAGACTACGACCAGCCGCACCGCCGCGCCGCGCCGGGAAAACGAGAGCTTGAGCTAGCCCGGCGCACTGTAGATACGGTACAATGTTCATACGAAGAAGACAACTAGAGTTCTAACTACTTACACGTATTCATACGTCAAGTCATTTGATCTGCAGCCGTTACTCTTGATAAATAGTACTAGGCCTAATACCTATAAAATATTTAAATGTTATCAATTTTTGCCAAAAAAACATAAATATTAAAAAATGCCCTTTTATGAATATTGGACTGTAGTTCTTCAACGAATATGGTTTTTCATCCAATCACCAGGAAAATGATTCACTTCTTTAATAATAAACTTCTCATTTTTTAGTCGGTCACCTCGTTGATTTTTTTTTTCCCCCACCGAATCATACTAGCCGTCTGGTATGTAGGAATTTTAATCAAACTAGTGGGTTAAGGATGAGGATGGTAGAATTTAGAGTAAATACACATGCATTTACGTATAAGAAAAGTGAGAACCCGTTTTGATGAAAAAATGCGCTCAGTTCACCTACCCGAGATTCAAACTGTGACCTTTTGTCGCCCCACTACATGAGCTTAACATTTAATTCGACTGCCCACCGATGTGAATAATTAGATATTTAAGCTACTGCCAGACAAGCAGCAAATGTTGCTTGAGGAATATTAACAAACTACTACAATAGCTATAAAAATATCAGCATATGGCCAGACGGAAGTATGAAATGTGATGTGAATCAGGGTGAAATGTCGCTACATCTAGCTGTACGTGGACATGAAACCACGTGAAAACATACAAAGAAATAAGAAGTACAGATATCACTGTATTGCAAGTACCGCCACTTTTAACCAGTGATCAGCTTTTTTCGTACCTATTCAAATGGACCTCGCATATTCGAGCAGCCACATGAACATGAAGATCGCCCACGCCCAATCATTTTTACAAGTGACATTGTTACCCTGTCTGGCTCGTTAGGCTACATTGTAATTTCTATATTAAGTGTGTAGTGGTATAATCTAGGCTATGTTAAAACATTTAGTGGTAAGATCACTGCTCTATTTCTATGCAAAGGTAATAAATCACTGCTCTATATTATATGCAAAGTATGTAGGGTAAGATCATGCCTATGTTTCCATGTAAAACATTTTGTGGTAATATCACTGCTCTTTGTTCTATGTAAATATTCGGTGGTAAGATCACTACTCTATGTTCTATGCAAAAGTATATATGTTATTTATATTAAATATTTGTAAATATCTTATGTATAGTATATATTAAGATCACTTCTCTAAGCTCTATATAAAATATAGTGGTGATAAGATCACTGCTCTATGTTCTATGTAAAATATTGATGGTAAGATCACTTCTCTATGTTCTATAATTTGTGGTAAGATCACTGCTCTATGTTCTATTTAAAAAAATATGTGATAAGATCACTGCTCTATGTTCTATGAAAAAAAATTTAGTGGTAGATCATGTTCCAAGCTAACACTAATAAGTATATTCAAATTTATTAATTGTAAAACTCCCTAAATATATTCTAACACGATACCCCAATACCAAATATATGTACAGGACTCACCTGTCCTAACATGAAGTTGCGGTCCCTGGTTTGGTCCCCGGCTCCTGCCGTCCTGTGTACCTCATGGCCGCCACTGCTGCCAACCTTTCAATGCCGCTGGATCACATCAACAACCCGTGCGTTCTGGCTCTCCGTGATTCCATCAGACCTCCACACGTCACACCAATCACAGTGAAACCGATACGTAGTTCGGGAGTCCTCCACTCGATTCGCTTTAACACTCGTGATAATATTGGGTGTCTTTTGTTTCAGGCAGGATTTTAATAAACTAAAAAACACTAAACTATCGTTTATGTTTGATTAAATGCAGAACCAGTATGAAACAAATAATTTTGTTTTCACAAAAATATTTAAAATTAATAATAAACAGATTTGTATATTTTAATTAATAGAGTGATAAAACTAAGGCAAGGTTCTTTTCTCATTAAGAAAACCATTCAATTTTAATTTGCCCTTATACCAGTAAGTTATTAAAATGCACAATAGTACTTTAATAACGGTTTCTGTCGAAGAAAGTACTTTATTTGCATATTTCCATATATGTACACATGTTATTAGTGTTTTAGTTGCTCCTGTAACAAAAGTTCATTAATATGAAAGCGTCCAAAATATAAATCATATCAGTCCGAATGTTTCTCGAACCAAGACGATTTGAAGTAAAATCCACTACAGTTGACAATAGTGAAACTTTCCCAACGATACACTACAAAATAGGTAATTACTTTTAACTATAACTTCTAACTACCAGCATCAGTAGACACGTGGACTAAAATATTGAATCTGAACGGTAACCGTGAGGTTGGGGTTCAATTCCACTCTCCCGTCACACAAATGCAGGAACATTTCCTATAAATCCTATCGTCACAATCAGTATAATACAATGTGTTTTACTCAAGACGCAGAGCAAAAATAACTTCTAATATCCCTCTTGTTATCTTGTTAAATAAAGTTTAATTTATTTTTAAAGTTTAAACACAAGGATCATTAAAATCTCTTTCACCCGCACGATTGGTCATGCGTACTAAGCCGTCAAGCTCGCAAGGGTGCCGGGATCTATTCCCGACATGGTCAAAAAAATATAATTAATTTTAGTTTTCCCTTTTACAGGGAATAATAAACGGTGGCGGTGTTTTGTATTGTATAAGTTTGTAAATTGTGTGATGATATAATCAATTAGTTCATAAAGTTCTAGTTAGATACCCCAAAAAAAAAACACTGCTTGCCCCTTTAAAGTTATATGTAAATAGTATTTGCCCAAGCATCCATTCATAAACCATTATAATTTGTCTAATTAACTTCAATGTTTATATATAAAAATAATATATATAATATATAATATTATTATATATATTAATAATATTATTATTATTATAATTATATTAATATATTTATTAATTAAATTATATTATATTATATAATTATCTAATACTACAATTAAATTGATATGAATAATAATAATATTATATATTATATATAATATATTTTTATATTATTTAATAATAATAATATAAATAATAATATATATATTTTTTTAATATATATTTAATAATATAATAATTATTAATAATGTAGAATGTATAATAATAAAATAATATATATATAATTTATAGTTTATAATATATTATATTATAATATTTATCTAATATAATATATATTTATATATATTATAATTTTAACACCGTCACACCATCCGTAATCCACTATATGAAATTGTACTGTTGGGTATAACTAATAAATAAATTATGCAGGGCCAACCCATGCTCAGAACAAAATTGTAAAATTTATTTCAAGAGAAAAAAATTACAAATGCTGATATATATTTTACATACTAATAAAATAAATAATAAATATTAATGTATCATACGTTATTTTATAACAGATTTTTTATTTTTGTACGAAAAATTGTATTGTGTTTTAGTACAAATGTACTTTGAACGGTAATTACAACTCTAGTAGACAAGACAAATCGCGCTACCTCCCTCTATGAAACAACAGAGAACATACTTCACAACAAATCCTAATCCCTAGTGTTAGTATAAGTGTATAAGAATTAGCTAATACTAATATTTTAATATGTATTTCCTCAGAATATTATCGGTGCAGTATTGTGGCCCCGAGACAACAGAGGACAGAAACTTTGGCTCTTGGACATAGAAAGGTTGAAGACCTCTGGCATTGAGGATTAAAAAAAACTATCCTCAGTACATCCAACTGGGATTTGAACCACAACGTTCCTGGTACGACTACGTGCCCGCCGATGTGGTGTTTAGTTGTTAGCTCAAATGTAATATGATTTTGGCTTTTACAGGCCACTGGAAGGCTAGTAACCCATGGAAAGGTCCTTTTAGGAAAATTCAAACCCTTCGAATTTCCTAATCTTTCATCCAGACTAAGATTCAAATCCGTGTCTTTCATAGCGTGCCCCTCTCCACAAAGGGGGAGGTCCGTGGTTGAATGGGGCACTAGGGTACAGTTTAATGTACTCTGACCAGGCCCGGATTAACACTTTTGGGGGCCTTGTGCCAATTAAAACTTGGGGGCCTTAGAAACTTGTTCCCCTATTAATGATTATGAATCTTACATATACATCATACATAGATAATTTTATTTAAAGAAAAACTTTTTTTGCAAACGTTTATCAATCATGGTGAGTATCGTGGGTTTTGTTATTAACATATTAATTATTAATACTATGGTAATTATTAAACTAAACAGTCTATTATATACTGAGTGGATCAGAGGGCTGTAAATTAATAGCTAATAATGTAATGATACTGGACATTAAAATTATAGACTATTTCAGTGTAATTGCATTTATGTAGTCCGCCATCTGCGGATAAAATATTAATAGTATTAATTTAGTAAAAAGTATTTTATCACTAAAAACATTTTTCGCGTTTTCTCGCGTCGCCTCTAGTTAATTCTTCAATATTGATAATTTTATTATTTTACCTCAGAAATTATTGTCAATATAAAATCAATGTTTATTTTTCTGTCGAAAGTCAACGGTACCGTCTACAGATATGTAGTTTTCTCCGGTTTGCCAAAAGCAAAGGTTTGAGTTAATTTTTAAGCACGGATTGTCGGACTCCGAATACCAGGCTACAGCGCCCTTCGATTAGAAAATTTCAAGGTTAGTTTGCGATAACATTTTAAGAAAAAAACATAAAAATATTGAAATATAATATTATCACAAAATAAATATGACAAGTCAAAGTGATTTATTTGCCAAGCGCGTGGGGGGGGGTCTGTGAGCGGCCTGACTCTGACACAAGGGAAAGTAGTTCTGAGGCATGGTTGGATCACAATCTACCAAATATTGCAACTGTCATCACCCAGCACATTGCATGCTGGTACCCGCTGAACAACTTCCCACCAAGGTTGCATTATAACCTTTTATACCGCAGTAATCTTAATGGTTTTTTTAAGCAGCACGTATTACTACCCGTCCGGGTTATACGCATATGCACCAATTACGCTAATTTTTTAGGGATGAGGAAGGCTGGATTTAGAGGAAGTGTACCTACATTTGCGCGGAAGGAGAGTGGAAAACCATTTTGGGAAAAAAACCACCCTCAGTACACCTAACCAGGATTTGAACCCCGATCTCCCTGTTATCAGCAGTCTAGTCTTTTGTGAGAATGACGTAATAGACCATAATATCACCTAAATTAGACTATAATTCAAACCTTAGTGCTTACGTAGTATGTTGGTTTTATCTATTGACCAGATAACGGCAACTAGTGGTTTTCCATCCTATCTCCAGACGACTACTGGTAATTTTCTTATAATTCACCCTACTCAACCTGTGTTTTTAAATGTATTAGTGTAATTTCTAGATAGCCTAACCGGGACACACACGTAAATAAATATGATAAGCTCTAATATTTGTGTTCTGTTAGTAATATTTTAACATTTCGGGCACGAGTGTTTGGTGTGGGGTCAAAATTCTTGTAAACCAACTTTTTCGCTATTAGAGAATACATTTTCGGGTTTGCGTCGTACTACCGTCTGGGACACGAGTTTACACATTTAACAGCACTAAGTAGGGGCGAGGGAGGTAGAATTATTGAGGAAGTTCCCCTACATAGTCACATATGCAGCAGGAACATGGACAATGAATGTAAGAGAGACTAGGAATTTGGAGGCCATGGGAATGAAGTTTGTGAGGAGTATACTAGCTGCCACAAGGAGAAACAGGATTAAGAATGAAGTTATCCGGGAAAGAGTGGGGGTACAGGGAGTATACGAGATAGTAGAGGAAGCAAGAATGAGATGGTATGGGCATGTGATGAGGATGTAATATAAAATTATTTATTGTCTTTATTTCGATAAATCTTGGCAAAGTTGGTTGTTACCATATCTTAAACTTAACCAATCTCAATCCAGATACAAAAGAAGAATGATGGAGGTGGAGTATGTAGGAAAAATACCACAAGGGAGGGCAAGATGGAGACGATAGGACTAGATAAAAGAAGGTGTGCAAGTGAAAGAAGAACGGTGGAAGGAAAGAGGAAGATGGAGGCATTTTACTAAACTGACACAGCCACAGGCTGTAAACAGTTGATGATTTGCGTAGAGGGAGATGAAATATCACATTTTATGTAGACCCAGCCGAGATTCTAACTCCGACCCATCACCGGAAACCCAGGTAAGATGAGAATGACGCCTTTGTCAGCGTACCCACCGATGCGGTTAGCCGCCAATAGCACCTGAAGTGGCAATCAGTTGACAATCTATCACATCATCTATTACAACAATGTGAGACATCAAGAGTCTATAGTCTCGACCGTAATCTAAAACAGTCAATGGCTTCTGAAAAAAAAAACTTGTTCGAATCTTTGCGGGTGTAATTTTGTTATTTAGTGATTTACATTTTAATGCCTGTAAATTGCAGTCTGCAGCTTATAATGAATGAGCAAACTACAGGATGAGAAGAGTCAAATCAAGAGAAAACTGCACAAAACTTTGCCTGGAAAATTATCCCTTAAATAAAATATACCTTGAGTGCACCTGATTGGGATTGGACACCAAGTCCTCTTAGCTCAGAGTCGGGACTGTGAACCACTGTACAGACCGTGCCGGTAAATATTGAGACCAGGCAAGGCTCACAATTCGGAGTTCACTAATAAAAGTTTTGGGGGACAGACGTTCTACCCCCCTGCTTGCATTATAAACATTTACAACAATAACAAATTAAATATAATAATGGAAATAATGATAGACCATTATAACTTAACCACAATGACAATAACCTTCATTGGTGGACACGCAGATGGGCGTAAGTCTCGTCTTATCTGGTTGCCCTGGTTCAGGAAGGTAGGGGTTTGAGTCCCGGATGGGTATAGCACGTTTCCCACCTAAAATTGTTTTTCTCGCTCGCTATCTCTAGGCGAATGTGGGTGCATTAAATGCGGATAACCAGAACTGCTATTACGACACGGTACACGAAATAATTACAATAATGAGAATTGAACAAGATTATACCTATTTAACTTATGGCAATAGTGATAATAATGATGATAATAATCACACCGGCTACAAATCTGAACAATGTGTTAGACTTGCAATGTACTGGATGGCCGTTGAATCAAGTGGTTGTAGTTCGAATCCCTGCTGGGTGTACTGAGGTATTTTTTTCTACTGTCTAATTTTCTTAGGAAAACCCTTTTATGGCACCTAGAAATATCTATTTTCATGTATTCATACGTCCAGTCACATGTTATGCATCTGTAACATAGGATTTTTTTATTGTAAATACCCATAAAATAACACTAATAATATAGTAAAATGTAATCAATGTTGACCGCAAAGAAAAATTGTGTTTTTCTAAAAAAAACTCATTCTAAAGAAATCCTACTTATCGTATTATTTCCAGAGCCTCTCTCAAAGCAAATGTTTGTGCATTTAATCCTAGCTATCCCTACCTCTTACATAAAAAAAGTATGTTGAACCTACAACCAAAAGAATAATATTCAAGTGCTTAGTGAAAACATGATACCATATTAGAATGATATAACTTCGAAACCTTAGCTCAGTTATTATTATTATTATTATTATTATTATTATTAGCACCGCATCTTACTACCCGTTCGGGTTATACGCACTTACGCTAATGTGTAATGGTAGGGTGATTGCGAGATGAAATGGAGGATTTACAGTTTAACGTGGAATCCGAACCACGGTGGAGGCCTGGAATTCCTCACATTCACAGGTTGTGATTAATACACGTCTTGCCAGAGGTGAAGGAAGGGTTTGGCAATCAGATAAATCTGTGCCGGGACCGAGGATTGAACCCCGGACCCTCAGCAGAGAAGTCTGACACCTTACCCTTAGACCACCAGGTCACCTCTTAGCTCAGTTGGTAGCGTGTCTGTCTACTGATCTAAGTGTCACGGGTTCAATTACCAGCATGGCTAAAAAAAATATGTATTATTGGTGAAATGTGGGTTTACCCTTTCACAATAATGAATTAATGGATGGGGACTGGATGTTGTGCCTTTCTTAGTCTTACGTTAAATAAAAAGGCAAATGAAGCTATGACAGGTCTAGCAAGCCGGTAGTGGAAATTATAAGGCTTGATTAAAAAAATTGACCCAGACCACAGGCTGTAAATAGTAATGGATGTAAAAAAAAAGTACGACATACCCCTTTCGAATTTGATTAGTTCTTCACTTTAATTAAAATATTAACGTTTGTAAGCTATTAAAATTACAGGTATAAGAGAGTGTTAATTAAATGGCAAGTAAGTACCGTGTACAGTCAGTCGTAATACACTTTTGAACACAGAAACTCGTTAGACACAAGGTACGGACGGACAGACGGACACAAGACGGCAACTACTCCAGTTCAATTGCTCGCGAACTAAAAGGTAGTGATGGGCACTATCGAATGAAAACTATCGAATAATTCGATAGTATTAAACTATCGAATCATTCGATAGTTTAGAAATCATTCGAATGAAAAGTATTCAAATTCTTTCTCGTTGCTGCTGATCGATAGTCAACCTTACGGTTTCGAATATTTTCCTTGTTACAGAGATACGAAATATTCGTTTCTATAAGGTCCACTATGGAAATCAATCCTCGTTTTACATTGCTGAACAATTATTACCATATTCAACCTTATGGTTTCGTTCTCATCTATCGTTTGTCCACACAAAATGTGTGTTAAAGTAAGCCTACAGTTTATCATGTACATTGTTGTTTATTTCACATTTGCCTGACCATAGTGTTTTGACTATTATTCAGACCTATTTGTAATAATTGTATTTCCCCTAAGGCTATTCAACTAGATTCACGATTCACTTACGAATTATTCAATGCCTTAGCTCAGCCGGTAACGAGTCTGCCTACTAATCTAAGAACCCCGGTTTGATTCCCGGCATGGCTGATACATCTATTGTTTGAGAAATGTGGGTTTCCCCTTTCACAGTGATAAATTAGCGGCTAGGAGCTGGGTGTTGTGTCTGTTCTAGAATCTAGTTAATATAAAATTCGTGTGCTGATATAATCAAACGGTTCAGAAAGAGCACGTAAAACACCATTAATAACAATAAAACACGCATTCAGCCACCTTAATTTATTAATGTTTCTACTTTCGTTTGCTATAAAAATAATAAATCTTTATAGAAGTCAAATATGCTACATATTGAAAAATAATTAATAAAAATTATGCATAACTTACGTATTTTCTCCTGGTGATTGTAGGCCTTTTCTCTTATTCTGGTAGAAAATTGGTCTTTTACATTCTTTTATGATGTAGGTTTTTCTTTGGCGCAAATGGCACCTTTTGGAGTGTTCATTGTTGAATTATGTTCTAATTTAAATCTATATCTTTGTTAAGTTTATCTTCAAAGTAGTATTACTGGGATAGGGCCATTAAAATAATAATAATAATAATAATAATAATAATAATAATAATCACTAATTGTAAATTATATTGCGATAGGATTATCATATACTATTTTAGGCGAATGAGTATCCAAATAAATTATACAAAATTGTGAAAAGTATTTCATTAGTTCTGTCACTTTTTTTTCTTATATGTTATTAAAACGTTGATTAAAAATGTATTTCAAAATAAAAAAGTATTTAGATATATTACCTAATTGAAGAATATAATCACCATAATACTATAACTAATATTATCAATTTCAACTAATCTATAAATGCATACAACGATAGTGAATTGTTATTTTGGATATTACTTAAAATTGTGATATCAAAAAAATTACTTTTTTAGTTCCGTAATATTTTTATTTAAAAATATTATAGAATCCAAATTTTTAGGATGAAGTCTATTTCTTCGCTCTGTCAAAACTTGCCCTGCCTTTGAGAAAACACGTTCCGAAGGCACAGAAGTCGCAGGTAAGCACACGTATTTCATGGCCAAAATATAAAGTTCCGGAAACAATGATCTATGCTTAGACCAGAACTGCAATGGATCACTTACTCGGTTAAAATATGGCATTTCCATGTACTGTCGCAAAATTGTGATACTGCTGCTCACCGGAGTTGATGTTGTCTTCAATTGAGCCACTTTCATGTCAAAATTATCCCACAACGAAATATCTGTATTTATGTTGTTTGTTCCCTCGCACTCTGAACCTCCTGTTACCACAACTATCTCCACCCCTTCACTTTCAATGTGATGGCACAAAGCAGCTAAATCATCACTTACCCAAGTATGCGCTTGGGCTGCATTGGCTTCAACTCCAAATGCAGCTTTTTTGAAACGAGGGTCTAACATTGTTGCCATAGCTGTTAACTTACTTCTCTCCAGAACAGCTAATCTTCGTGAAACTCCCTCAATTAGACTGGTTTGGAGTTCTTTAGCGACACTAGTTCTTGGTGTTTGTTTTTGTAATGAAAACTGAACACCTCTAACCAGTGGAATTACCTTTGCTGCAGTTGGATATGTGTCTCCAGACAATTCTGAGGTCATTATTTCCAATAATTTTAAAAGTGGCACGCACTCCTCAACTATCTCCCATTCTGCCACGTCCAAAGAAGGGGGGGCTCGTGGTAAGGATACTAGGGAGGCGGATAGTGGCTCTTTCAAGTCCATTATCCTCTCTAACATAATGAGTGTGGAGTTCCACCTTGTTGCCACATCCTGTTTGGGTTTAAGCTGGCTAAGCCCCATAGTTTTTTGGATGCTTCGAAGTTTGTCTAAAGCTAATGTACTGCTTTTGAAATGACCCACTAGTCCTCTACACTTCTGCAGAATTTCACTTAGCCTTAGATTTCCTAACAAAGCATCACTTACAATTAAATTCAAAGTATGAGCTACACAACGCAAATGAGGAATTCCCAATCTTTGAATTGCGTTTACCATGTTAGCTCCATTGTCTGTAACAATTGCCACAATCTTCTCTCGCACCTTCCATTCATTCATTACGGCCAGCAGAGTATTTGCTATGGCTTCCCCGGAGTGACTGTGCTCCACTTGTTTTGTGCAAAGCACAAGTGAGTACAATTTATTATTGCACGCACAGTGAGCAGTAACGGTAATAAACCCTTGTGTGTTTATCGACGTCCACATATCTGTTGTTAAGGAAATAAACTTGGCTCCATTAATTAACTTCTGTACCTCAACAATAGCACTCTCATAATAATCTTGGTGAATGTTTGTTGTGAGTGTCTTTCGGCTTGGCAATTTATACTCACTATCTAAGAGATTAACAAACTGTTTAAAACCCTCATTTTCCACTATTGAAAAAGGTTGTAGGTCATTAGTGATCATTGTTACTAGTCCTTCGTCCAAAATCTTGCGCTTCGCCTCTGGAAGCTGCTTCCTACGGAAAACACCCCTGAGTGTCAACTGTTTCTGACGCTTTTCTGGAACTTGAGGTGGATCTGGATCTGAAGAAGGGCCTGCTGATGGTATTTCAATGGTTGTGTTTGCTGCTATAGAAGTCATAGTGGGATTGTCTTCAATTTCTTCCAGCATTTTGGACGACTCCAAAAGAGTAGGGTGGATTCTTTTTAAATGGTCACGCATATTTGATGTGTTACCTGTACTTTTGTATTCTCGCTTGCACACTTGACACAATGCTTTACCATTTGGTTTCTTCTCAAAAAAATCCCAAACAATAGATCTTTTCTTTAAACGATTCATGGTTGTAAAATCAAATCAAAAATAATTTTTAAATAGTTGCGCTAATAATATTAAAAATTATGTTTTTATATTTAAATATATTATAACGGTTAATACTAAAAATATTAGTATATTTAAAACAGTTTAAGAAACCTAAAATAACTAGAAAAATGAGTTCAATAATAATAATAATAATAATAAAAATAATAATATACATCAATAAATACCACAAAAATATGTTATACCAAAAAGATTGTTTTTACTGAAACCACATTAAATAATAATAAGTTTAAAATGGGTAAATTAGAACAGGGTCTAGTAGATTAATAAGTTGAACAAAAGCACGTTTTCAAGTCAAGAACTCAAAAATCACAAAACCAACCAGTGAAATCACCCGCAACTAACTGCGCTATATGTTTTCAAATGTCTCATACCACCCTCGACCCTCTACTGCTGATACAGCAGACATTATCTTCAAAATAACTAATAATTTATCTATGTTTATGTTTGGTAAATGCCTGTATTTCATGACACAGGCAAGTGAGAAAGAAACTGCTATTATTATTTTGATTAGTCAGCTTTGTTATGACTGAATGAGAACTCACACAGGAGCAGCTGCGAATGAATAGACAATTCATTCGATTGAAAACGAAAGGGACAATAGTTTTCATTTAAATGATCATTCGTTACTAACGAATATTCATTCGAATGAAAACTATCGAATGATCATTCGATAGTTTGGAAACGATAGTTTTCATCATTCGATAGTTCAAATCATTCGATAGTGCCCATCACTACTAAAAGGTACAGTTTCCCTGAGATGCAAGAAAGACAGGACAGGCAGGTTTAGTCGTCTCAACCATGACCATACAACACTCTCCCCCCTTCTCTTCCCCTACAACACTCTCAGACTTCCTCCCACTTCTTTTCAGACACTTTGGGACAGTAACTACACATCTCACAGTCGAAGCTGTTCTCAAAGACGCCCCGAGATAAGTTGAGAAGGATTGTCAACAAGTCGAGTGGAAGCGGTTTTCATAAGATGAGCCTTTTAGAAGATATCAATAGTTTTGTTTGGTAAAAATAGTTTATAGTATTTTAATATTATTATTAGCACCGCGTCTTACTAGCCGTTCGGGTTATACGTATACTATTTTAATAGTGTTATTGAATAAGTATTGATAATATCTATAAGGAGTTAGAGTTGCAGAGCACATGACTTGACGTATGAACACGTGAAAGTAGATTCAGTAGTTTTCTGTCATGAAAATTGGACTGTATATTTTAGACATACTGTAACAGACTTCGTACTTTATAATACAGCTGTTATATATAAATATATAACGTTTGTAGTAATATACTATACATAATATACAATATTTTAATATATTGTATAAAATATATATTAATAATACTATATATTATATATAGTATATATCCATATATTTTATATATGTAATACATGCTATACAAATGATATAGTATTTAATTTTTTTTCCAGCAAATCTAAGTAGGCTCTACGTATTTTAATATTCAATTTGGTAAAAATCTGCAGACACATTTATTTTTTATCGAAATGTTGGTATAATTTTAACTTTGTTATATCAGCGTCCAAGCTTTACGTATTTAATCACACTAATAGGCAAGGGGTGATGAAGGTAGAATCTAGGGGGATAGTGTAACCAATTTTGGATGAAGGGTAAGTGATAAACCATTTAGGAAAATAACACCTTCAGAATACCTGGCTGGATTCGAACCCTAAACTCTCCGTTATCGAGAAACTAGATAAGATGAGCTTGACATTTAGCTTTAGTCCGCGTGACCACCGTTGCAAGTTAATATGAGCTTAGTGTTCAAATAATCGTGTTTGAATGTCATTCTTTGTAACTCTAGTGTAGGGATATCAATTGAATTTGTATCCCTGTGGGTCTTGTAATAAATTATGAGCGTCTTAAAAGAAAACTCATGTGTATTTTTAAGATTACTTGAACTCCAAAAATTGTAGACAGGGAAGGGGGAGGGGGGAGGTAATAGCACATAATAATTCTGTTATAAACAAATACAACCCGGGAACAAAGTTTTTTTCTCTAATTATTTGACATTTTTTATTATACATTCTGGAATACCTTGGAACAAACTTTAGAAAAATTGTATTCAAATTCAAATATTTTGTTTGTATTGTTTTGTGCCTATTTTTTTGTATGCTTGGTCATTTTTAGTATTCAAGCCAGATATTCTATTCTATAGAGGATAAATAGTTAATGGGATTTTGTGTGCGCGCCTGGGTGTCAGTCATAGCCTTTATACAGGGTGGGGCTAGAATAATTAGACTATTAGTAACTTGAAAATTAACACTTCAACTGAAAAGTAAATATCATATTCTGAAAATTGAAAAATGACACCTGGACACGGGAATCGAACCCGGGTGTCATTTTTCAATTTTCAGAATATAGCCTAATATCTAGATGGAGTATTTCCCACTAAAGCATAAATAATAGCTTTGGCTATTTAATTCTGAAAAGTAAATATTCACTTGCTGTATAAAATCAAATTACACACTACACTTTTTAAAGATAATGTAACTCAGTTGAGTTCCACAGGACGTCAGACAAACCTCAGCTGTTGTTCATCACTTTCCTCAGCAGAGATCGTCTAATTGTTTTCGCACCACCCTGTGCTAATCAATGTATCCTTATGAAACTTGAAACACGTATAAGAACCCATAAGGACACCTGTGAATTCATTTTTAATTTATCTTTGGATCAATTTTATGATATCGGAGATGTTTAAAGTTTAAAAAATGGTAATTTCAAAATGAAGTTACAAAATTAGCTTGGTCACAGTTTAATATAATTAAAAAATATATATATATATATAAAACCCAGGTAGAGACAATGACTCGTAACACTCAAGACCACTGGGTGTGCTAGGGAACGCAGGCTGAATGAAACAATATTAACAATAATAACACTATCCTGCCTACGACAAGGGTATGCTCAAAATACCTACAGGAGTTTAAAACCAAAGTAAATGGAATATAACATGGGCAAATTAAATAAAATGAATTACTAAACGAATGGTAACAGATTAAACTAGAATTTAAAAAAAAACTTTATTGAAATTTTCTGTGGGCTATTATTATTATTATTATTATTATTATTATTATTATTATTATTATTGTTATTGTTATTATTATTATTATTATTATTGTTATTATTATTATTATTATTATTATTATTATTATTATTATTATTATTATTCTGACAAGATGTGTATTAATCACAACTTGTGAATGTGAGGAATGCCAGGCCTCCACCGTGGTTCGGATTCCACGTTAAACTGTAGGTCCTCCATTTCATCTCACGATCACCCTACCATTGCACATTAGCGTAAGTGCGTATAACCCGAACGGGTAGTAAGACGCGGTGCTAATAATAATAATAATTATTATTATTATTATTATTATTATGTTTCCACATCCCAATCCTACCTATGGATTTCCGAGTAAATACGTGACTAAGATTACAACTGAGAAAATAATAATATACAGTTATAGGTCCTTGATTTATATAGCCCTATGCAATAAAATAGAATTTAATTCAAATGTCACAATTTCTCAAGCCATATGGGTCAAAAGATTAATATGGCTTAAATAGTGTGAAATAATGCACAATAGTTTTAGGTGAGTTAGCCTCTTTAAGTAAAATATGGATCATCTGGAGGCTATAAAAATATCAAATCAATTCAGTAGATGTTTCTCCTAAAAGTTTGTAATAACTTTTGATGTTGGATTATTAAGATAAATTTATATAAAAATATAAATAAGTTAGGTCTCACCAGGAAAAAGAATAATTTACATCATGATTTCCTCTAAGATGGTGGTTGAATATTAGTTTCTTCCTTACAGTCGAAATATTGACTTTCACTCAATAATAAATACACACAGGTTGAGAACTAGGCTTCTAGTTCATTTTTGATATATTTTAAATTCACTTTACCATAGAAAGTCTATAATTATTAATATTTTGGTGAGGACGAACACATCTTTTGCCCTTTAAGTTTTCCGACGCCAAGAAGAAGACTCCTGTTCAAATTTTAAAATGTTCCAAATCGTCCATCAACAATGCTTTATTTGTCCATGGAAAGCAAGAGAATCAAACAGTAGTCAAAAACAATCACTATATTATATTATATTATACATTTATATTAAAGGATGCTTTCTAATTTAATTAGCTTGTAAAATGTAGAAATAATTAAATATATTCAAAGAATTATATAGTTTAGAGAATCATTAAGGAAACTATTGTGAATGATTGAAAGTAATAGTTTTGACGTCTATTGTCAAAATTCGAATATCGCGCTGTGAATGAACTAAACGAATATGTCCTTGAGCGTGGCTACTTCGAAAGCCTGCCGCTAGAATGCAGTAGTGGTTCCACCAGTCTTTGAATATGAACAGACTGAATTTCCTCTTGACGAAAAAAAAAATTATTTCTTACAAATTTAGAGGTAAGTAGATTAAACTGAGTATTTCCACTTTATATATATAACTTATAGGTATCATGGAGTAAGTAATTACGTTCATGGATATTAAAAAATAAATTAGTTAAAACATTTAAATCATAAGAGTTTTGGCGAAAACCAAGGCTACCAACTTAAAAATGGTTTCGTCGCACAACAAAAATGTATTTAACATTAATAGATTTGTAATAAATAGAAGGGCGGATTAAAATAATACCAGAATATTGATCAATATTCGAGGGGGATGATAGGTGTGAGGGGGACACGAGTTAAGGATCCATATGACAAAAAACTTTTTTTGACCAAAATAAATACAGTATTGTGTAAGTAGATGCTTATAATGAATATAAACACACAGATGGCAAATCATTTTATAGGATGGTGTGGAAACAATTAGATCATCTATGCTGAGGAAAGTGATGGATAATGTGCTGAGGTTTGTCTGACGTCCAATGGAGCTCATCTAATTGATAATATCTTCAAAAAGTGTAAAAGTATAGTTTTCTTTTAATTTAGCGAGTGAATATTTACTTTGTAAAGTGTTAGTTTTCAAGTTTCTAAACCTCTAATCAGTCCCGCCCTTAGCAGACGCAGGACCCTGGGCAAACTTCGTTTGCGGGGCCCCCAGTTAAATGACACCCCCTCCCCCGAAAGATTTTTAGTACCACGTCTTAATACCCGTTCGGGATATACGCTTATGTACTAATTACGCTAATGATTTATTGATAAGTATGGTGGAATTTATAGGAAGTGCACCCGTGTTCACGTGGAGAGATTGGAAAAACATTTAGGATAAAACCACCCTTAGTGCACCCGATTGGAATAGAACCCTGTTCTAGTTTACAGCCAGTCTCTTGCAAGAGTAATGCCTTAGACCATGCGGCCATAAAAGTGGGTAAAAAAGAAAAATTAAAAAACTTTATTTTTATTTAGTGTTTATGACAGTATTTCGCATATAGGCTATATAAGTTACCAAATGTATCAAATGGTATTGAGAACTGCCTTTAAAGGTATTTACATTTAATAATAGATTTTAGAAACCGTGTTTTTATACATATTAGAGTTGCTTTTTCCCAAACATGTTTTAGATTCTCTTCTCCAGTGAAATTGATTTGCACAAATAACAACCATGCTAAGTTTCGATTAATTGGTTAATGAGTTCAAAATTAGTATAGATAACATATCCACCACAGACAATGATGAATACAAATCCATAAATCAAACCACATAATTAGGTTTTTTATGTTTACACTTTGTCAATATTTGATTGCTCAAAGTTAAAGTTCACTGCAATTTTAAGTACACCTAAAGAGAATAGGGGGAAAACAACTTAAATTAACAATCTTACATAAACTATTTAATACTATAAAGGAACTGGCAATTTAACTGTTCTAAAAAATGGGCTTTCCTGGCTTTCTCTTTAGCGAAGTAATCAATGACTTCATCAAAATTCATCAACAAAATTCTTTATGCTATAAACATTTGGAAATGGGGTCTAAATTTCATTCATAAAGTTCAAAGTCTCACTGCAGTGTCCAACAAAACACAAAATATAATAAATAGATAATTCACGCATGGCACTTTTAACACTAAAACAAACGAATTGTTAGGCTACGTATTTAGAGTTTACTTTAAATAAATTACAATTTACAATGGACAATCATAAACCCAGAACTTAAACATTGCTTTATTCTATGTTCGTACAAATACGCACAGTACACCCTAGGAGGTCCAAGCCGACACCATTTAATCACTGCTGTTGGTGGCTGTCCCCTAGTTCATACTAGTTAGTAAGCTACAACCCCCTTGTTCCGGGTTGGGCAGGGTAAGGTACCGTTACTATTGTCAAGCACAACACTTCCACACTGTTTATATTATTTGCACTAACGCGCTAGTCGTGTTGAGCTCGACCGTCGAGGGTGGGGAGATCGAGGTTCGAATCTCGGTCGGGTGAACTGGGGGTGGTTTTTCCTAAATGGTTTTCCACTCTCCCCCCACGCAAATGTGGGTTCACTTCCTCTAAATTCAACCCTCCCAATTCCTAATCCATTAGCGTAATTAATACTTAAGCGTATAACCCGAATGGGTAGTAAGACGCGGTGCTAAATGTTGTTATATTATTTGCAGCCAAACCTCATCTCTACAGGACAATAAACATGCTAGGTGAAGCAAAACAAACAAAATGCGATCATGACTCACTGATTATTCACCTAAACAGGGAGCCTAATATTCAATCACGGAAACATAAATGTCCAATCCCAACTAGTTTTATATTAGGCCTAAGCTTAATGCTTGGCATATATTTTTACTCAATAATTCAAAAATAGTTTTTAAAACCTATCAAGAAAAAAATCTTTTCTTAAACTAGGGAATATATTATTGGAGAATGGAGGGTTGTAATTTAGTTATAACAAATGTAGCTAACTTTGCAGAAAGAAGGCTTGCGGACAGAGGTACAACCAAAGTCAGGTATTTGAATTATTAGAATAGGTACCTGTCTTGCTATAGTGATTTTGTGGCTAGCCGGTTAAGTGACTTCTTGGTTCAATTGGCTTGGAGCAGGACTGGGAAACAGTGGCAAGCTCATTGGCTGAATATGGGCCCACCAAGCCCGGATACAAATGAAAAACTTACATTTATGTGTTCAAAGTGCATGTATATATAATTTTCTTGTCCAATTTTTTACAAGTAAAAACAAATCAAACACAAGTTCAAAAAACTTAGTATGCTAATAGGCCTATCTGTTAAGAACACTCTAAAATAGGCTGTATCCGAATAGTCAAGTACACTTGACTTGATGCAGACTTGATGACTTTACACTTAACATACACTTGAGATCGAAGACTGCAACAGACTATCAAAACGGCAAAATATCCTTTTCACACCCTTGAGTCCACAGTGCTGATTCCTACCATTGATCTTTATTTTAAATGCCATTTATCAGCCTGAATTAGCATAGCCTACTTACAGATTTGTGGTGACTTATTTTCACTGCACATGACAAATTATCCAACACAACACAATACAACTCTACAACAATACAAAACAACCAGTATATTTAACGTATGGTATCAAAGATCACATTACTCTATGAGCTCTTTCTCTAGCAGACAAAAAATTAAACAATTGCTGATCAAACACTGCATCGGCGGCTTGTCAAGGGTAACTTGCTGTCATCCTTGGACTCATGGGCCTGTGAGGGGTGCATTAGCACACTTAGTGACTATTTGGGTGGATACACACTTGATCACGTGATTGCTAATTGCAACTATCAAGTGAACGCCAAGGGTCGACAGCACGTGAAGTAGACTATTCGGATACAGCCATTGAGTACTAGCAAGAAACGTGTCAAAACAATAACATAAAACAAATAACAAAACAATAAGTTGTACTCAAACGTGTTAAATCCTTATTTTACATTGTTTGATAATAAAAGCCTATATATTAAAAAAATATGACAAAACAGATTAAAAGAGAAAAACGTTCTCTACTTTCAAATGGTGCACATTTTACAGTATAATATTTCACACTAATCACTAGTAATTTTTTATGTGCTTATATAAATGTTTAATAGGTACAGAGGGATTTAAAGACCCGAACAAGAGCACAAGTGGCAGAGTTACCAAAGGCCTGGTCTGCGACGGGAAACCAAGCCAAGTCACTTCCACTAAACAATATTGAGTTAAAGATGATGATAACATTAATAGCTACAGAGACTTCCACTGGTATAGAAGGGATCCAAGAAATAGGCTTTGGGGATGACTCTTTATTGGTGAGTTTGAAGTTAATCATAACATTAATATGTATACCTATTTACATTTATTCTAAAAAAATTACATATATTGTGAAAATGAAATTGCTTAAAAGACTGTTTCGGTGGCTGCGTGGTCTAAGGCATCATTCTAGCAGTAGACTTGACTGCCAATGATGGTTATATTGGGGTTAGAATCCCGATCAGTCTACTGAGGGTGGTTTTCCTAAATAGTTTTCCACCCTCCCCCCAAAATGCAAATAGATTTCATCTAAAATTCAACCTTCCTCATCCTTTACACATAAGAGTAATTAGTATATATGTGTATAACCAAACGATTAGTATCAAGACGCAGTGCTATAAAAACTTTAAAAAGGCTTATACTATGTACAAGAGTACAAAGTTTTCTGGATTGGCTACCCACTCTAAGGTTTGCCTAAGGGCACATTTCAAAAGATGAGCTTTATTTTCATACTTAATTTAAAAATGTGAGAAAGTGTACTGTATATCTAGTTTTGAATGTCTTGTTGATAATAATGCTCCACCTTTTATTGTACCTTTTGCTTACAATTGTTTTATTTTTTCTTACTATTACGATAGCCCAAATATTACTCTATGTCTTAAAAAAATCAACACTTTGTTTTTTTGTTGAAAATAATTTAATACATTCCTAGTGTATGGAGGTGTCATCAGAGGTGGAATCAACAGAAGTGAGTCAACAGAAGTGAATCATCAAGTACACCCAACAGATATGACAAATTCATACAACATATCATCATCCCACCAGTTGACAACATCATCCTACCAGCTGACAAGCGCTCCACCACAGTCATCTTGAATCGTATTGACTACATCACAGAGGCACAAAGTCAGCTATCCGACCACTCCATCTACAGACCACTCACAGAAGACCCAACTCAAGATCACAATGCACGGATTAAAGCGTTCCTGCAACGTGAAGGTCCCCTACAAAATCTCACCACTAACTCAATTCAACTTCTCTTTCCACAAAAACCTCAAACTTCCCACACTGTATCTCCTCCCTAAAATCCACAAAGAAATTAGACATCCGCCTGGTCGTCTGATTATATCTGGTTGTAGCTCTCCAACTGAGAGAATTTCATCTCTGGTTGATTCACACCTACAACCATTTGTAAAACAACTTCCCTTATTCATACAGGATACAAAACACTTTTTAAACAAACATTCACAAAATTAAAAACCTTCAACCAAACTGTTTTCTGGTCACTATTGATGTCCAGCACTCTACACTAACATCCCTCATGTGCATGGAATGTCAACAATGGAGCATTTCTTAGAGCGCAGACCTCCTGGGTCCAAACCTACCACTATCTTTCTTGGTGGAACTGGCTAGGATGATCCTTCAATTCAACAACTTTTGTTTTCTAGACAAACACTACCTACAGATAAAGGGCACAGCTATGGGTACATGCATGGCTCTTCATATGCAAATCTTTACATGGGATTACTAGAATAACGCTTTCTACATTCTCAGACCATCAAACCCTATCTATGGCTTCGCTGTACATCAACAACATTTTCATGATCTGGCCTCACTCCGAAGAGTTTTTGGACATCTTAATAGATAATCTCAGCAATTGCAGCCCCTTAAACTTCACCCACAATAAATCACAGCATAGTCTCCCTTCCTTGATTGAAATTTTTCCTTGAAAACAACCAAATTCGCACCACTATACGTATAAAACCCATCAATCACCAACAATACCTCCACTACCATAGTAGCCATCCTTCATACACAAAAAGGTCTCTACCGTTCAGCCTTGCCACCCGAGCCTAACGAATATGTCAGAATCTGATGATCTAACTGAACATTGTAAAGACTCTCCACAGCTTTCCAAAGCAGAGGTTACCACCAAGCCTTTAACAAACGACCAAATCTCCAGAGTACTCTCCAGGGACAACTATGACTCTCCAAAAAAAGTTGAGGAATCCCTTTCACAACACAATACCATTCTGGTCTACAACAGATCAACACCATCCTTAAAAGTTGTGACAAATTCCTAACCAGTTTCACCCAGTCCCCAAATCGTCTTAGTTCACCCCCAAGAATCACTTTCAAATGGCCACCCAATCTCCAAAATATTTTAGTCCAACCCAAACTTCCTGACCCTAAGAGAATCCAAGAAGAAAAACCAACTAACGAAGGTTCATACCATTGCTGTAGCACCCGTTGCAGCACATGTGGAATCCATCTAACAGCTACATCCTTCAACAGTAAAGTTACCAAATTGGAATACAAAATTCCCGCTCATTACAATTGTAAAACAAATAACTTGCATATCAACTACAGTGCAAATACATATGATGCAGAATATATAGGCCTTACTACAGGTTCTCTCGGAGAGCGAATGAAAAATCATAGTTTTGACACAAACCACAAAGATTCAGGACAAGCCTGTACCCATCCATGCTGGTACCCACAACCAGGACTTTCAAACCTGCTAGACCACAAAAATATAAGAGCATTTCCCAAACAGTGCAACAGTTTTCAACTTAGACAGTGAGAACTGGCCCACCAATGGATTACCAAATCAAGATTACCACCAGGCCTCAACAGAAGATAGTTTTTCTTTTTTCTATAAGGCCGGTATTACACTATCACAATATTCTTTGATCAAAGAAATGTGAGTATCATGACGACTCCTAGAGAGCTTTGATCACATAAATTACTAAATCTTTGATCACATATTTACACTATAGAACATGCTCAGATCTGTGATCAAAGAAAATTATCCTGGACATGTGAAGCAGTGAAAAATTTAATTGTCCATTATGAACAGAATGATTTCTTATATAACACAAACAGTGAAAGCTATAAGACCGAGACAAACGGTTGGCTAAACATAAAGAAATATCAGAAGCATTACAAGAACATGTGCAGGTTGCCGGCCCAGGATGTTAAGAAAAAAATTAACGGGCTACGAAGCCAGTGTTTAACAGAGACAATGAAGGTAAGTTTATTATTGTTTATTTATATTTGACCAACATTGAGAATAGGGGTTATTTTATATAATTTAAAAAATTATATAAACCATAGTCATTATTGTCTGAACATCTAATAACAAGAATTAAATGAATGGGCAATGGACATCCTTTGGACGTTCTTTACAAGTTGTTTAGCTTATGTTTAATATATCTAGCAGGATATTCCATTAATATATTATCAAGAACATTGTTGTGCTGGTAAAGGATGGTTTTAAAGAATTAATGTAAAAAGTAATTTTTTACACAAATATTTAATTTCTATAACATTTTATGAACATTGTTGTGCTGGTAATGGTTCTTTTAAAGAATTAATGTAAAAAGTAATTTTTTACACAAATATTTAATTTCTACAACATTTTATGAACATTGTTGTGCTGGTAATGGATGCTTTTAAAGAATTAATGTAAAAAGTAATTTTTTACACAAATATTTAATTTCTATAACATTTTATGAACATTGTTGTGCTGGTAATGGTGCTTTTAAAGAATTAATGTAAAAAGTAATTTTTTACACAAATATTAATTCCAACATTTATGAACATTTGCTGAATGATGCTTTAAATAATGTAAAAAGTATTTTTTACAGACTATTAATTCTACACATTTTAATTACGATAGAAAAGTAAAAAGAGTGGTTCTGATACAGAAAAGATATACAAGCCAAGTGTTTATTGGTTCTCATTATTATCTTTTTTGGGTAATTCAACAAAATCAGAAATATCTCAATCCAGTTTAGTCGAGTCCAAGTAATGAAGACATGGACATTACAATGAATGAAGAACACTCTACTGCTGATGACATTGTGAGTACAAATCTAAATCATTTTGTCTTGCCAGGGAACTTTACCTGGTCCATTATAAAAGTCCTTAAATTGATCTTTTATTTCGCGACCATGCCTAGTTGGTCTATTGTGTTGCCGAGCAAGATGCATCTGGAAGTTTCTTCATTATCGAGAGTCCGTACGTCCATATAAGCTATCTCGTTTTTCTTTAATGGTATATATTTCCCTCTGTGTTTAAGTATTGCGACGTTTTTCAGTCAAAACATTATGTAGTGTGCAAGCAGCTAATATAATATCAGTTACTTTTGAAGGCATAAGTTAATAGTGGTTAAAAATACACGGAATCTATTTGCCAAGATACCAAAACAGCTTTCGACCATACGTCTCCCACGAGATAATCTGTAATTAAATATTCGTTGCTCTGGAGTAATATCACGTAAAGGATAGGGCTTCATAATGTTACTGCTAAGAGGAAATGCATCATCAGCTAGTATTACGAATGGTGTGGAGACGTTAGTATCTGGTAGACGTTTCTCAATTGGAATATATAATGAATTGTTGTCCAAAGCACACTTCAAGGAACTTTTTTGAACACACCAGCATCGCCAACCCTACCATTTGTTCCAGCATCCACATATATAAATTTATAATTTGCATCGACAAGAGCAAATAAAATAACACTGTTGAAGTGCTTATAATTAAAATGACGAGATCCTCCATATTTTGGACATATAATTCGAACGTGCTTCCCGTCCATTGCTCCAATGCAGTTAAACACATTCCATTTATCTTGACAATCCTTAGCGACGATTTTCCCACTCAGGTTCCGTTGTAGGTATCTGAAACAGATATAGAACATTCATAATAATGAAACTTTTTTTTCCCAGAATGTTGAAGATACAGCTGGAGATGAATCAAGAGTACCACCAACTAAGAGGAAACGCAAGACTGTAACAAATTCACCTGAAAAAAAATTGTTGAATGAGGCGATATTGACTATGAGACAAATGTCGTCATTAACCTCAAAAAATACAGCCAGTGTTCAAAAAGAGGATTCATATGATATTTTTGGAAAGTTTGTTGCCTCTGAGCTTCGCACTATGAGTCATCATGATTCAATTTTATTAAGAACCAAAAGAAGGACTCAGCAAGCCATTATGATGCTTGGGAGGCTCTCGAAACCAGAAGTGAATCTTGTACCATATTCAGCTCTTCTTGGGTCTAACTAATGCAACACCAGAGCCCAATCATTTCATACTGAAAGTGTGTATGCATCTAATGATGGAGGATTACAGCATAATCATGATTCTGTCTTGTTGATAGAGATAGCACTCGAACAAGCAGAAATCATTTTCGAGTGATCACTTAAATTTTTGAAATATTCTCTAGTTGTACTATAAAGCAAGGTAACATTTTTCTACTTCTAGTATTATATAACAGTGAATACTTTTTATTGCTAAATGTGTAAAACGTGCTTTAAAATATATCAAAGAATTTTCCTGGAATTACTATAACTTTTGGTAAAATATTAATAAAAACAAATGGAGTTAATTTAAAATTAAATTTGAAATAATTGTGATATTTTCTATGTGCTTCGTACAATTAAATATGTAAATACCTTAAATTTAATTTAAAAAATATAACAAACCTTGAGATATTCATTTTTCAAAGACTGATAAATAGCTCTACACGTTTCTGGAACTATTTGTGAAATAGTACACTTGGTATCCGGGTGCTGTATTGCAAGCTTGAAAAACTTTCACCTGTAGCGAGAAAACGAAGGGTTACTGATAAACGATCTTCCACGCTTATAGCATTTCTTAGGTGTGTATTTTTTCTTTTAATTAATGGAGTGACTTTTGCTACCAAATATTTAAAAGTTTCACAGTCCATACGTAGATATTTTTGATAAGATTCTGGATCTTCAGTTTGAAGTTCTTTTAGCAGGCAGGTATTAATCCCTCTTGAATTTCGTCTCCCAACCCAAGTGTCGAGCCCACAATTTTTAATAGGTTTTCTTTTCGTTTTAAGCAGCAACGAGATTATCACAATACACTCACAGTCGCCGCACATGAAATTAAACCATTGGAGTCCATTTTTTTAATAACATATATTGTAGCAACTCTGAAAGAAATGTGATGTAGTGTAATAACACATCTTTGATCAAAGACGGCGTTAAATCTTTTGTCATATATTTGATCAAAGAAATATATTACATATATTTTATCATATTACATATATTTCTTTGATCAAAGAAAAATGTGATAGTGTAATACCGGCCTAAGATTAACATTTTTCAAATTATTATTATTATATAAAATATTATTTATATTATTATCACATTAGTTTTTTTAAATATGATGTATAGGCCTATATAAATACTAACCATAGCCAAGAAATTTATCTTTACTCCCAAAAACAGTTGCACAGTGTGTTTCAAACGGTTTTTCTTTAAATTCAAAATGAAGTAATCCGTGTTTGTGTCAAGTGTACTCTCTCGTCTTTCTTTGTGTTTGATAAAGGCAACAATGACGAAAATATTATTCTACTTGTGTTAAAATGTGTGTATGACTATTTCTACTATAGAAGACAGAAGAAAGTAAGATGATGTCACCTTTTTGCATTGGATTCTTCCTACATTTTTCCTCTTTCCCTAGGTGGGCTTTCTTCATCAAATTTACTCTTATTAGTTTATTTTCCCTTTTTCTTTAATTTTATCAATTTCCTTATTATATAATCCATACAACAGTAAAAGTGGCTTGGTTTCACTTACAAAGGTTAGCCTATCCAAGTTTATTTTTCTATATTGAATATTTTGTAGTATTATAAGTACCTATGTGTTTATTAGAATTCTCTGTCAAAGTTATAATTATTTTAAACTACTCATAAATAGTGGGATGGTTTAAAAAAAGTTTACCATAGAAATTAATGCTTCTTATAACACAAAATTAATGTAAATTAGTTGTAAAATGATACCCTACCTAGACATGGAAATCAAACCTGAGACCTTTGTATTATCGCGCTAATGCTGTGCCACTAAACTATCCAGGATTCATCTTGTCCTCAGGGTCACTATTCATTTATTTTAAGGCTCGAGTCTATGATGGACATGTGGAAACATCAGCTACTTAAAGCTATCACTGAAACCACAGCCACTGGTAACTCAGGGTTTGGCTTTTATATCACCATAATGTAAAACATAAGATTGTCTTGATTTACATAAATATATAGCTATAACACACAAAGGTGGAGCATTATTTAGTTATAACCATGTCCGTAAGTAGGTATACAGAATTCTCAACACTATGTGCAGGATGGTGGCATTGAAGCCAAACCTTGAGTCGTTGGTGGCTATGGTTTTAACGATAGCTTAAAGTAGATTATGTCCCACACATCCATCATAGTCAAGCCTTATGAATGACTAATTCTCGTGTCCAGGTGTGATTTTTCAACCAATTTAACTTGATTAAGAATTATGCACACCAATCTACAGACACTATACTTTTAACATAATACTAAGCAATAAATTAATAAAAATAATTATAACTCTGGTTCTCCGGCTTAAAGCACTGACGACTTTGCAAATGGAGCTGTATGTTGTAATACTGCATACTAGTGTAGCAAGTGGTTGTACCACCTACTGTTTGAGTACATTTATTGGTTGATATAATAATTATCACTTACTGCTCAAGACAATATCCTAGTTAGCCTAGTTAGTGATGGTCAGCGTGTAAAACTGTGCCACTTCTCAAATTCTTGTTAGTATATCAACTTTTTAAATAAACATGAGTACCCCATGAGAAAGTTATATTTCATTTTTTGTATTTGTTCAAAAATAAATTTTAATTGATTGCAGATGAATCCAATTTTGCTGGATTCTGAACCGTTTGTTGTGGAGAAAACAAACCTTCAGACCGTATACTCACCCACTGGTGGATCATCCAAATTACATGAGAGTGCAGTTGGAATGCCATTATGTTAGTAATTTCATTGAAATATTTATCACTTGCTTAACCATGATAAATTTACAACAAAAATGAAAAATAAATATCGATCCTTGTATTTTGTTTTATGTTTGAGACCATTCAACCACCGATGTGAGTCAGCCTTTTTAAAAATAAGTAATGATATAGTATGCTGGTTAACAAACTTAACATATAGTGTGTTATTATTTTGATGAGGAAAATTTAATTAAAGTGCTAATCGAAGTTTGAATTTCGGTCAGGTGTACTAAGTGGGGGGGGGGGAGTGGTAATGCCAAGGCCTAATAAAGCTAGAAGGTTGGGTGGAGTAGAGCTGAAAAAAGTACAGAACGTAATATATCTTAGAGGAGTGATTGAGGTGAAAGGTGGAAGTAGAAAGGATCTAATGAGAAGAGGACAGTGGGGAGAGTTGTTCTATAGGTGGAGAAGAGAAGTGCCCTTGAAGTGTAAAGGAAGTGTTGTACAGGGTACTTTGTACCTATTGTCACATACAGCAGAAACATGGACATTGAATGTAAGAGAGACTAGGAAAGTGGAGGTCATGGAATGAAGTTTGTGAGGATCATGTTAGCTGTCACGAGGAGAAACAAGATTAGGAATGAAATTATCAAGGAAATAGTGGGGGTACAGGGAGTACATGAAATAGTAGAGGAAACAAGACTGAGATGGAATGGGCATGTAATGAAGATGGCAAAAGATAGGATGCCAAAAAAATGTTGGAAATGAAGTATGTAGGGAAAAAGTCCGCAAGGGAGGCCAATAAAGATATGGGAGGAGCAAATAACAGAAAATGTTCAAGTGAGAGGAGAAGAATGGAAAAGATTAAAGAGGAAGAGTGGTGTCAGGATGGAGGAATATGGAAGCATTTTACTAAACTAACCCAACCACAGGTCGTAACAAGTTGATGATAGTTTTAGAAGTAAAATATTAAAAAAATAATTTAGAAAAGCCAACTTGGACAAGATGCATTAAAACTGACAGCTTGGAATTTTAATACATTAGAGTAATTTAAATTGCTGTCATAGGTTTATTTATATGGTGTTTTGACAAAAGCATGAGATAATGTACAACCTTTTTCACCAGGCTCCTTAAATAAAGATACTAACCACATATGAGCCCCTATTTACCAAAATCACAAAACTACATGGTTTTTAATGTGAAACTTGTGGCTGGATTGTTGGTATTATTTCATCCATCGTTGGTTTTACATAATGACCAGTTGTAAATCTGAAACCACACCAAGTCTTGACAATGTTTACTATAGTGGGATTTTTTTTAACTACATGAGTGAGACTGCCAGACTAAACTAAATATTTAACTTGCAAATTGAAGGGAATTGTGTAATTATTACAACACTAGAAAACTTAAAATACAATTTGAAAAGACTATTAAATAATGAAAATAAAAAACATGTTGATTCTTGAACCTACATGTTTAACTACTTCACAAACAACATATTTAATCAATGTTTAGGTTAAATGTGCTGTGGATATCCAAATATCAATAAGAATTTTCACTTTTAATTAGAATCTTGAACTAATGCCAAAGGACATAGATTGAAAGAATTAATGTTGTACAAATATGAGCTAAAATGAGACAACTTAGTTCAAGCACATTAGTATCACTAAACCCAACTGGATTATATGATTCTTACCCACATGTAAGCTCGTCGCAAAAATATTTGTGGTAATAACATGAATGTAAAATAGGAATTAGTATTTATTATGTTTGATAGAAAATATAAATATACATTTAGGTAAGAATTTTTAACCAAAATATGACATGTCTGCAAAATTTTGGAAATATAACCTAAAACTGAAAACTGCCCAAAAGATACACTTATCTGCAAAATAAGTATAAAATGGTGTTAAATAAAAATGGTTCTTTAGGATCTTATAGTACTCAATAAATTGAGTAAAAGAGTTTTTATAAACATAGATCCACAAACCAGCTCACACAGAGATACAGGCAATTTTATCTTTTGGTAATAAAAAACTTAGATAAAAAATGAGGTTTTTTTTACAATAAAAGGTGTTTTAAATGTTATACTTCTAATTCCACTTCTTCAAATCAGTCTGTGCTCATTGAAATATCTGTGGCTTCATTCACATCGTCTGACAACCATTTTTAACTCTGTTGTAAGTCTGCTAGATAATTTATTGATACACTAAACTCTTTAAGTATCCCCAGACAAAAAAAGTCCAAAGGATTTCGGTCAAGACGGAAAGCTATGCAACTGGTCCTCCTCGACCTATCCATCACATCCAGTCTCATGGACTGGACCTACAGCCTTTGGATTTTTCTGTCTGGGGATACTTAAGTATATTCATTTTCAATAAATGACTTAGCAGTCTTACAACAACAAGTCGAAAACTAGGGCTGTCAAACTCGATTCCTCAATAACCTAAATTCTTACTGGTATCGAAAGACTCGAGAATCAATCTTAATATTACGAATCTCACCACTCGATTCTTAGTTCTCAATAAAACTGGCAACTAAACAAAACGGTATCTTTCAAAATAGGTAATAATCGATTATCTCTCATATTAATATAATTGCAATTTCACTTAAATACCGGCAAATTGTAAATATACCATAATGGCCCAAATATAGTATGATCTCGAATATAATATGACCCCTACATTTTGAGGTGTTCTACATGAAAAATAAATGGTCTCAAATGTAATACAACCTGACATTATAACATAATCAAGAGGTAAAAACTTAATAATTTTGACACACTTTTTTTAAAAGCAAAAGTTAAATGAGACTGTCAGAATATATGAATCGACTCTAAACAAACAATTGGTATATAATACATAAACTACAATGGCAATTTTCCGTAATATATCGATATATCTATAATTAATTGATATATCACAACGTGTATATCGAAAGCTACAATATTCCTATCAAATTAAAATGGCCACTCTCCTGTAATCATATTCTTTGCCGCTTTTCACTTTTTAATGTATTATTTAGCTCTTCAAGCTTATTAAAAATAGAACAAAAATTGATATAGTTAGTAAAAATGGAACAAAAAAAGTTATATTTATTTTAATTCAATAGATTATCGATATATCGTAGCCAAAACTTCATCATTAATTTCTGGCAAGCTAACGTGCGTAGGATCAGTTATGGCTGGTGACTTGCAATTTTTGTAATGTGTGAAATGTGTTCTTCTTTCTGTTATAAAATCCACAATTTATTGAATTAATTTTGAGTTTATTTGAATTTTTAGTTTTGAAGACATTTAGTGTGTTTAGTAAATATCTATAAGATTGTAAGATCTAAGTTTCAAGTGATTATGTGTTGTAATGGCCGAGTCCAAGTTTTGCATTGAGGGGGGAGTAGGGTATCAGGCATGTTAGATAATGCTTGGAAAAATAATATAAAAGGAAATATTCAAGAATCAGAATCGAGAATCGAAGAATTGAGGCTGAACTTAAAAATCAGGATTGAGAAAAACAGGTATCACGAGCTCTATATCAAAAACTGTTGTCAGATGATTTGAATAAAGCCAAAGAGTTTAAAAAAAAGCATAGTCTGATTTGAAGATGTCAAATTCGTATTGAAATGGAAGGACAACATATAGAACACCTTTTGTTGTGATAGGGGTAATACATTAGAATTATATAAGCAGAAGGAGAGTTGAAATATTTTTAAAGGGCTTAGTTCTATTTAATATCCCATTTCAACAACCCTATTGTGCCCCTCTGCTAAAATGAGGTTTCTGTGGTGAAGTTGATGGTTAGCATGTCACAATTGTTTTTCTAGGGAAAACTTTCACGTTATACGGCTATTTAGTACTTCATTTATTTGTTTATGGTGTGTAGCTTCTTTGATATAATTTGTCTACATCTCACACACACACAACAACATTGTGGCCTTTTCTTAATATGCTTTATTTTGAACCACAGTAAGCTACCACGAGAACTTGAAGCCTACAGTAGCCCCATGGCTTTTTTGGTGCTGACTGACAGTTCACAGCTGGCTTATGACAGTCAACATTTAGGTATATACCTAAATTTTAACTGTCAGAAGTGACAGCTGCTAAACACATGTTTTTTGCAGATCATATGGTTCGGTGTAGGGATATATAATTTGGTCTGGTAGCTTTTCAAAGCCGTCAGCTGTCAGTCAGCATCAAAGAAGCCATGGGGCTACTGTACTCAACCTTAACTGCAAAAGTATTATCATTTTATTGAAAAAATTGTTTTCAAACAGTCCAAATCAATTGTCTGTGTTTTGCTAGAGTTATTATGTTATGTCACATTACATCACACACACTTTTTCTTTTAAGTTTGTGAACATTAAGTTGAACTTGATCACAGCATTCATTCATTATCAATTTAAATTGCCAAGCTACTTTTAGAGAAAAAACTATCATAAGTAAACTATCGAAAGTAAATCTGTTGTAACTGACCACTCAAGAACCCTAATGGTTCCAAGAAAGGTTGCTAGGGTCACAAAGATCATTTAAATTGAACTAAATCAATATAAGTTATGAATTGTATTAACCAATATTAGGACTTTAGGCAGAGTTACAATACAGAAGACCATATATAAAGAAAAATAATATGAATAAAATGTAATTACTCCTTTAAGATACATTTGTACTTAATTATTTTTGGTTATTTGATTTTATAATCATTATTATTATCATTAGTAGTGTTATAATAATACTTGAGGACTTAATGCACACATTATAAACATAGCACAATATCAACGTAAAAATTACAAATTAAACTGACAACAGCAGGGTTGACTTGACTGGGACGCTTGGCTGTGACACAGGAAGTCGGTACTTGGTCAGAATCCTGGCAGAATACACAGAATGATTTTCAACATTATGTTATTTTAATTACAAATAAAACTATGAGTGAACTTCCTTAAATTCACCTTTCTCATTCGTGTTATGTATAAGTTTGCCGTGATAGGCAATAACATTAGTAGTATCTATACATGTTAATGTGTCCCAGAATCCTAAAACGTGAGTATTATAAAATTTCATTCTTTCTTTCTGTTTGTCCATGTGTCTACAGGCAGGACTCTGTTCAAACTTAATAGTTAATGTTTTTGGTCATACCCCCAGACTTTTTTAAAATTTTGATTCTAGCCCTTAAATTATGGGTAGTTTGCTGGAGACTAAATTTTATGAAAAATCAAAATGTTTGAAAATGGCTTTGATGGTTTTGTTTAGAATGGATATATCGGGAGTTTTTGACATGAAAAATAAAAATGTATACTTTTTTTTTAATTCATTTAAGGGTAGTTTACTAAAGACTGGTTTTTTGAAAATTCAAAATTTGTTTGAGGGTATTTACTGATAACTAATTTTTGAACGTTGGAAATTAATTGAGCATTTTTGTTCAAATTGGATAACTGGAGATTGTATCACGGAGAGCAATTGTAAACGATTTTTATTGTCTTTTTAAATGTCAAAGAGGAAAGGAGGGATTAAAGCGTGTAACTCTTCTCACTTTACAAACACCAATAATTCTGAGAAGAAAAAGAACTGTTTTCCCACAAAAAGCAAATCTAAAAAAAAAAAAAAAAATCAAATATTATAAGATCCACTTTTTATTGCTGTATTTAATAATTAATATTCACAATACTTCCTCTTTTTTAGGAGTTGACAGAAAAAAAATATCACATTTCACCAAATATACATGAAATGAAAGATTGTTACAGAAACATAATTAAAAATTAGAATTATGATTTCCCAAAGAGTATAACGAGCTGTCTCACCAAATGTCAGGTTGATCACACCAGTCGATCCTACCTTCAATGAATCAAACTATACAATAACAGATTACTCATTGTATTAAAAAAGACCTATATATAAATCACATTTTGTTTAGGAACTATTTAAAGTGAAATAAGTAATTTTTTTTCCTTGTAAAATGTGCTGCATTGCTGATTAAACATAAAAATATATCACTTGACCAAATTGTTTATAAAATATATTAATTGCTCTCAGAAAAAAAAAATCATTTTAACTGTTGGCATTGAATGTATTAGGGATTTTAGTTTTAGCATCGGTACTCAAGAGGTTTATCTGCACTTTATATCAAGTTGTTTCTGTTGTTTTATTTTTACCTTATTTGAAGGTTAATGACTCATGCATACCTGCCTCACTACACTCAGACAAATGGGCATAGATAGGAAATGAGTGACACATTAAGACCCCCTACCTAAACCACATTCACTCGTTCTATAACAGTATTCAGAACATAAGCGCCTTCAACTCTGTATTTAGGTGTTGCGGGGAGAGGCTCTAAGTACTATGAATACACATAAAAATTAGTTTAAAAAACTGAAATGGCTACATTAAATGAACTGCACATACATCACTCCCTCAATCCACACTAATTTTTTTCAAACTTCCACACTGTGACACTCAGAAGTTAATGTTGATTTACTTAAAAATCAACATCGACTATATACACGTAATAAAAACTCCACCCTTATAAGCTTACCAATTCACAAATCTGAGTCTTATTCCTATTCATTCAGAGTTGCAGCATCATGGGCATGAAATGTGTCACCCCCTCAATAATGATTGGCTGGGCTGGCCACTTTTAAAAAGTCAGTTGAAAAAAATATTATTTATAGATGAATCTAGTGTTTCATGATTTAGTAAACAAATGCTTGTTTAGTTTAGCCTCAACTTCACCAAATATTAAAATAAAGACAGTAAATAAATTAATAAACCAGTGCTGAATTTAAGGGGGTAGGGAGGAGATTCTCCCAGGTCCCCCACAGACAGAGGCTCCCACAAAACTTCATAAAAAAGAAAACAAACTTTAAATAACATTTTTGCTTCAAAGAAAGCAAGGAAAGTTTGTATATAATAAGCATTTGTATAAAGTCTTTATGTAGCCATTTCTCTTTTACTTTGTTATTATTAAATTTGTGTAAAATCAGACAGTTGCTTGATTTTTGCCTTTACTCAGACACACTTTGATGTAATTTACATTGATTAATGTAAACGTATCTGACACTGAATACACACATTAAAATTATGTAGCTCCAGGGTCAACAACGGCCCTGACAGGCCAGCCTGTCCCCAGGTGACAGTACTCTGTACAATACATGTTCGGAGAGGACAAATTCTCCCACGGCGAGGCTCGAGGGATCGCCGGGAAACATTCCACACCCGCATACCATCGACAGTGGTAGAAATCATCTAAGGGAAGCTGGTACTGCGCTTGGTGTTCCGTCTCCATCCCCCTGAAAACAAAGTACCCAATAGAGTTTCCCTTCACAACTGAAGTGGAATTTGACATGGGATCTGACATCAGTGAAATGATTAAAATATTTACTTACATTAAGCATATATTTTTAAAGCACATTGGAATTGTTGGTGCTCTCTTATGAATTAGTGGAATTTTAGTGCTACATTTATTACTGTCTATTCTGCTGACCTACAACTTAAACAAACTAACCTGAATAGGATGGTGAATCCTAAGGATCTTGCAGTCACAATCACAATTTTTTTAGCACTGCGTCTTACTACCCGCTAGGATTATATGACTATGTATTACACAAATGTGTTAGGGATTATGAAGGTTAAATCTATAGAAAGTGTACCCGCATTTGCATGTATAGTGAAAACCCATTTAGGAAAAAGAACCCTCAGTACACCTGACTGAGATCAAACCCTGATCCCCCCACCTTCGGCAGTCTCGTCTATTGTGAGAGTTATTCCTGAGAAACCACCGAAGCAAGTGCAATTGTAATTGAATTAAGGTATTTAGATGTGATTTCAACCATACATAATTTTAAGAGCTTGGCTATTTAATCCATCACTATACACATCCATACAGTTGTCATTATACTATTGGAAACTTAAAGTCCTCCAGAGTTGAAGGTAGCTGCGTTAACTGATAGCGTGCAATATTAATTGACCGTTCATTTGTAACTGACAATTTCCATAGAACTTTTCCTTAAAATATGAGTGAAGAATGACCCTGAGGTCAGGTTAACTCTTGGATAGCTCAGTGGTAAGAGCATAAGTGTACTAAGCCACAGGTCCCAGGTTCAATTCCCATGTAAAAGTGTCATTTATCAATTTAAAGAATATGAATCTTTAGGTGGGCACGCGAGAAAAGATAAGTGTTTTTGCAGTTTTTATTGCAAAACTTTTTTTGGCTAAAATAAATAAAATATTTCTCCAGTACAAACATAAAAGTTTAATTTTCTTCGCATGTTGATATCAACAATTCCTGAATATCCATCATGAGCATAGCGACATTAGATAAGAAACTTTTTAAATTAAGATAAAAAGTTGTCATTAAATTCCAGGACACCCTTGCCAGATATTCAAGAAATTTTGAGGTCACCGTGTGAAGAAAATTAAATTCTATGTTTGTGCTGGAACAATATTTATTTTATTTTAACCAAAAAAAAATCTTTTGCAATAAAAACTGCAAATACACTGGCCTTTTCTCACATCTGCTTCCATCCCACCTTAAAGAGTCGCATCATTATTTGGCTGGAGAGAATGTAAAACCACTCCCAGTTCACTTGATTTGGATTGAAAAGACTGGCCTTCTTACCTCAATCCTGCAGAGTCGCTCAAGGACCATTTCGATCAATATTTCCAGGTATTAGAAAAATGAAAGATTATAATTTACTTCTCATTGCAACCCACCAACTCAGAATATTTGTTGTAGAATACACTATGAATGTTTTTATTATTTGCATTACTGATCATTTTAGATAAAATTTAATTCATCATTTGATAAAAACATCAATGCTTGCTGCAAGCTCTTAATTAAATATCAGTTCCTAAATACATATAATATTAACATAGAATCCAGAGTTTCAATAAATCATCTGATTGTTCATATTATATTTGAACAAAGTAATGGGCCTGAAATATGATAAACTCTTGTTCGAATCTCAGTCAGGACAGATTTGCGTGGTTTGAAAGAAACAAGGTACAAATGATTCGATGTTTACTATAGGTATAGGCTTTGGTCAGTTGAAATAATCTTTGAACAATGACCAAAATATGTAAAAGTGTGTTGCCTTACTTGTGTGGTACTCTTGGAACTAAGTTTGGCACAGTTCTATTGGTCGCCTTGGTTGTGAAGACTCGCTCATCATAAACAGGACCATTCTTTATGCTAGATCCCTCTGCATTGTAGAAAGTGATCGCATCTTTTTTGGCCACTCCTGACAACTGTTGGGCACTGAAGGGAGTGTGCACAAGATGTGTTGTACTTATGTAAGGGTCCATGAGCCGCACGATGCTACCAACCTGTGGTAAAATTACAGGCTGCTCATCTCGACCGAGTCCTCTGCTCTGTAAATAACAGGTTTTAATGAAAATACATTTTAGTTATTTCAGATAATTAGACATCTTTGTTTTATGTTAATAAGCAATTAATATTGATACAGTGCTTAAGTTTTACTAGTCCTTTCCAAGTTAATGATGAAATAGTTTGTTGGTAACACAATTACTCGGCACCTGCTTTGGTGGTCGCATGGTCTAAAGCGCTACTCTCGCAGTAGACTAGACTGTCGATGGTGAGGAGATCAAGGTTCAAATCTCAATCGGGTTTACTGAGGGTGGTTTTTTCCTTAATGGTTTTCCACTCTACCTTTACACAAATGCGGGTACACTTTTTATAAATATAACCTGCCCCATCCCTAAAACCATTGGCGTAATTATTACATAAATGTATAACCCGAATGGGTAGTAAGATGCGGGTAGTAAGATGCGGTGCTAAAAAAAGTTACTTGGCCTAGGGGAGTTGAAAGTGAAAAGAAAAATATTGAAACCTCAAGACTTATTATATTCCCAAGTTTGGTAGTTCTAATTATTTGCATTGAGCACTTTATATGGGCTCCACAATAAGCTATTGACAATATGTAAATTCTGGACAATTTCTCTCTACTATCGTATCCATGACTTAATTAAGTGATGCCTAACATGGGAAGGCACATACACTGGTTCAATATTAATTTTAACAGATAGATTTTAATAATCAACTTCATATTACCATAATCAAATTATGTCTAAAACTGAACCAAAATGCAATTACTTTTTAGGAATTGTAGTTCTAACTATAAATTAATCAGGTGTGTTTGAAGTCCACTTTTTTTAATTTGAAACCAACTCGAATTAAATATAATGTGAAATATTCTCAAAGCTGAATCGAAATTTAAATATTTTTTGTTAGTTGTTTTATGCTTGAAAAAAATAGTACATTATGGTTATTTATTTAGCTCTATGCACTAAAATCACTTGAATACTGTTTTATTACACAATTGCTTGTAATATTTTGTTTTAATTTATAAATCAAGTTATTATCACAACGTACAGTTCATTTTATTCAGAATTTTTCCATATTAATATTGTTTAATGTATTTAACAGCTCAGAATAGCAATAAGTGACAATAAATGGAGTATGTAAGTTGTCAATATTTTTATTGACGAAGCTTCTTAATTGTTGAAGCTGGACTTTTTTTTATGTGAAGTTGAAGCTGATATTTGTTTTGAAGCTTTGTACATCTCTTTAATTAATAGTATAGACATAATTTTTGTTTATATAAGTTTATACAAAAATTAAGATGGTAAATTTACTGTAAAAAAAGCCATCATATCAAACTGAGAAATTGGTTAATAGTTCGTGATGACAGTTTAAAAAAAAAGTATTTTAAACAATTAAATTGTATTTGAATGAATTCAATGATATAGGAATCATTTTACTAACTTAAATTAACTGATTCTGTTTGTTCCATTAACAAGTCAACATGTCTATCAGCCCATCCCTAAATTAAGAGAAACATCCTGAATTAAATACATAAAAGTATTTAATTAAATATATTTTATTAAATTCTTTTTTTTTTTTAAGTGAAAAATTTTACATCTCATTTTTTTCATTAGTTTTGTAAACTTAAACAATTAAAGATGTAGTCACTTGAGCAACTATCAATAAAGACTACATGTAATAAATGGCCACCATTCCATGTACTAACCTGGCAGTTAGCGTCTAATCCTGGACCGACTCTCCCCAAAGAAGGGTTGACATGCTTAGGAGGGTATTCATCCGTGTATGAGGACAAGGGGAAGTCAAGAGGTTTGAACAAACACAAGTTGATCTGGAAAATAGTTTTACACTAACTTCAAGAAAAATGTCTAGTCATTTAAATGTATTAAATATTAAACGGTAGGCAAGGCTAAGCTGCATAGCAAATAAAATCTAATTGGTTGAAAATGTATAATGGATAACAATTTTAAATTAGTAGGCCTAAGTATTTTAACATTAGTCAAAACAATAAACTGAATATTTTATTTGCTAAAGCATTTACACATTATAAAATATACCGTAGTGATTTAAGACACAGTGGCTGTTTCCATTGTACTTTATATGTATGTATATATATACACACACACACACACACACACACACACACACACACTGTTGGGTTTTTGTATTAATACCTCTAGTTATTTGTTGAGTTGAGTAGAGACTGGTCTGGGCAAACTGGTCTCCATGCGACCAGGTGCACTGTGGTATTTTCAAATACATTCCAAGCTAATACCAATCACCAATACATTTCTTCCTATATACTCTTCTAATCCAAAACACTTAGATTATAATTATCTATTGAATACACTGATTAAAACCAATTTTATTAGTAATATTACATATTTACTCTATATGCCTACAGCATTAGGAACTTAAAAGTTCATTGCTGCACTTGCAAAAATACACCAGCTATCCCTATCTTGAGCTAATTATATCCAGTTCACCTCATTACACCATATCACTATCTTGAGCTAGTTCTATCCAGTCCACCTCATTACACCATATCACTATCTTGAGCTAGTTCTATCCAGTCCACCTCATTACACCATATCTCTATCATGAGCTAGTTCTATCCAGTACACCTCGTTACACCCTATCCCTATCTTGAGCTAGTTATATCCAGTCCACCTCATTACACCATATCACTATTTTGAGCTAGTTATATCCAGTCCACCTCATTACACCATATCACTATCTTGAGCTAGTTTCTATCCAATCCACCTCATTAGACCATAGTATTCCTATCTTGAGCTAGTTCTATCCAATCCACCTCATTACACCTTATCCCTATCTTGAGCTAGTTCTATCTTCCCTCTGAGTTTAGGTATTCCCACTGAGCTCTTCTTATTGGGTTTCAGTCAATACCCTGAAAACCCGATTCTAGATTCTTCCATTCACGCTGCACATTCTTCACACTTAACCTATGAGATTTGATTATCCTAACAATATTTTGTGATGTCTTAGTAATACTATGATAAATTATAAATGTTATATAGTATAAAAAAATAAATGTTCATAAAAATTGAACTTCTATTTGTTGCCATAAATGAAAATTATTTTACAGATAGTTCCCTATTAAATCTAATGGTTTTATTCAATCTAAGAAATTATTATAACCTTTTCTTGTAAGTTTCTTAGGTATATGGTTGTTTTGTTGTTCATTGGCAAGCCACCATACTCAATATCTTGGGTTCTTTCCTTGACGTTGTGAGTTAGTCCTGTGCTGGTTTTGTAATTATCCTCAAACACTTTAATATCCCTACTTTGAAGATGAGGCGGAGGCCGTCGTTTGACACGCTGAAGACAAACCACAAGTCAAAATACATTTCATCAAATAAACGACACTAATCATGCAGATATAGTATAGCAATGTATGGTCCCTCAAAGAACATAACACGGACATGACACAAATAATTTGTAGCGGCAAGAGAAACAGGTTATAAGCCAGCCAACATATTTAATGACTCTTATGATATTTTTAATAATATTAGTAGTTATTTATAGTGAGAGAATAAATTACAAATATAGGGAAATAACTTAAATTTTATTAGGGAATGACTTAATATTTTGCAAAAAAAACTTTACGTCAAAAGATTAGATGACATATAAGGTTGAATAAATTAGTATATTACCTTATAGCAATTAATCTACTTATTGCAGATAAAATAGTCAAAAAGGATAGAAGTTGATGATAAAACCTATAAGGTTATAATTACAATTCGAAACAAAGTTATAGAAAGTTAAACCACTGTTGAAAGTTGACACGTAACATAACATTTATATACATGTGTGACCCGCCTCGGTGGCGTAGTTGGCTAATGCGCTAGTCATGTTGAGCCAGACCATCAAGGACGGGGAGATCGAGGTTCGAATCTCGGTCGGGTGAACTGGGGTGGTTTTTCCTAAATGGTTTTCCACTCTCCCTCCACGCAAATGCGGGTTCACTTCCTCTAAATGCAACCCTACCAATTCCTAATCCATTAGTGTAATTAGTACTTAAGCGTATAACCCGAACGGGTAGTAAGACGCGGTGCTAAATATTATTATTATATACATGTGATTAATATATTGAAATTAAGTTTCTTTCCTTATAATCTTGTAATCTTTTGATATTACTAGGATGTTAAGTCATTGAGTCACAGTGAGAAGTAGTTTTGAAAAAAAAAAAATTTCAATTTTAAATATTTAGAACAAAACAAAATACTCGCACTTTAATGAACTCATATGAGTAGTAAACCAACACACCTACATGTTGGTTAATTTATTTTGTAGCCTGTGCCTATCTTTCACCACTAATTGAAGGGCGTTTTCATAATGTTTACCAACTATTCTCAAGGCATCAAACTTAAAAAAAAATACAATTTCCAAGAACTCTACTGGGCCATAGGCGCCGACTTGTAAAAAAACATTGGGGGTGCTTTATCATGGTGGCTACAGACAGGGAAAACCTGGAAAAGTCAGGGAATTTTTGAATGACAGGGAAAACAGGGAAATGTCAGGGAATTTAACTAAAAATAAGGAAAAGTCAGGGAACTAAAAAATATTTTTAAAAATCCCATTAATTTCGCAACTAAACACTAAAACAAAAGTTAATAATACTTAAATAAAATAACATTTTAATTTTTAAAATAACCGATAAAACTATTTATGTTTAGTAGATACAAACTTTTTTAATATGGGATCAATAATAAATAAAACAAGTCATCATCCACCATTAAAACTGGAATAAAGTAGTCAGGGAAAATTGAAAAATGTTGCCCGGAAAACCTGGAAAAGTCAGGGAATTTTGTAAAATATGTTTTGTAGCCACCCTGTTTATAAAAAGGGGTGTGGGTGTGGTATAACATTTGCAAATTTTCAAGCACTGTATTTAAAAAATGTCCAAAATTAAGGTGCAATTTGTCAGTATCACTGTATGCTTAATAAAATAAAATAAAAAGTAATTTAATTAAAGAAATCAAACATGAAAAACACAAAAATAATACATACAATATGAGTACTGCCACTAACCAAACTATAATGGAAACATGTTCACAAATGCCAGGCTGTCGGTTCATGAGTGTTGAGTGCTACCAACTTAATCACGCTTGCTTACATATCAGATGGCAGCATCTACCATTTGCTATGATAGAAAACACTCTTCGCAACACAACCCTATATCCAAGATAGAACTAAGGTTTTAAAAAGGCTGAAATATTGGGGGTGCTGAGCACCCCTAAATATATTTTTGGGGGTGGTTAGTATGTGAAGTACCCCCGCAGTAAGTGCCTAGATGCTATTGGCAGGTATTCTCAAAATATATAGCCTAGTTACTCAACTCTGACTTGATAACAACAGAAAATTATGAAAATATTCAAATTCACTCTTTTTCTACCTATGGGCTGAGCTAAATATTTAATACGGTAATGAAATCTGGAAAATAATTTATAAAAGTGTTTATTTCTGATAAAGCATACATGTTAAATGACTAAAATCAGGAATCACTGATTTGTTAATAAAAAATGAATTATCTGTTACCTCATAAAATTCACTTATTGGGTGAATAAATTGGTGCCCAACACTAGTAGAAGTTCTGTAATCAATATCTAACAACTTGGATTTCAATGGTAATTGCATTTTCAAATATTTTTTACAACAAAACTGGATAATTTTTATTTATAGTCAATTCATTTCAGCTAGCTGCCTGATAAACAAACACACAAGTTGCATCAACTGGTAACCATGGCGACAATCACAAAGCATTGTACAAATTGTAAACAAACATTCCAACAGTAAATTAACAGACATATTTTATTAATAATAAACTGTAAGTGCACTTGTACAAAATCTTATCTTGAAATTATCTATTAATATGATTTAAATTGAAACTTACTTTATAATATTCTAACATCTGTAAATCTTAATTTTATTTTGGATTTAATGTATCATTACACTGAATAAAGGATTTATACAGCTAAACAAGTTTCGACTAAAAAATAATATACTTACTGAAAATAGTGTTGTTAATATATGTATTTATTCATATAGTCAAGTCTCTCCCACCATCTCATGCAATAATTGTAAAATAATTTAAGGTTATGTTACCGGTACATATTATTTTGTCAGGTGTGTGTGTGTGTGTGTGCGCGTGTGCGCTGCTTGGTCTACCCACAACTTACAAATGCTAATCTAAGGATGAAGGCTGAAAAGCGAAGGCTAGTGTTGAAGAAAATGATCTAGAATTAATCTAGAAAGCGGTATAAAATAGTTAATTAAAAAAGAAACACCTTTAGTGCACCTGTTTGGTAGTGAAATCCATCCTTCTGGGTTGGAGTCAAGAGTGAAAACCACAAACTACTACACTAACTTCGTGATTTTTTTTTTATCAAACCCAATAATGTCTTAAATATCAGATTGTATGATTATTGAAATTTGTAGAAAATGCTTAGTAAAACAACATTAAAAACTTAACTTAGATCTACTGCAAGATTATCATAAAATCTCTTGTAAATAAATGCCTGCAGTTATTCACAATGTTAAAAATAATATAGGCTAGTCTAAGTTGTAGCATAATATTTTTGTAAAATTAAAACAAGATTTATAATCTAAGTTTAAAATAAAACTAAACATAGTGTTACATATACAATTAAATAGCTTGCAAAGAAAATTATTTAAATTTTTTAACAGTTTCTTGTTCATTTGTATAATTGTATAGGTAATCCTTCTAATATATGCTAAGAGCAAGTTACCTTTCAATTGTGTTTATTTATATTACTAGTAGTCATTAAAGTGTAATTTCTAAACCAACTGATTATATCAGCACGCACCTTAATCCTATAACAAGCACAGCACCCGGGCTTTGACCACCAACTCATCACTAAATTTGAAAATTCCTCTAACACCAATGATGATTTTTGGGGGGGGGAGGGGGGAAGAGGAACATTAGGAATCAAACCAAGTCAACTTTAAAGTTTAAATTTAAAACAAACACTAGGTACCACAAATACAATTACTAACATTCACTCACATGAAACAAGGATGACAACAAAAATCCTAGCAATAGACTTGGTTGCTAATAATTTATTGTTTTACCAGTTGACTACAACTTTGTGCAACAAGCAGCTATGACCCTACCTGTGGGGGTAGATCACCCGGCTATTCGCAGTTTGAGCCTGACTTCTCGACACTCCAGCCTAACCCCAGAACTGGAGGAGAAACTTGAGGGTGAGCTCCATCGCTACATTATTTATTGGCAAGCCTACAAGCGTTTATAGCTTTGCCACATACAACTACCATTAAGAAACACTGGAACGTGGATAGAATGGTAACAAATAAAGAGGAGGAAACCCTCTAATGTGCTCGGTCAGGATTAAACTCTGACCTCTGAGGTCAAGTCATGTGTGCAAACCATTATACAATTCTTGCTAGTTGGTATACTAAGAATATACAATAGTGACCTTTTTAGAAATATCAAAAAATTGTATGGTAGCCAACATTCATACAAGGTTACTTTTGTATCTTACTGCTATCAAAAGTGATAGATAAAGGGCAAACTTCTTGAAGAGTGAATATAATAAAGTAGATTTATTAAGTTTTGTAACTGTCAGATTTTCAATTGATGATGGACCAACTAAAATAGTCACACAGCTTGTTATAGTTAGGAATTAGAATATAGTCATATTGAAAATAATATATCAAATATATCATTAACTGATATATTGTATTATTTTATAAGATAAAGTACTATTTTTTCTGCATTTTACTACTTGTCTAACAGTGAAAGTTTTTATTCACTATCCCTTGTTACTATCTTTCTACCAATTAATAATTTTACTGTTGGTACCAGAAATACCGTACTACTCCCTGTTTTCAGACTTGTATTCAATTATCTTCAGTTGTCCTCAGATAGCTCTGTTGCGGGGGAAACTCCTCTTATTGGTACTTATGGTTAGTTGGTGGGCTGGAATCTTGTAAGATCGCTTGTTGTGTAATCTGCATTAACATACTGGGCAGCCAGGATAAAAAAAAAACAGGGTGGTGGGGTGATGGCCCCGTCACTACCACCGGCACTGGGTCAGCAGGAAAAAGGTGTTGAGGAGGTAATGGGTACCGTTATTATCTCACACACCCTACTAGGCCCTCACAGAGGGAGGGCTAGCAGGGCCATTTGGCCCGGGCCTCACATTCTTGGGGGGGGGGGCTCAAATTAACACTTTTGATGTTAACTCTTAGTTAGGTTTAAGTAACAAACACAAAAATAGACTGATAGGTTTGAAAGAAGATTACGTTTATAATATCTACACAGACCACGATATCTAGCAAACGCACACAATGAATCAAGGCACATTCAAGTACACTATCTCTCCACGAACATCCAAAATGAATTCATGAACATGTTTTATGGATCTTTAATTGTACAAAAATGTATTATCAATGAGATCCCTCAATGCTAAATATTTTTCAATAATTGTTGATGTTACACCAGATAGCTCTAAACAGGGACAAACCACTATAGTCATTCAATACATAAATATTTTTAATAACAGCTCAGAATTTTCAATCGAGCAGAGGTTTTAGTGTTTTGATAGTTTCACAAAAAAGACTGGAAGGGAGATTGCTGTTCGAGTTCTAAATTCTAGAAGAGCTGGGGTTAGATTTTAAATATTGCATCGGCCGAGGCTATGATAATGGAACGTACATGGCGGGTAATTATAATGGTGTACAATCGATTCTCCTTTAGCATAACCCTAGATGCAGTTCCTCTAGCTGTGGAAACCACACACTAAACCTTGTTGGTGTTGACTGTGCTGAATCATGTAAGGAGGCAGTCACGTACTTTGTAATAATCCAACATATGTACAATTTATTCAGTACCAACCCTCAAAGGTGGGAAATCTTGCAGCAAAATATTCCTGTTTCACTCCATGGGATGTCAAAAACTAGATGGTCTGCAAGGATTGATCCAATAAGACCAATTGCACATCAAATGGGTGAAGTAAGAATCTCAATCTCACTGCAAAATCTCGAATTGAACTCAATTCTATCCATAAATACATGTGAATTTTTTTTTATAAAGACATCCCTGTGGGTTAAATTACTTACAATGATCCACCAGACTAATCTCATGATTGAAGTGCATAGCTACATTGATGATGAGAGGGGATAACATTGAAAGCCTCATTGTTGATATTCAGCAGGTTTGTGAACAATGGGATGCGATCTTGAATGAGGCCAAATTGGTAGCTTTAAAAAAACATGTGGTTGTTGCAAATACAAATTATAAAAATACAAATTAAAGTCAAAACAAACTTCACCCGGGGCCCCAACCATGCTTCGGAAAGTTCCCACAGATTGCAGCAGCATCCAGAAAAGTTTAGCTCTTTTCCCTCCACTTATCAATCTGCCAAAGCGGAAAACGCAAAAGTCCCTTACAACAAGGTAGGGATGAGGAAGGTGGAATTTTAGAGGAAACTGTACCCATATTAGCAAGAGGAAGAGTTGCAAACATTTATCAAACACAAACCCCTACCTCTGTGCCATCAACAAAGCAGACTAGATGAGTTTTACATTTAGCCTGTGTGACCACTACCATGCAGGTAGGTACAGTCCTGATGCTAGAATAAAATTCACTTTAGTGATAAATGATAACTTGGACATGGGAATCAAAGCCAAGACCATTAGCGTTGTGCACCATTGCTCTAACACCATATAACAAGTCAAGAGTGAGGCTGGATACTGGGTAGCTATGTGATAGAGCATTGGCACACACAGTCAAAGGTGTTGATTCGAAATTACCATCTCCTTATCTTTTTTAACTAAATCGGAATTGAAAATAACGATTGTTAAGTAAAATAATATAACCTTTTAACAGGCTACCTCTTACAGTAAACAGTAAACTATAACAAATAAATGTGATGTGCCTCAAATGTTTGAATTTGATTGGTAAATTATCATTGGTCAGGTTAAACGTCCAAAATAAGTGGGCTGTGTTTGTGTCATGTGTCATTACAAAAAGAGTGGATTTTTTTAAAGAATAAAAAGCATATTACAACTTTTTAGCTGCTTATAACATTTAGCTAGCTATTCGGAAAAAAGTCAAATTTGTTCTATCTATATAATCGATTGTATTATAGAGCTCTCTGATGTTGACTTATGGAAAGCTGTTAACAACTTGAAGATGTCAAATAATCTGCTACAGCTGGAGAATCAATTGATAGAAGAGTGCCTGAAACGCAATGACCCAGTAACTATTGTTGGTGAGTGTCTGAACTCATGTCTTATCATCTAGAAACAGTTTCACTCTTAATGCAGTAAGATGAATATCTCCATCTTAGCCTATTGCATTTATCATGACTATATACATAATAACTAATACATATTTATATAAACAATACTGACATTAAAAAAATGTTGAAGGTAATATTATATTATTTTTGTTTTTTGCAAATTTTACTGTTTCCTATAGAGCCCATTTTTAGTGTGGTAACACTGTTTTACTCAAATATAAATCCATCAAAAACAAAATCGGTTAGAAATAAATTATTTTGTGATCTTTCCAGATCATTAAAAGTGCAGGATTAGGTTAAGCGATCTAACACATCATTCATGTTGTATGGATTATAAAATGGGTATGAGTTAAGATTAAGGAGGGGCCTTATGAATCAATCAAATCCTGGAGAATATCCAAGATCTCAAAAGGATCAGCTTTATATATGTATATATATATATAAAAATGTGGAATAGTATTTTGATTTAGAACTATTTTGTTGCTCATTGGTGGCAAAGTAAAGCTAATAAGGAAATAGGCTTGGAAGCGAAAGCTGAAAAGACTGTGTATATGATCACACAGAGAACACAGAGTGAGGACGAAATTTAGAGATTACTTTGAGCAACATATCATTTGACAAGTAGCAATTTCATATAATCTCCTGACTAAATTGTCCTCAGCAATATCTCTAACAAGAAGCTACAAGTAGCAATGTCATATCTCCTGACTAAATAGTCCTCAGCATTCCTAGCATTTTAGTGTAATTAGTGCATAGGTGTATTGCCCATACATGTAATAGGATGTGGTGCAAAAAAATAAAATACTTGGGCATGGATGAGGCTTTATACAGTAGAATCAAGGCCGTAGTCAGGGGGAGGGGTTTAGGGGTTCAACCCCCCCCCCCCCCCCGAAATTTTATGAACAAAATATATATGGCTTTATTTATGGTTCAAACAATATCAAAATTAAGGTACAAGTACAAATTAGGGGGCTGTGTTACCATAAAAAGCACTTCAGAGAGCTTCCAGAGGTGTTTATTATTTAGAATTTTTTCTAGCCTTCGGCAGTTATGTTGTCATAAAAAAGAATTCAGACAGCTTCTAGAGGTGTTTAATATTTAGAATTGTTCCTATTTTTCGGCGGTTAGGGGGTTATGTTGCCATAAAGAACCACTTTAGAGAGCCTCTAGAGCTGTTTAATATCTGGAATTTGTCCTAGCCTTCGGCAGTTAATGGGTTATGTAACCATAAAAACATTTTAGAAAGCTTCTAGAGCCGTTTAATAATTAGAATTTGTCCTAGCCTTCGATAGTTGGGGGTAGTGTTGCCATAAAAAACACTTCAAATAGCTTCTAGAACAGTTTTTTATTTAGAATTTTTTCTAGCCTCCGTCAATTGGGGGATGGGCCCACCAAAACCCCCCCTGAAATTATTGGCTGGCTACGGCCTTGAGTAGAATTAACATAAACATCAATTTGTATATGAGGATTATATTTATATAACTAAAAGTCACACTCAAAGTGAAATATTAAAGAAAATAATGTCCAAGATCGAAAAAAAAAAAAAAAAAAAAAAATTCTAAACTGTTTCTTCAACTAAAATCAGGGTGTACTCATTTGTTTGCATTTTAAAACGCCTCTTAGCTTGTTTTGAAAAGTTTGTTGAAGAAAACCTTCCTGCCTTTGCTAATCATCTTATCTTCGCCAAGTCCCCTCCGTCCACCCTCTGCTGTCACTCAAAATACAGAGGACATAATCCTACCCGTATTTGGTTCTCAACCGTACGAACAGATCTAATTATATATATTTAAGTATCACAGTTCTCGATCTTTTGTCTATATATATATCTAGTTTTTATAAATGAACTAGAAACTTTAAATAAACCCATATTTTTTGGTCATGACTCATTATAAGTTTAAACTCAATCAACATAGTAATTTTCTAGTATGAGCTTTGTTTTTAAAAGCTTGAGAAAATCTGCTACAGATTAATTTAATTATTTATAGATATAAATTATTTTGCTGTAAGCTATAGATTAAAACGTGCCTAAATATATTTCACAGCGTTAAGCTATACTCTCTTTAAACTGACTAACAAAATTAACATTTTTACCTATACTACTTAATAATTGGATAAATAACCTAGTATTATATGTTTAATTAAACATTATAATTTTTAATTGAAAAATAATTAACAATTTTGCCATATTTTTGCTTATTAATTAATTTAAAATTTATTAGGAAGATTTATCACTATCATAAAAATAAATATTTAAAAATCTTAAAAATATTTAAAAATTCACATTTTTGCACAGTCTTAAGATATATTATATATATAAATAATATATAATATTAAATTAATATATAAATATATATTATAATATATATATATAAAGTTTTGATACATCCTTATAATCTTGACAGCAGTATTTCTTCAAACACACAAAACACACTGCATTCAATTTCTGATCAATTTAAGACTTCATAGACAACTGCAGTTATCATCATACCTTACTTTTGAGGTAGGTATTTCAATATGTAAGGGTCATCCCATGTCAAATCAATACAAAAAAGAAACATTTTTGACCTGACCCCTTTTGATTTTCATGAAACCTGGCGAACTTTTAGTCCTTATAGAGAACCTAATCAGTGCAAAATTTAAGTTCTCTACATAAAGTAATTCTATAGTTACAAGACTTTGCCCAAAAGAATATTTTATTTATCAGACGGCTCTGTTGCACGATATAAAAACAAGAAGAACTTTTTGAATTTATGCCATCATAAAACAGATTTCAACATTGAATCTGAATGGCATTTTTCTGCTACAGCTCATGGCATAGGGGCATGTGACGGTGTTGGGGGGGGGGGCGTGAAAAGGTTGGCAGCTAGAGCAAGTCTCCAAAGACCATACAAGGACCAAATAATGACGCCGAGACAACTCTATGAATGAGCGAAAAAAAACACTTCAAAAAGTGACTTTACGTTTGTTACACAGGAAGAGTACATTGCAACAAACCAATTTTTGACAGATTGATTCAGCAAAGCATAAACTATTCCTGGCACTCAAAAGCTACATTCTTTCATACCTTCAAGTGAAACAAAAATTTTGGTCAAACCTTTTTCTTTTACTCAAACATCAGTTAAACATACTGTATCAATATGTGAAGAAAGACTGGTTTTCAGTGAAATATGTGGTTATGTCATTGCACTCTATAGTGGCAATTGGTGGCTGGGCTACGTTTTAGCTAAACAGGAAGAGGAAGATGAAGCAAAGTTAACATTCCTTCACCCAGCTGGTCTATCTTCTTCATTTGCTTACCCTAAAAACCCAGATGTTCTGTGGATTCCATCGACATATGTCCTGTGTAAAGTGAACCCTGTAACACCAACTGGTCGTATATACACCCTCTCCACTCAGGAAGTTCAACAAGCTCTTCAAGCCTTCAACCAGTTCACTAGCTCCGCTCAGGAAGTTCAACAAGCTCTTCAAGCTTCAACCAGTTCACTAGCTCCGCTCAGGAAGTTCAACAAGCTCTTCAAGCCTTCAACCAGTTCACTAGCTCAAGAAAAGACTAAAAATGTGTCCACAAGTGTAGAACTGGTAGGAACTAAAATAATCATGTAAATTATAGTTTTTTTTAATGATACAACTAAAACTGTCTGTGTGTATATATTATATATGTGTGTGTGTGGCTATTATTTTTGATTTTGAAAACATATTGAATCGTGTATTTCTGTTCTACAAGTTTTTATGACCCCAACATAATTCAGATATAAAGGCTCACTACTTTGAGATAATATAATAAATAGAAAAATCCAAAGAGATACACAATGTGTGTGTGGCGGGGTGGGGGTAAGTGTGATGTAAATCAGGCTCAAAAATTTTTTTATCACGTGTATACAGGTTGTTACCTCTCATATCTTATGATCCCCAAAAAATACTTTTTAGATAATTACAGATAGATATGAACTAGATCTGAGAATTTTTTTGCAATTTTAAAAATGTCTGTTTTTCAGAAAACTTAATTTGAAATTTTGAGCTAGATTTTTGAAAAATAATAATTTTATTAACCCTTATGTGCTGCATATCATGAAAGCTCCTTTAAATAGCTTTAAAATGAGACCATCCCCAGTTCTATATCTCAACTGGGAGCCCCACTAAAGTACAAAAACAAATAATCTAGTAGCAATTTTTGAGCAAAAATAATTTTTTTACATAGCTCTAGCATTTCACATAATGAACACAGGACCTTAGAAATTAGTATTTTTGAACTACACCATAGGCCCATTAAGCATCCTAAATTTCATAAAAATACAAGAAGGTCCGTCTCAAATAATGTGTTGATTTGACATGGAATTACCCGTAAACTAAGTGGTCCACCATAGTTTAAGCTCTTTTTGAGATTTTTTGCTTGTCTCCATGCATGAATATACATAAAACATTGTTAAATTTAAGCACACATTGAAACACAGGGCAGAGAAGACACAGTTTTGATAGGACAGCACAGGGAAGATGTAGGTATTGGAAAAAAAAAACCAGTAGGTATGCAGGACAGCAATCAGTCAACCTGTCAAAAGCAGGGACACGCCAGACGGGAAACTTTTCTTCAACCACAACTCAACACAGCCCTGCCCTGTGCACTTTCTCTAACATTGCCTGCGCTTAAATATGCGTTCAGTCTAAGGCTGGTATTGGTTGTTTATAGTTTGAGTGTGCTGTATTAGCTTAGTTGTAACCTTCTAGAGTATAATAACAAATAAAATATACAATTTTACAATTCAAGTAAACTATCTTGTGCTATGTCAGGAATCCAGCAGCTTGTAGAGCAAGCCACCATCAACTCTTTGGCTCACAGTCGGCTTCAAGCTGTAGCCACGTCTGTCTTGCAGCCTTCCAGTAGCTCTGTGGGATCCCGCCGGGGTACAGATGACACCTTGGCTAGCCCAGAGGCTCAACAAATCGATCAGGTTCCATATACAGGATCAGCTCCGTATTGGACCACATGCCAGGTGAGGAACTATTTGGGTCAGTTACTCAAGTTTACTTGGACATTAGATAAGTTGGGTCAAACAAATAAATTTGTAATTTACACATCATTCACAGACATTTATAATTTGTTGACAAAGTTACGTGTCCCATTCATAAATAGTACAGTAGAACTGTGTTAATCCAAACTAATCAGGACCAAAGCTTGTCACATAATAATAGTTTTATATCTACATATATCATTTTACAGTACTGTATTATTATTTTTTTGTTTCGAGAAAACATAGTGTGTTGACTACAGCATGTGAATATTAAGCATTTATTATCACTGCTTATTACAGTTCTATTTTAACTTTGAGTTTATTATCAATAAAACACATCGTGTTTTGCTTCAATTTCTATTACCCTCATTTTCTAAACATTTGTTCGGATTATTCGGAATTTCAAACAACCTTGCTCTAACGCGGTTTACTGTATTTGCAACTTACTATAATTTGTTTACATAATCATGTGTTTAAAATAGAATGGGCAGTTGATATCTAATGTGCAATTTAGCTAAGTTAATTTATGGGTATGATTAAATTATCTTGGTCCATTAAAATTCCTTTTAAAGTAGTTTGAGTTCATACATAGAATGTTGCCATTGCTTGTCCATATTTGGAGGTCACCATTAATAGTTTTGGTGTGTAAAATGCTGCGAGATCACATGTGTAAGAAGTTGCCAGGACTAAAGTTATTGATGTTCTCTTCTGTCTCACAAAGAAAATGACAGTATATTATGATTACCAAATTGCAAGCAGGATAGTTACCTGCAGTAGCATGGAATAAACAGAACAGTATATATTGGGGCTGTTTGACAAAAATAGAACATAAAATTAATCATTGAAATGTGTTTTGATGTATTTTACAATAATACGATGCGTAGAAGAATCTTTTGAAAAGCAAACAAGACCATCATGTCTATATGTATAAGTGTAATGTTAACACAGGCTAGTATAACACGCTCAAATATTTAACCCACTGAAAACACAATTCTAGGAAAGTGACTTTAAAACTCTAAAGTGGTATGACATTCACTTATTTTCAAAGAGCCGGTAACAGTTAAGCAAGAGAACATATCAGCTGTCAACCAAGCAAATTTTCCGAGAATTCCACTTGACAAATCCTCGACCACACACGGATTGCATTCTTACCTCCTCCTCAGCCCCAATGTTTCTTTTGAATGAAGGTTTATTCACTGTTCATGATCATTAATGATGTTCATTCAATGTTACATATCACATTATTACATATTTTAATTGATTTTGGTACATGTTTATGTATATATTTGGTAGATTACTACAACATATTTATCCGAGCTCTAGTGATTAATTTAAAGACATAGACTGTAGAACTATTGCTGTTTGATAACCCAAAGTTGTAGCTTTATCTTCTGGCGCCTATTTTTTAAAGTTATTTTTTCTGGCTGCTAGGTTGAGCATCTCCCAAAAGATGGGTATGGTTCTGCGTGAGATAGAGGACACTCGCACAGCCTTGGAGCAGTATCGACACGAAATGCTAATACCATGGCTGTGTTACGGGCACAGATAGAATCCCACCGGGAGGGTCTGGAAGAGGTACATGATACAGTGGGTCACTTTGAGGCCAGTGTGGTCAAGACTCACCATAGCAAAGACAAGATCACATCGGAAAAATTCATCAAGTGAGTAGTACCAACCACTTTTACAAGGGGTTATGGCTGAGTGTAAAAATGGAACCGATGTCGGCTATCTGATGCGATGGGAATTACATTATAAACTAATTAAGGAATAGTGTGGAATAGTGCAGGGTAATACCATATTGTGTTCTGGATATAGGAAATATGCTAAATGCAAAGGTCTGTCAACAACATATCCGAGTATTATTACTATCATTATTTTTACTTAAAATTCACAAACAACACACATTTGGGGGGCGCTTACTGACCAACCAAAGAAGCTAAATATTAAATAATTAGAGCAAATTTCTTTATTGTATATTTTTAGAACAGGCTTAGTGGAATTAACTTTTAGCCCAGTTTAAGTTTTATACTTAACTGTGTCTGCAATGAAAGGTCCATTTCAATTACCTTGGGGGTTAATATCCCAATACACAATAAAAGAATGTCGACAAGAGGATCTTATACATCCCACAACTTTTTTTTATTGCATAAATCATGTAAAATGTATCGAATGATTGCCGGCAACGGTTGAGTGTGTCAGGAGTTAATGAGGGTGAAGAGGAGGGGGTGGTATTAGTTACAAAGTTGGGTTTAAATTCAGGTTTATGGATGACTGGTTGAAAGCAGCAAACAGCGCCATAGAAAAGTTGCGACTTCGCACCAGCTCCCTACGCCAGCAGTACCGAATATACGCCAGCGGATGGCATATAGATCGAAATGGGAGAGAGCTTAGCCTTGATTGACATTCGAGCAGATTGAGATTGCCAACAACGAGTGTGTGACCAAACTCGCCCAAAAAAACAACCAACTGATCCAACTACGCGGAATAGCAGGTGTAGTCAGACTTTACTGTGTAGACATGAAAAATAAATGTTAAACCAATAACATTGAAAAGTGTTAGTTACGCTTCATACAAATTGTCTTGAAATATTTCCTTTCTTTGTAATCTTATAATAATAGAAAATGATAAAATAAGAAAAATAAACTATTAAGTATAAATTTAATGAAGAAAGTCCACCAAGGGAAAGAGGAAAATGTGAGAAGTATCCAATGTACAAAGGTGACACATTTCTTTCTTCTATATACTATAGTGGAAATAGTCAAATACACAAGCACAAATTGAGTAATATTTAGGCATTTTTTGCCTTTATAAAACAGAGAAGAGTTTGATAAAGGCACCAATGCCGAAATAATACTTAATTTGTGTTAAATGTGTGCTTACTATTTATACATAGAAGATCGAAGAAAAGAAGATGTCACCTTTGTGCAATGGACTCTCCCCACATTTTTCACTCTTTCCCCAGGCTTTTTGGGCTTTCTTCATTAAATTTACACTTATTAGAAGTGGCGGCTCGTGAGTAAACCTTAAGGGTTGCTCTCTTAAAAATTGTCAAATTAGGTAGAAAAACAGCTTACCTTATTATATCTTATAACCTTTCTTTTCGTTATCCTTAATCTTGACAGTCTAAGCTCTCTTCATCAATAAAATTGAGTTTATAGATAGTGGCTGCCAATTACCTCTTGTTGGGGAAGAACATTCTGTGAAACTCACTACAAAAATAATCATTATGAGTCTCCACATGCACAAATGTGGAAGTAGCTTGCAAGAAAAGTGGATAAACATTCACATTTCAGCTTCAAAATAATTTAATTTATAAGATTCAATCAACATTTAAATAAGGAAATTTTTTACTTTAAAATAAAAGGGCCTGTTTTTAACTAATAGGAGATGAAAAACAATGTTACAAAATGCTATTTGAATTTATTTTAAAGTTAAGCTTGGTACAATCTGTCAAAAGGGATGGCTGCACAACACATCCATTGGTTTAAAAATACACAATGACATAACTTTTAAAACTGTCTAAGCAGTATTAATACATGATAGCTTAAATAAACTGTAATTTTCAATCATTTATTTTTATGGAATTTATCTACGATAGTTATTTGAATTTGTATAGGGCTTCCTAGTATTATTAAAACAATCTATTACTTACATTGTTATTTTTTCAACTTAGTGAATGCAAGATTAAGAAAATCACAAAAGGCAAGTTTTCTAGAAAAGCTTTGCACTTTGATTAGAAAATAAAATACAAACAAATATTAACCTTCCAAAATATTGAAACCTTGATCAAGGGTTTAGACACTAAGGACTGATTTTATTTAATAGTCAACGATTACTCTTGTTCCTGTGGGAGCAATGTAAAGCATGACCTATGTTTTCTCTTTATTTTAAAAGTTTCAGTGTTTATTTATTTATTTATTTTCCCATCCACCTTTTATACAACTTCTTCCATGTATAATAAATATCAATGATGATTTTTGTAATCATGTTTTAATCTTTTTCTGCTGAATCGCATTAGGTCAGTGCAACATTAAAGTGAGCAGTCAGAAGAAGGCACTGCAGCACCAGTTGGAATCTCTTGAGGTGTTGGAGCGGCAGCTCAAATCCAAAGAGGTTCAAAGAGATGGCCTTGCTCAAGAGACGATCAGTGTACAGCAAGAACTCTTACGAGCGCAGCGCAGCGTAGATGCCATGAGACACCTTCATCAGACCTATCAGGTATTCAAGTCCAAATGTGTCATGGAGGTTTGGAGCTTTGAAGGTTAATTAATAATTATACACAATTTATTTTAATTTAAAGTTTAACATACCGATTTGAACATAAATTTATTTTCTGAACTTACCAAGGATCTAATTTAACCAAGGCCAGCACACTTAACCAACCATTTAACCCTTAATTAACAGGCTAACAGGCCAAATTGCTTATATAGTTTGTTCACAGTAACTTTGGCCTTTTTTAAGAGCTGTAAAGTTGCTTAAAATTATCATTATGACAATAAAATGAATTAGTGCCTAATGGCTTGGAAATGTATAATAAGACACTGTCTTACTATACATTAAAATCATAATTGTAATAATATGCCTCAAAGATATGTTTGGTCACTTTTACAAGTGATTCAAATTGTTTTTATTGATGGAACAAAACATAATTGTGAAATGGATGTATGTAAAACTACTTTGGGACCATCCATAAACCATGTAATGCTGTAGCGATGGGCTAGGGCAAAGCCCTATAATGTCTACATGGGGTTACATAGGGGGATACATCACAGTGTTTTGTGACACAAATCTTATACTTAAATTCTATGTAAATATTTACATTCAGGATTTAAAATGTATTGAGAGTTTTATTAAATCTGAGTCACTCTTGATTTGAATAGTTATGTCACAGTTTAGAGGGGAGGAGGGGTCAGGCTAAATGTCTACTTGGTGTTACACCGGGATTAGGGGGTATGTAAAAAAGGTAAAACAAGTAAAAACATGATGTGGTTTATGGGTGACCCCTTTCTGTTAACTTTTAAACTGTGAGAAAAGGCCAAAGTTAGTGTGAACCAATTTTAGATAGTAATGACATCAGGGTACAAATAAACCATAAACTAAAACCAATATATTATTATAATTATAATATGTTCTGTCTTTAGACCGGTCCATTGTCTTGTCCAAATTTAGTCCTCCAGCATCGCCTATCAGCAGATTATTTTTTTATATTCTGAAACTTTATCATCTGTTCTTGTTTGAGGTTATCAATCAGTTTCACTTGTGGTATTTCTGGTTCCTCCTCCCTTATTTCTTTGCCTTCTCTGACAATACTCAATAAACCATTTATTCTCATAATGTAACCCATCCAGTTGACCTTTCTTCGTGGAATCACCCACATAACGGTTCTATTTCAATTACTCTTCCTATCCTTTCTTTTCTCCTCCAGACTCATATCTCGAGGCGTTCCAAATATTTATATTTTTTCCTCAGGGTACATGTTTTAGCCCCATATGTAACACTCCACCCAATTCTTCTCATTTCCTTTTCCTGCTGAAAGCAGCCTTGGCAATTATTGTTTTTGACTTTATCCTCCATGTTCATTGCGCGTCTATTGCAATTAATCTTCCTAAATATGTTTCACATTTTCTAGCAGATTGATTTCCCACCAATGTTCAGTGGTTTTTCTCTCTGGGATATTCTTACTACCATCGTCTTCTTGATGTTTATTTCCATTCATTACCCTCTTCAAATTTCACCTTTTTTTAATAAACATAAGGATGTGAACCAGGGTTCCTTTATTTATCAGAAAACTCCCTGCAACCAAGTCATGAAAAATGAGGCTAAAGATGAAGTTTTTGAAAAATAAGGACCTTTGTCTTGTATTTAAAATACCAAGACATCTACTGGAACTTTCTGTTTGTCAGTTGCCAAACATCCTGGACTATGTGAAGAAAAAGGCAGAAATTGAAGAACTTGAGAAGATGATAAAGATTTGGAGCCGCCACAATGTAGTTCAACAGGGGATGTTGTCAACAGATGATCGTGCCATGAAAAGAATGATAAGACAAGATAACATTACTCGGTGGGTTGATTGGCTACTTACTATAGCCCACTTTTCATAGAAGGGCCTTTTAGAAAAGACAAACATTTTTTTGCAGGCCAAAATTGATACTATACTATTGGTATAGTTATTGATAATATCTATCGAAAAAGAAAACTGCAAATCTCATGATTAGGGAAAGTGGATCTAGAAACCTCTTTAGCTGTCCAATAAGGCCCTTCTTAGAAAATTAGACTACCAACATTTTCCCTGATTTATTTCCACAAAATTTAATTTTATTACTGGGAAGATTAAGTAGTGTTGCATTAATCATAGATGCACATGAGGCAGAATTTATGCATAAATAAACCTAGGAAACTGTATACTTTGGGTAAATTTAGGGTGTGGGGGTGTGGCTTTGTAATTATTTTTCTAGCCATACTGATTAGCTTTAAAGTGTAATCTAGGTAACTTAAGTGTTTCTAAATATAACATTTTTACGCTAAATTTATCATAACTGATGAAAATATTTTCTAACAAGGCCTATTAACAAAATAAACAATAATTCCCCCCCTCTCCTCCCCCCCCCCCCCAACATAAGTAGGGTTAACCAAAATAGAAATATTTCCTTTTGTAAACCAACCTCAAAATCATTTTCATGATCAAATAAGAATCACCATCGTGTTTGCAATGATAAAGAGTATCTAGATATAAAATTTAATAAAAATCGTTAAGCGAATTTTGAGAAAATTGATGTTTTCCCTTTTTCGCCCTTCAATTTAAGGTTAGAAATCTAATTCCAAAAAGCCCTGGGGGGATCTAATGAAAATCCCAAATACCAAGTTTTTAACCCTAACGGTAAAATAGTTTCGGCTCTAGCCCGAGGTACAGACAGACGGCATTTTGAAAACCACATTTGTTGTTTCAGGGGGTCATGAAATGTCAACACTTATTAAAATCTCAAGTTTACTTTTTTTGACAATCACAATACTTTCTCTCCGAGGGGTTGAAATAAAGTTAAAGTTACATAGGGCTTCAAGACTAGCAATGTGAAAAATTCTACTAAATAATAAAGACTACAGTAGCATGACAAAATATTTAAAGCACATCATTCAGCATTTAAAAGTTAATTTTTTAGTAATAAAAAACTTCAATTAATTTTTCTCTAACAACTATTTACAGTGTAATCAGACAAGGTAAGACTGCTACCTTTCCAGGTATATGAAGTGTACATTATTAGAATTTCTGACTTGGTTAAGGGAACAGGTAGGTAGCATATTAAGGTGGGTGGTTCACATAAGCATCAAATGCTTATCAAGTTGTCCAATACTAGGAAAAGTTCCAGAAACACTGTTCTAGATAATTATACTTTCGGCCAGGCTTTCAAGGTCCTCAAACCAGATATTATAATGCTCTTAGAACTAGAGCTTATTGGTATACCTCTCCTCACCAGATTTTTTTTATTACATTCATTATTGTTTCCAGCCTGTGGCCTGGGTCAGATTTTTATTCAAGGCTTATAATATAACTTATGACTAGAACAGGTACAACATCCAGTCCCTGGCCGTTAATTTATCAATGTGAAAGGGTAAACCCATATTTTCATCAATGACACATTTTTCAGCCATGCCAGGAATCGAACCCGGGACCCTTAGCTCCGTAGGCAGACATGCTACCGACTGAGCTAGGGTGTCGGATTCTCCCCTCCAGCTACAAGTTTGTTTTTAGCACTGCATCATACTACCTGTTCAAGTTATATTGACTTTAAAGTTAAACTCTTAAGTATGGTTAATATTTATAGATGTTTTCCATCAACATTTATTACTGTTCACCAAAATTTGCACCCCTTTCTGTGAGTGTAATACTTACTTGGCTGTGTCAGTTGAATGTCTAAAAGTACAGAACAAAATTTTTAATATAAACAGGCAAAACTTAAATGTTGGTGAATATTAATGGTATTAAAAGATTAAAAATGTGTAGGTAAAATAGATTGTCTTCTAGTATTTTGGAACATACCATGCATTCTCTTGACATTTCACCATTGATAGAACTTTATAAAAAATTATCAAAATTTAACCCTTAAATCGATGAGTTTACTTGTCTCAAAGAAATTGTAGAATACAGAATAATGAACATAAATAGGATACACAAACTACAGCCTTCAAGTTTCAAAGCCATAATAAGTTTGTGTGAAGCTTCAAAAAGTCTGAATCTGAATTTAAATTAAAGATGTATTCGATTCTAAAGAGGAATATTTGAAATATTCAGAATCCCAGATTCAGATCTAATGGGATCTGATTTGAAACTAAAATCTATTACTCAAACTTTTATATTAGGTATTTTACTTCATTTAGAGATTGACGTTGCTTCATTATTAAAATATAACCAAAAATATCATAACATTTCAAATAAGTCATGTGGTTGAATATACATATTTTATTTTAATGGAAATTCACATTATTTGATTTTAGCATAAAAGCTTTCTTATAATTAATAGTTTGTATACGATTTGTATACAGTTTGTTAAGGCCTTATATTTTTTTTATTGTACTCGGATCAAAAAGTCTTACAATCAATTTGAAACATTATCATTATAAAATATTTTATTTAGAGTCGATACGTTAGTAATCTAAGATTTGGATTTGATTTGATATTGAAAATATTGGATGTGCGTGTGAATAGTAACGATCTTTTTTGGTACTAAAGAAAGTTTATAATGCATTCTGAATATAATTATGTTCAGATTTGTTTAAAATATCAAAAGTTGCAGGTCCTAAACATTCAATGTAATTTCTCCCTTTGACAGCTCTCTAACACTGCAACTGTTTGTTGTATTAGAACTTCAAGTTTATTTGGGTTAGTGACTGGAGTCAACATCAGGTGAGTGGGTCAAACATGTGACTTGGCGGGGAGTCGAAATCGAACCGAGGTCAGTAAGCAGTGAGACAGTCGTCCTTTGGGACAAGTGGTGACTTAAGCTCATGTTTTCAACTAAATAGCCATCTAAATAAAATAGGAACAAGTCTGGAATTATGAGTGTAGTAATAAAGCAACTAAGTCCCGCAATCACTACACTTCACATGGATCAAGAAACAAGTTATTGTTACAATACACTAGAACAGTCTTTGAGTCATAATTCACAATAAGAATATCGAGTGTTCGGCCAATCAAGCCTGTCAATTGAAACGAGTTCTGAATATCATGTGTTGAATAAAGCAATGGTATTCAACCTTTTTTGTTCGCGTACTCCCAGATATATTGTACCTTAAACTTTGTTGGTGTATAATACAAGCTATACAAATTTTATAATCAATTTCTAAAATAAATCAATGGCACTTCTAAACCGCATCTTCTTACGCCCCGGTCTCTCCTGGCTAACCCTAAATATGGCCCTGATTATTCAGTGTTTATCAGTAAATAATACGTATATATATTTACATACTCCATTATATGTCTTTAGGTATTCCTGAGGACATACTTGCCCCAGGTTTAATACCACTGGAATAAAGTGTATTATCTTAAATTACGCTGTAGATGTTGTTATTGAGCATGAGGTAAATCTTCTATCGATCCAAGGCAAGTTGGCCAAACTGTAGACTTAAATCAAAGTATCTAGGTGCATTACACAAATTCCACAGCACAGTACGTTTACACGATAGGCAAACACTCTGCAACAGAAGTGTCGGGTAAAAGCAGGAGAGTGGGGGGAAACAGAATGACAGTAAAATGGAAGTGTGGCAACTAAAATCCAAACAAAATACAGTAAAACCTTGGATTGCGAGCATAATTCGTTTCGTAAACGTGTTCGTAATACAAAGCACTCGTATATCAAAGCAAATTTCCCCCATAAGAAATAATGGAAACTCAGATGATTCATCCCACAACCCAAAAATATTTAATCTAAAAATGATTAATACCTTTTTTTATTTTCGTTATTTAAATGTAGCTGTACTGTAATAAAATGTATTAATTAAATTTAATGGTGGCTGCTGTGAGGTGGACGAGAGAGAGGAGAGGAGGAGGTGGGTTATTGTTTAGGTCGACTTTCACTGACACTAACGGAATCACTGGTATATGTTGGTTTACTGGAATATTCTTCTTTTTGTGCGACTTTAACAAAGAACCTAGCCAATGACACTGCTCGGCAGACAAAGCGTTACCACAGTACTACTCGTATTGCAATGATATCGCTCGTTTATCAAGTTAAAATTTATTGAAAATTTTTGCTCGTCTTACAAAACATTCGCAAACCAAGTTACTCGCAATCCAAGGTTTTACTGTAGTAAAGTGTTGGTTCAACAAACCAAGATTGCAAAGGGTACCAACAAAAAAAGATAATTTTAAAAAAAAAGGATTCATGTAACACCCAACACAATAGCTCCATACTATAAGGGATAGGGTTGGATCTAGTGTCTACCACGAGATGCTTTTTTAAATGACTGTACTTATTTCAGAGAGGACTTATTCCAGCAATCAGGCCAAACTGTGACCACCCCGGATAGTGAGTTCTTCACAGAACTAAACACAGACAGCAAGACAACAACTCAGAAACCACGAGTGATTATACACGACACTGTATCAACAATGAAGTCGTGAATAATTTAGGTTATGCACAGCTATACACTATTATAAGTGTGTTGAGGCAAGCTAAACTAAAGACAAACATTAAAACTTAATCTTTCAAAACTAAACTCTCCATGAGATAATATTTTCAGTTTAGTGATTTTTTGGACATAAATGGATGAAAACTTAAAACAAATCATAAAATAAAACCTTGACTATTGAAAACAGCCCCACCATACCCATAAAATTTAGGGTATTTGAGACCATTTTACTTACATCCATTACTGTTTCCGCCTGTGGCCTGGGTCAATTTTTTATTCAAGCCATATATTTTCCACTAATGGCTTGCTGGCCTGTCGTAGCTTCATATGCCTTATAATTTAACCTAAGACTAGGATAGGCACAACATCCAGTCTCCGGCTGTTAATTTATCACTGTAAAAGGGTAAACCCACATTTCACCCATGCTGGGAATCGAACCTGGGACTCTTTGCTCAGTAGACAGACGCTACCAACTGAACTATGGCTTTAGGTTACTTCACAATTGTACTAAGGGGGTTGGTCTTATGACTACCGGATAAATATTGTTTATCAGGAGGTTGAAGTTAAGTGACCAGATAAAGGTTATCAACCACTTTAATATTCTACCCGTATTATGAACAATGAACAGAATTTATCTGCTGGAGAGCTATCTGTAGGATAAATATATTTTTATGCAGAAAATGCAAGGTTGATACTGTTTTTACTGGTGCGCGCATGTGTATAAACCCTGCTGCTACCACTACAACATGGCTAGTGGCTACAATGCTCAACATTTGTTAAATAATGGCGGCTAAACGAGTGTGAGGAAACAGATGGCAGCTAAACGAGTGTGAGGAAACAGATGGCATCATGCGGGCGCTTAAGTTAGGTTGTCTTGCAAGTACTAATCTCTGTGTCTGCCAAAATGTGGGCAATAGTTTGGTACAACATTTACAAAATTTCATTTATTGTACTCACATTTAAATAATTTGTTTTTATACAACTATAACTCTACAAATAGCTTGTCAGTTTTATATATAAGTGTGAATTAAATGTTCTAACTTTATACATTGTGCCTACTAAACACGCGAACCAAGATATTAACCTAATAACATATATTGATAGGCGAAACCTTATGAAAAACATCAGATCACTATGGAAACGGCCATTTTAACTTTCAGATAAAAGTTATCAGGTACTTAAACCTCCCGATAAAAATGTGATGGATAAATACATTTCATCTGGCAGATAAATGCTATTTGGCAGTCATAAGATGCACTTTTAACTTATCGACCAGATTAATATTCAACCAGGAGTCGTAAGACTGGCCCTTAATCTAATAATTGTTAGTAATAATTTGATATTTCTCTCTAATATTATGAGATATTGTTTCACAATTACCTTAGTTATTCGCAGAAGTACTCCAGGCAACACTTTTCTTTGTTTCATTTTATTTCTTCTGACGAATATAATCATGTAATGCTCATGACGGAGAGACAAACTTTTCATATTATTAATCTATACTAATAGAATGAAAAGTTTGTCGTTTTAGTTATTATTAGTAGTTATTAGTAATTTCTTACTTATGCGTTGTGATTAATAAAACAATTTTCCATATATTTAAAATCATTTTGGAGTTTTTCTATATTTTTAATCCATATCAAACTATGAAAATGGAGCAATACCTCCACCACAAAAAAGAAAATTATTCCGTATTAGGATAAATTGGTGATTTTGTGAGGGAGTTTGAAAACAAGGAAATATTTATAAAGGCTACTTTTAGTTGTGGCTCCCTAATTGGATCACCTCATAAATAAAGGGTAGAGTGCAGTTATGTTTAGCACTCCACTGGCTTGGGGGTGGAAAGATCTTTCATGTAAATGTCAATGCGCAAGGAATATCAAAGGCTTGAGTGTGCCAAAGAATTCATGCAGTTGTGGAAACTGTAAAATTTGGAACTGCAGTAAAATTCCCACACAATCTTGAAGAACTCACAATGAGATTTTTAAGAATAGGACACATTCTTCAAATAGCTAGTGTGACCAATGGAACACTAATCAAGACTGATTCTCCCAAAAAGCACAAAGTAGCATTTGTTGACAGATATGGAAATCATTACCTGAATTTTATGGAGCATATAATCAATTTTACTACATAAATTTAGAATGGCCTGTGAGCATACATTATGCTAGAGTTTATAGAAATATAAACTTGTTTCACTGAATTAAATTGGTTGGTATCTCTAGCTCACTCGAACCATAAAGAACCAGCATTCACAAGATTTAACCAAGCTTAAAAATAGCTCAAAGTTCTATAGGAATTCTAAAAGAGAAATTCTCAGAGTAAGCCCACAATTTGCATAAAACATTTTTTAAATGTGCACAGCTTTTTATTACATTGCAAGAGGAAAATAACTAGAGGAAGGAGAGACTCATCCAAATTTTGCTCAGCCAAATGAACCAAGAAAATATAATCTAAGATCGAGATAAAACCTTCAAGGGCTACAACGTTTAGGACAGTTCATCACAACTTTTCCCTTAAACCATTAAATTTTTATCTACACACATTATATTAAAGAAATGCTACATTGGACCTGTGTGAATATTGGATTAGAAAATTAGTGTGTATTTGAACATTATTTAAGTATGTTTTGAAATAACTATTCACAAAAATAAGCAAAGGAATTGTTGTCATTTTCAATATAAATATTATTTGAGTCAAATTAAGATATTTATTTTGTCTTCTTTGCTAAACATTTTTAACAGAAACTGTCCAACCATATTCACAGTAAACAAGCTGATCATTTAAAGAACATAACTATGAAATAGAACAACTAATATTATTATACTAACAAATATTTGTGAAATAGGTTACAGGACTCCAGCAAGTCAAACAATGTTATTTATATCTGTGACCCAAGTCGCTATTGCTAGGCTGTACTTACCTTAATATACAAGGAATTGAAAACTGGTGCCTTTGTGGTAATTTTGTCACGGCGACCAGGTTGCAAGTATGGCCATGTGGCCTTAGGAGAACCAATTTTTTTTCTCTCTCTCCCGTGGTAGTTCAAATTCTAACCTTCTTTTGTTTTCGTCCATGTGTGTTCATGTTGGTTTTAAAATAATAATAATAATAATAATAATAAAAATTGATATCTTACCTAGCAGAAACAATAGTAGCTTTTTATATGTTTATAAAATTATGTTTTTTGTTATGACTGAATATTAAATTTAGTAAATTGATATTTTAAACTCTTGTGTTTAGTAAATATCTAGAGTTACAATATTGTGGGAGAGGAAAAGGATGAAGATGGAGGAGCTTAAATACATTGTGAACTTTTATTCAACCCACTAAGGAACACTTTTAGATATTTTGTATGAGTGTGAACTCATCAAGCAATTCTTATTTCTTAATTATTTTATGTTATAAAATTAAATATTATAAACATTGTAAAGTTGAAAGAGTTAAAACAATACAATATCTTACAACATAAAGTATTATTTTATTTGTTTGCTCTCTTACCACACCTGGTTATCAGGTATACATTTATTTTTTTAAGTCACCTAATTCAGGCACAAAGTTAACTTATACCCTACTGAAGGAGAGGTGGTTACAGCTAGCAGAAGGTGCTTTGTTGCAAACATTGGCAGAAAGTCACTAATATCTACCTATTCAGAAATAGTTATTAATTTAATTTCTTAGTAATACTATACAGGGCCGGTTTGTGACCCTTTGCCGCCCTAAGCAATGAATGAAAATGCCATCATCCCCTCCCAAAACATAAAAAAAGCCTAATTTTTTAATGTGTTTAGATAAGAAAAAATATTGTTATTAAAAAAATAATCACACAAAAATAAAAATTACATCAAAGAGTAAGAACAATAAATGGTTTGTCTACTATTCGCCCACGTCGCTCTTGACCGTACAGATCATACAGTGCTTGTGCAGGTCTTAGCTTGTATCGCAAGATCTTCAACTCTTTCCTTGCTTTTGATTAGTTCAGAAAACAAACGGAAGAGAAGAAATCAATCGCATTTTAAGTTACATTTATATTAATTTTTCAACAACAAACTTTTTGTAAATAAAAACTTGCAGTAAAAAATTGTACAGATTTAAACTCTTTACCATTAAAAATCTAATTTTAAAGTTATAAATTCCAATGGGTAGTAGATAAATTAAAAATATAAAGTACAATCTCTCATTTTTGCCGCCTCTCGGAATTTGCGGCCCTAAGCAACTGCCTACCCTGCTCCCCCTCCACCACCACCCCCTCCAGAGCCGGCCTAGATACTATACTATCAATAGATATTTCCGTATAGGTTGACAATAGTGACCTTCAGCCATAGTGATGTTCAGAAGTGATAGAAAGCTACCAAATGCTTCACTCATTCTGAAGTGCTGAATTGAGTGTTGAGGAATTATCAATCATAATATGAATCCAATCACTGGATGACTAATTCAAATGTTTAAGTGATTATTCAGTGTTCTTGTTCACTTGTTCACTAAGAACTATTTTACAAATACCACACTCCTTTGCTAAATGAAATCATTTCAAAACAAGGTAATAATATGTTCTAGGAATTAAAATAACCTAATTATTATTATTATTATTATTAGCACCGCATCTTACTACCCGTTCGGGTTATACGCTCTTACGCTAATGTGTAATGGTAGGGTGATTGTGAGGTGAAATGGAGGACCTACAGTTTAACGTGGAATCCGAACCACGGTGGAGGCCTGGCATTCCTCACATTCACAAGTTGTGATAATAACCTAATGATTAAGAAATATGTGAAAACACTGTAAAAAGACTGTAAAGTAAAATAAAATTTACAATAGGTAAGGGAGCCAACCTGGAAATAAAAAATAAATGAATATGAAAATTTATAATTATGGGTTAAGTATAAGCAAGAATAGTAAGAAATCTGATGAAATGACCAAATAAGTCTAGCCTGGCAATTTTTTTTTTTTTTTTTTTTTTTTTTTTTTTTTCAGATTTGCTTCCTTCCATATTATTCATTTATATTCTAAAATAATTTTATGTAGTTTTTAAATAATTAAAATATTAATATCAAAGCTGAATAGTAGCCTATTTTTGACAAGAATTTAGATAAAATAAAAAAATAAAAAAACAATTTGCTTGCATTAAAAAAATCAAATATACTAACTATAGATCAGTGGTGGAGTGTGAGCTTTATTTTTGGTGGGGGCAGGTCAAAGCTTACTGGTATTGAAATCTCTCACCACGTGTTAACATATTAAATTGAATAAATTTAAGTTTTCCTAATTTTTAAAAATCAATAAACAAATCTACAAACAGCAAGAATAAAAAAGTACAGGTTTTGAATTAAACTTACCAAGTGATATTATACAAAAGTTGGGCGTGTCTTGTCTCAATGACAGTTCACGAGTACCACAGTATTTAAAGCATTCTATCAATCTGCCTAATATATGCCCTTTTTTTTTACAGCTACTCATTGTTTTTTTGGACTGAAATTGTAGCACAGAATCTATCTGTGATGCAATATTTACTATTCCGAATGTTTAAACTTAAATGCATTTTCGAAATGAATTCCATATTCCTAGAAACACTGTTTTTTTAGCATAAATTATTTGTAAAAATAGCATTTAGGTTTTGAAAAATCACGTCTTGTAGCATTTATATTTTTAAAATGAGCATTATGTAGCAAAGTGACAGGCATATAGGTCCAAGCATACAAAGACAATTTCTGTCTTCAGATATTGGCGTACAGCTGGGTGATCTAATTATTTTAGAGGAATGTTTGCTTTCAAACACATTTTAAAAGTATAGCTTATGAAGGCAGTCTTTTCTGTCTTGGCTTTATTTGCCTTCTGGTTCATTTATAAAAATCGTGCTTTGTCTTTTGTCGCAGCCAGCAACCGCTGCGTCCAAAGATTTATTTGTAACATTCCCGCTAGAGAGGATGTGTTTCTTCAGAGTGTCCAGTTTTTGCCACTCAATATGACTGTTAAATACACCACACATTAAAATACTTGAATCACTTACATGAAATATGTGACTTTTAAAATAACGATGTAAGCATGCGTACAATGATACGAGCATGTGCCCATATATGATCAAATAGCCACCAGAAGAATGTAATGATTGTCCTTGCTAAGCGGTAGACACCCTCATAAGCTCATTTGCAAGGGATCGGGAGTGGAGGAAGGGGGAGAAAAAAGAAATAAATTATAGCACCCCGTCTTATTACCCGTTCGGGTTATATGCTTAAGTACTAATTATGCTAATGGGTTAGGAATTGGGAAGGTTAAATTTAGAGGAAGTGAACCCATATTTGTGTGAAGGGAGAGTGAAAAACCATTTAGGGAAAACCACCCCAAGTTCACCCGACCGAAATTCGAACCTCAATCTCCCCGTCCTCAGCAGTCTGGCTCAACACGAAACTAGTGCATTAGCTAACTACGGCACCAAGGCGTATTGAGGGGGGAGAAGCCAAAGGGGATGTACAAGGGGGGGGGGGGGTGTCTATTTTTGGCACTTTATCACGTGATCGACTCGTGGTCTTAGATCGAGAAAATACCAATACATACCAATCCAAAGCGCCTCGAAAGTATTTCCTAGGGTGACCAGAATCAAAAAATGTTATATCTAACAAATTGTACCAATTTACATATATATATATTTATTAGAAATCACTGTTATTTTGCTCATAAAGGTATTTATTGTGGAAACAGTTCTTTATCACTTTACATCGCGAATATAAAACTCCTTGAAAATTCAACCAAACCATATGAAATGTTAACATTTAAAGAAAAAACCTATTTTGATGACTTTTAATTTTTATTGCTTTTATTGCTCAAAGGAAAAAACAGTGTCTCTACATATTCATGTTTTTTAGTTCCTTTATTTAAATTTTTATAATTCTTACAGCCTACAGCTGTCCATAACCCTTCACTACCAAATAATAAACAATAAAAACAAAATAAGCTCTTTTTTTCTTCACTAATAGCCAACTACATCATTGTTTACCAAACAAAGCGTTAGAAAAGTAGAACATTATCTAATAAAAGAATCACTTCTATACAACAAGAAGTTTTACAAATAGGATGGGATGTGAATAAAGTACAGATGAATATGTTATAATAATTTTAGAAAATATTTAAAGGTTTAGGGAGATTTTCTTAAATGTGAGAAATCATGAGGGGTTTAATTCATGATTTTTTATACTTATGTAATATTATTCGGGGGGGAGGGGGGAAGAGAGAGAGTAACCCCATTGTATTTCACCTCCTTAAGGAATGGTTAGGGATACTTTCATAAGACAAAAATAGCGAGGATTTACTGATAACTTTAATTCCTGGAGGGCGGGTAGAAAGTTAAAAGATTATAGGAAAAGTAAGAGTGGCGGTGAATGAATATCAAGAAATGTTCTCATGTATTTAATTAATTTCATTTGTATATTAATTAAGATCTCTCCCTCATTTGAAAACCTGTATATCATTAAAAAGGTGTGAAGAACAAATCTAGCTATTCAAGACAAGTTTAGGACTCGGCTGCATGGTGTAGTGTGTTACCAGGATAAGCAAAGTTAGTTATACTGTACCTGTGAAATTTTTTCCTCACTCAGTAGAACACTCATTGGTCACTATCAACAGAAACACATTTCCATGGGAGGTATGAAAAGCAGGGCCTGCGTGTGATTGGTCAAATGGGTAACAAGTGAGAAAGAACATATTACAGGTACAGATAATAAACTATATTCTAGTTGAAAATTTACTCATGTGGTTTTATCTTCATCATCATCAACTGTTTCCTGCCTGTGGCCGGCTCAGTTTAGTAAAATACCTCCATCTTCCTCCTATAATTTCTTCCATTCTTCTCCTCTCACTTGAACACTGACAGGGTAGTGATGCGCAATACATGGAGCCTACCTATGGGTTCCGTGTAGTCTCTTCTACTCACTCCTGATCTCATCACCAAGTGGTGTACCCCGGGATCTGAGTAACCTGGTGGAGGTTGGTTTGAACCCCAGCGAAAACCAGGTCAGGAGCAGACGAGAGACAGGAGACAGGTCAGGGCTAGAACCAACAAGCTTGGAACAGGGTCTGGCTAGCTGGGAGTGAGGGGGTTGGTGACGATGATGTTAAGTCATCATCAACACCCATAGCCTCGGTTAGGGAAGGTTATCACCAAGAGAAGGTCTACCTGAGGACCTATAAGCGGCAGCCCCGATACTCAGGTGTAGGCCACGACAGGCCTAATAAGCCAGTAGCTGAAACCAACAAAAACACTTGAGAAAACAAAATGGAATGCCGGATTGGGGAGGAAAAAAACTCATGTGGTTTAAGGGACTAAATGAGAGTGAAAATAATTTATTTGGATCAATTGTAACACCTTTATTAAAACTGTAATATTAAAGATTTTCACCGATATATTCACATAAGATGTGGTAATTATTGATAATAATACACCTTTTTCCCAATATATTTAAAGTTAAGATAAAAGTGGGAAGTAGCATACACATCAATGTGACTTAATATTACAAGAATAATATAAAATATAAAAAGGTCATTTTTTGAAACTAATTTGACCCAAACATTGTTAAAATAATTATAAAGCAAATAATGAAGAGAATTACAACCTCTAAGTAACTTCAGTAACCAGGTGCTTAATTATTTAGAGATTGATATTAAGATATAAAAGTGAAGTTTATCTTCTTTAAATGCAGGCCTACTTATAAAACATTAGTTTTAGTTTAGTAATGAAACTATACAGTTTTACCTAAACTATATAAATATAAGAAGAATTGAACTATTAAAATAAAGAATAAGCGACTCTAATTTGAACATCAATCTTCTTTAGTTGGAATTATTTATTCAATATTATCATTAAGAATCATATACCTATGAGTTTTGGTTTCAATTAATAAAATAAGGATGAATATAATTTCTTAAATCATTAATTTTTGTTCCACATCAATAAAAGAAATACATTGACAATGATAATAGATTGTTAAAAATGCTATAGCATTGGTAAAATAAACAATAATAAAAACACACCTACACAATGCAGAGGTGGTATTGTTTACCTATACACTAATATGCTCACTTGCAATACATATTATTTTAAAAAGTAAGCAAGAATTTTTTTAAAGTTTTAAATGAAAGAAAAAATCCCTATTTCAAAATACTTTTAAATTATGATTCCCTTCATTAATTTGTAAAAAAAATAAATAAATTACTAAGTAGTTGCCCGATGAATGAGAGATTACTAAATGTAAAAAAAATGTCCAAAAAGGGGTGAAGAGAGTGGAGGTTACATAATGAATTAAATACCCTGTACTCATCATCAGGCATTGTTAGGGTAATCAGGTCTCACAGGTTGCGGTGGGCGGGACAAACAGTGTGAATGGGATATTCTAGAACCATGTTCAAGGTATTGACTGACAAACCCAATGAGAAGAGACCAGCGAGTAGACCTAGATGCAGATTGGATAGAACTAGCTCAAGATAGGGACAGGGTGTAGTGAGGTGGATTGGATAGAACTAGCTCAAGATAGAGTGTAACAAAGTGGACTGGATGGAACTATCTCAAGATAAGAAGAGGGTGTAATGATGTGGACTGGACAGAACTAGCCCAAGATAAGGAGAGGGTGTAATGATGTAGAATGGACAGAACTAGCCCAAAATAGTGACAGGGTGTAATGAGGTGGACTGGATAGAACTAGCCCAAGATAGAGTGTAACAAAGTGGACTGGATGGAACTAGCTCAAGATAAGAAGAGGGTGTAATGATATAGACTGGACAGAACTAGCTAAAGATAGGGTCTATGAGCAATCCCATTAATAATGTAAAATTGCACGATCTAGCAATTACCGTTCAGTTAACACTAAACAGTGGAGTAGTCTGGTTACTAACATCCAAAATTTAGTTGCTTTTCGTTTGATTGCAAGCTATAAACTTTACTGTAGGCTTTGCACTTGGTAAGAAGCAGTGTTTCATGTTCCTGATGTTCAAGTTCATTTTAACAAAACATTATATGAACAGGTAGTAAGATGTGGTGGCAGTGTCCACAGCCTACATAGCACTCAATTGAATAGAGATAAGTCAAAAGCATTAATATTGCATAAATTGAAAGTAGTCTGATGCTACATTTAAAAATGAAAATACCCTACCATAAAAACCGGTGCTTTTGGGCTATTATATTAAGATAACCATTTAGGGTTTGGAAACTAGTAATGTAATAAAACAAATGCTTTTACTGTTCTAAAGGAAAAAATGTTTTGGAGGGCCCTCCCAACCAAGTGGAAGGAGGGAGCCTGGGGCAAACTGCACTGGTTGAGGGCTCTCCTCCCCTCTTTTGGGCGGCCCTGTTTGTAGCTTAGGTAGACCTACTTTATGTGTTTTGAACTTAAAAAAAACATTATTTTTTTAAGGTAGACAGGTGAAGGGTATGTTCTCTCGTACATCCCAGGTGCACTACTAAATTGTATTCAACAAATTAGAAATATGTTTCAATTTATGAGGAACCCTACCAGAATATCAGCATAAAGAAACACCTAATTCACCAAAACCTGTGAGTTCTAAATCAGTTGTTCAACATTTTATCATCATGTCGATTACAAAAAAAAATAAACATCTAAAAAACTTTTTAAAACAGTATATTTTTTCGTGTTTGTCCAAGTTGTCATTACTGTGTATATCAGGAGCAGCCGAGTTAGTATTTTCACACTGATATAGTGTGTATGGAGGAGTTGATGGAATGATGTAGCTGGATACATGGGAAACATACAAATCTGAAGTTGTAGCACTGGTAGGAGCCAGATTTCTTGGAGGGTATGTAGCACTGGTAGGAGAAGGATTTCTTGCAGGGTATGTAGCACTGGTAAGAGCAGGATTTATTGTAGAGTTTGTAATACTGGTAGGGGCAGGATTTATTGCTGAGTTTGTAGCACTGGTAGGAGCCAGATTTCTTGGAGGGTATGTAGCACTGGTAGGAGAAGGATTTCTTGCAGGGTATGTAGCACTGATAGGAGCAGGATTTATTGTAGAGTTTGTAATACTGGTAGGGGCAGGATTTATTGCTGAGTTTGTAGCACTGGTAGGAGCAGGATTTCTTGGAGGGTATTTAACAATGGTAGGGGAAGGATTTCTTGCAGGGTATGCAGCACTGGTAGGAGCAGGATTTATTGTAGAGTTTGTAATACTGGTAGGGGCAGGATTTATTGCTGAGTTTGTAGCACTGGTAGGAGCAGGATTTCTTGGAGGGTATTTAACAATGGTAGGAGAAGGATTTCTTGCAGGGTATCCAACAATGGTAGGAGCCAGATTTCTTGCAGGGTATGTAACAATGTTAGGAACATGATTTATTGCCAGATTTCTTGCAGGGTATGTAACAATGTTAGGAACATGATTTATTGCAGGATATGCAGCACTATTAGAAGCAGGATATATTGCAGAGTTTGTAACAATGGTAGGAGCAGGATTTCTTGCAGGGTATGCAGCACTAGTAGAAGCAGGATATATTGCAGAGTTTGTAACAATGGTAGAAGCAGGATTTCTTGCAGGATATGCAGCACTAGTAGAAGCAGGATATGTAGTAGCACTAGTAGAAGCAGGATATATTGCAGGATATGTAGTAGCACTGGTAGGAGCAGGATATATTGCAGAGTTTGTAACAATGGTAGGAGCAGGATTTCTTGGAGGGTATTTAACAATGGTAGGAGAAGGATTTCTTGCAGGGTATCTAACAATGGTAGGAGCAGGATTTCTTGGAGGGTATTTAACAATGGTAGGAGAAGGATTTCTTGCAGGGTATCTAACAATGGTAGGAGCCCGATTTCTTGCAGGGTATGTAACAATGGTAGGAGCAGGATTTAGTGCAGGGTTTGTAGCACTGGTTGGGGGATTTCTTGTATGATTTAGAAGCACTGGTTTAGCTTCTTGTGTTGCAATCCTTGCTTGATGAAAAGTTTCTGATAAGTTGCTGTGTGGACTGTAATTATCATTATATGGAACATCTTCAAATGAATTGGAGACCACTAGTGGGTTAAAATCTGTAATCACATTAGTCACAACTTGTGCACCTGAGAATTCATTTGATTTTGTGGCTTCAAGTTCGGAAGTTTTAGATTTTTTACTTCTACGTGAATGTGATCTTTTGCATGACTTGGACTTTGAACGTTTTTTTACAACTTCTGAGACATTGGGGTATGTAAATGGACAAATATAGTAGAGTAATGTTTTTGGAGGGTAGTTGTGTGTCAAGGAGTCTTCGAACCTACAAGCATCAAATTTATTTTTACCACAGAGAATTACTTGAGTCACGTAAGACAAAATAGGTTTTCCTGATTCAAATATGCAACAAGGTACAACAAGCTCTGACTCAATAATGAACTCTGCTAAAGGATGGATCAGATGTTCCATTTGACCATTATAGAAAGAATAAGGGTCAATGCACAAAGACTCTACGTTTCTTATATGATAAAATGTACCCAAATGGTTCACAAACTTTAAAGCTTCGGCTGGTAGTTCCGAGCAGGAGGCAAACTTATTAAAACGGAATATGTTTCCTTTTGGTGGTCGTCTGAACGGAGCACGAACTCCTCTGAACAATATTTTGCCAAAGAATTGTTTGTTTTTGTTGTAAAATCTTTCCATACATAGACATTCTTGTGTGAATTTATAATCTTTACTCAACATTCTATTTTGAAGGAGATTGAAAGTTTCCTTATTAAACTCAAAATGGAATTGGTTTTTCATAGTGTACAGAGTGAAAATGGCTTCACAAATGTCATTTTCTGAGTCAAAATTTAATTCAATTACAGTAGAGTCTCTTCTTATGATCGGATTGTTAGCATTCTCACCATAATGTTCATATAGTTTCTTGACTGACTGAATCAACAAATCTGAAATTATAAATAGACAATTTTTAATGTGTTTAATAACATTTCAAATATTAACTATAAACATTGGTATCCACACAAAATAAACATAATGCTTGTCTAGTCTGGTTTTAAAGAAAGCTTTTAAAAATTAATAAACATATTAACTTATTTAATTTATTAATATGATAAGAAACTAATATTTATAGTAACACTCATTGTCTGCATTTTTTCTTAATTTTGGTATTTTTTTTTATATATATTTAATATAAAAATTGGATGTTACATGAACATTTTTAATGACTTATTAAATGGTCCTATTTTGAAATAAATTTAAAGCCATCAACACATAATATTGTATATTGTGATATTTATAAGTTTATATGTGTTGTTTGCATAACACTTCTTAGCATTTTGTAACAATCTCTCAACTTTATACAGACTTGCTAGTTGGTGAAACCCCATGATTTTTCAGGGCTCTTGGTGTCAACATAGTTATTAAAACCCTCAGATTCTCAATTATTATTGTTATTTTATTCAATTTGAAAATTTATAATTGCAAAAACCAAATTGTAGCTCACACAGGTGGACATGTAACACAATATAAGACATCAGGTTAACAAGAGACTGAATTGACAGCGGCAGGGAGGTTGAGGTTTAAATCCCTGCCAGTTGAAGTGGGGGTGGTTTATGCGCATGAATTATCACTGTGTGGTTTTCCCATCCTTTACTCAAGCTAATGCTGGTGCATTTCCTCTAAACTCTTTTTACTAATTACTTAAATTAAGCCACAACATTTTGGTGTTACCAAGACAATTTAAAACTAAGTTAAGGAGATCAAGCCTCAGTGTGATTAGCTTTTTATGATATCAAAATATTTTTCTAGGGAACATTTATGTCATGGTAGACTTAAAGGGTTTACTTTACTGCATTAGTTCTTAGGTTTAACACTTTTTTGTTTGTTAAAGTGCATTCATACATTAAACTGAGTGTTAATGGTCTGGAGTCTGGTTGTTATGTTTATACAATGATTCTGTTGGGGAAGTAGTATAAAAGCTCAAAAAATAATTCCAATTCAACATTTTAAAAATATATATATTTTTTTTTTTTGCATCTCAAATATACTTTTTAAGGATTTGAGGATTATTAAATTATAAAATATGTTGTAATATAGGATGAAATAATTAGTTTAAGGGAACAAAAAGAAATTTATTTGATGGTAATAATAATAATAATAATAATAATAATAATAATAATAATAATAATAATAATAATAATAATAATAATAATAATAATAATAATAATAATAATAATAATAATAATAATAATAATAATAATAATAATAATCAGTGTTATCGCTACAAAAGTCAGTACCACTCAAGAACAGGTTGGGCAGAAGAGGAAACAAAAAATGGTACTGCCAACAGAACCTATTGTTAGGTGTCCCATCTGAATATAAAGAGCACAAGTGATATGAGATGGTGTTACAATATTTGAGTATGTGGCTACTTGTCTGCAAAATTTCAGCTTCCCAGGTCTTATGGGTTTCAAGATTATTTTTTTTGACTGGACAGAGGAACTGGTAATTTATTATAGTGGAGATAATTTAACATATGGGACTGTAATTATGTGAATACAGTCACTCGTACTCTCTCCCATCCTTCTCATATTAATAATTCTACTGTCTTAAAAATATGAATGTTATAGTTTAGACCAGGGCTTCTTAAAGTTTTTCCCTTTATGACCCTTTCTAGCCCGATACATTTTTATGCAACCCCGGGTGTATAGGTATATAATATAGGTATGCAAATCAAACATTTACCAATAATAAATTGTAAAAAAATGATAATATTTTAAAACAATGCCTTGGTATACACATTATTTTACCATTTATTAAAGATGAAAGCAAATTTGCATCCTAATGAGATGGATATGCTTGTTTATTTTTACATAAATAAATTAAATCTTAGCTGAATATTTGATACTGCAGGATGTAGAGTATCTTCAACGTCATTCAGAGTTGATCGATATTTTTATTTTATAATCATCAATGCTGAGAACATCACTTTGCATAAATACGTAGTACAAAACGGCAGAAGTATATTTAGAGCCATTTCAGAAATTGTTGGAAATTCTGTCCTAATCCCAAGCCAAAATTCATTTAATATTTTTTTTAGGAAACTTATGTTTTAAACCTGTATTGCGTGTAGCTCGGCAAATTCTCCTTGAACTTAAAATGGCAGATGACTTGGCGTTTTTGATTTCAATTGAGTATGGTTTATGAACCCAACTTAGTTGTTTGGAATCAAAATTTGAAGGGAAGTATTTCTGAAACTGTGTTTCCAGGCAATTCAGATGATCAATTATAACAATTAAATCTTTGGGAAGGTTATTTTCAATCATTAAATCATCTGTATCTGTAAAAATGTCTAAAAAAACGTTTTCCACTTTATTCTTCCATATGTTAACTCTTTTTAGTAAACTTTCGATTTTATCTTTTAACATAAATGTTACAATTTGTTGTGTGTTCAGAATCAAGACTGGGTGAAGTTGCGTGATGCAACACGGGTGAGTGTTGCCAGAAACACCTCGGATTCACTACACGTTCAATTTTGAATTAATTTTTGGTTGTTGTGTATTCAGAAACTTTTTACTGTTGCCAAATTTTTCGCAACTCCCAAATCTGGTCACGCAACCTGCAGTTTAAGAAGGCCTGGCTTAGACATAAATAAAAAAGTCAAGACTTGTAGTCAAAATGAGGGGATTAAATTGTATCCGCTCTGGTCTCCATTCAGGATTTTCTCAAAGAAACAACACAAATGAAAATTCTTATTTGCATCCACTAGAATTATCTGCATTATATCCACTAAATCCTAAATTGTCTTCATTCAAACAGTTTTCAAGTAAATTGCTTTAATTCAAATCCTGAATTGTATCCAAAAATGATGGACAATAAATCATGTTTTAAGCCATAAAGATTCACATATTTATAAAAAAAATTAGTAAATAAAAGATAAATTAATTTAAAATAAAACATGAATGATAATCAATAGAATGCCTACCTATACTAAGGAATAGCGCATGACTAGCCTGCCAGCCTGGATTCTTTCCAATAGGACCTACTGGCATTCGTCATATTTACATCTTTGTTTCTGTCCAATCTTGTCCTTTATTTCAAAGTGTTTGGAAGTTTCACAGAGTCTAGTATTCTTATATTAAAATTGAATTTGATACATTAAGAGAGTTGGGTAGGGATGCAAGTTCAATTTATATTATAAGTACATATTGTGTAATGTACTTGACATTTCAATGTTTAGTTACCTATTAATTTGCATACATGGATTTTGTTTTGTAAACGCGATAAAAAAGTTTTAAAAAAATGTACAAACCTAAGTCAAGCAGGGGTGACGTAACAGGGAGAGTGGGAATTTCACCTCATGGAAATTATCCTCACCCTCTCTCATAGAATAAACTAGCCCCTTTCTAGATTTATCAATTCCTCTCCGATATTCTCGAATGTTAAAGCTGAAAATGGCTTTGAATAAAATTCCAAATAGCTTCTAGAATCCAGACAGTCATCCAATTTTCAAAAATTTAGCAATGAAGGCCCATTACATATAGTTATGAGTAATTTCAATCATTAAAAAAAATCCATGCAAAGACTAGTCTAAATAGCTCATAGAGGAATCTAATTTTCTAAACATTTCCAGGCGAGGACCACTTCAAATTTCAAAAACATTTATGGCAGAAGACCACTTCAAATATCTTCTAGAAATATCTAGCTGAGCCCACCGAAACAAAAATAATTAGAGCCAATAATGGCAAATTAAGTTAATTGATATCTATAAACTAAACAAATAATTTCGACTGCAAACCATTTTTTTTAAGTGATCGATATGTTCATTCATTTAACTGATGTTGCCCCACAGAACTTATATTTGTTAAACTAAATAAAAACAAATTACAATTTAAATAGTTTGATGCAGTTAAATAACATACATAGTGAGTTAAGAAAATTCTATCATGCTGCACTATACCGAAAGTGTGAGGAAGCTTCTACATTAGGTTCGTTTAAAGTATCTTCGTAAAACTTAAGACTTAAAAGTCCACAATTTGTGGATACAATTCAGGATTTGGTGGATATAATGCAAGTGGATACAATTCAGGATTTTTATTAATGCCAATTTATTTAAAAACTGTCTGAATGAAGACCATTCAGAGTGAATACAATTTCGGATTTGGTGGATATAATGCAAGTGGATACAATTCAGGATTTTTACTAAAACCAATTTATTTGAACACTGCCTGAATAGAGACCATTCAGAGTGGATACAATTCATAATTTAGTGGATATAATGCAAATAATTTTATTAGATACAATACAGGATTTAGTGGATATTATAATATAGATAATTCTTTTAGATACAATTAAGGATTTTTATTTAAGCTGTTTATTTGAGAAATGTCTGAATGTAGACCATTCAGAGTGGATACAATTCAGGGTTTAGTGAATATAATAATGCAAGTGGATACAATTCAGAATTTTTTAAAGCAATTTATTTGAAAACTGTTTGAGTGGATATAGTTCAGCTCCTTTCTCAAAAAAAAAATTAATATTATATTTACTGACATATGCAGAACTTCTTTTATACACCATCGCTAAGAAATAGCTCTAAAAATATTTGCATATTTAGTTAAAATCATTTTAATGATTTTTTTGTGGCTAGGATTACTATAAAGCGGTATTTTAAGGTAAGTTTATATTGAATTTATTATTCAATTTTAATGAGTAGGAAGGACAAAAGTCAATGTTTGTAGAAATATTGTAACACTACCTCACATCACGTGTGCTATCTGTAATCAACTGAAACAACTAATAGTATGTGCCGTAATTTCTGAAGATACCTCGAGTTTTTAACTTTATATTTTAGGCCAACTGACTTTTGGTGAACTCATCGTCAACATTTTTTGTATTTGATATTTATTTCAGGCCAAATGACTTTTGGTGAAATTAATTTGTAGGTCAAATTACTTTAGTCCATGACTTTAGATCTACTGCTGCGTCCCCAAATTAACAAACAGAGATGAAATACCATTCTCAGCATAAAGAACAAGAGATGTATGAAGGGAAAGTGAAAAAGCACTTTTATGTCTGTTGCAAAGATTACAAATATATATTTTTTTGTTTCTATTGATGAACCATCTGAACTTTGAGGCAGCTTTCACACCAGATGGTGCATGAGACATGTAACACTTTTGATCAAACATACAACATGCAACATGAACATTCAGATATAATATCACATGGGAGAATCCAGTTATAATAGGGTCGTCTGGTGGATCTGATACTACTAGCAATTATCAGAAGGTGAAAGAAGAAACAACGTATTTGGGTTCACCCTGCTATTCAAAATGTATTAAATCTTGGTGTTTATATAGTGTTTATCTTCCAAATTAGCAAAACATTCTGACAAATTCTTGCTAATTCCTCCCACATTTTTCCCTCCTTCCGCAAGTAAACATAAATTTTAGTATATTTAATAATACACACAAAATCAACATAAAATTGCTAGTCATCCTGCATGGTGTACTGAATTGTCAAACATTTACACACAAATTGATCAACTCAACAACAACTAAACATTTGCTGCATATCAAACATGGAATAGTGAACCAGTCTACTCAATCACAACGTTGCACGTGGCCAATCCTGCATACAGCAACATGCCATGATGCTCCTCCCGGGTCTGAAAGGTATCATTTTAATAAGAGTTGAATCACTGATGATGCATGTGTCATGTTGCATGCTTCATATATTATTTGTCTGTTTCATCCGGTCTGAAAATTGACATAGAGATTCACTGTTATTTAGTTTGTGTGCTGCATCTTTTACAAGGGTTCGTGTTTATTAAAGTCACAAAACAAGTGATTTTATACATATTATTTCACCATTATTTACTTTACTCAAACAATTTTCTTTTAATTAGTGAAATGTATTTTATTAATTTATACCATGTTAATGTATCTACTAATGTCTAGCCCAAATATAACAACCAGTCTCTAAAAAACTTTCCACTTCATTGAATTTGAATTCACTCTCTAGTGAAACGTTCACTAATAGCTATTATTTCTAATTTATGCAAATAAAGAATTTAATGTGAACAAAATAAAAATTGAAGAGATAAAATGTATACTAAATGATAAAGTTAAGTTTATGCTTAGGTTTTATATTCTAAAATTTAGGTTGGGTATTCATAGTTAAAACAAAGCTTAGAGGAAAAGTGAATTCTAGTTTTACTCATCTCTTATTTTTTTATTATTTAGAAAAATGTATTATGTTTCCCACTCCCTTTTAGCATGTTTTCAGCGAATGTAACCACAGAATGGGAGAGTAATTTTGGATTCTTTTAAGATGCAACCATGACCATTTGTCAAATAGCAGCAGTGTGAATTGATTTCCTCTTTTTATTAAAAAACTTATTTTTAACACCTTGTCTTACTATTTGTTCGGGTTATATGCCTATGTGTTAATTACTCTAACGAGCTAGAGATTAGGAAAGTTGAGATGAGGAAGTGTACCCACATTTGCCTGGAAGGAGAGTTGAAAACGATCTAGTACCCACAGTTCACTCAACCGGGATAAAACTCTTATCTCCCTGTCATCTGCAGTCTAACCTAGTGCGTCATAAACCATGTGGCCATTGAAGCGGGTAAAAAGACATATTCTAGTCATTTCCCTACTCCTATTAATAGTTATTGTTCACATTGCCTTTTTCCTTAGATAAAATAAACAAATTAAACCCTTGATTACTTTCAGCTATTATTGATCTACGAGGATATTTTAAATAAATAGGTTAACAAGACCTCTTATGTGAGTATATTTGTCTTGTTACTTTAATTATTTCAACACTCTATTATGATAAAGGAAAGATTAAACAAACATTTTACCCAAATCTGCCGAGGCTGCACACATTTTATCTGATATTTAGTTGAAATTTGGATTACACTGCAACAATGATAGTAGTTTACCTGTATGAATAAAAATTTAAATTAAACCAACATTTTCATAAAGAGCCATAAATTAACACAAATATCTACAAATACTATTCCTAAACAAGTCTTAGGAAGTAGTAAGTCGAACCAAAACTAGAACCAATACTCGAAATTAATAGTTAATTACAAGGAATCTGAACCAGATATTTTATTAAAAACCAGAACCAGAATTGGAATAATTTTTTTTTTGTTCTTGTTGGTTCATAAAGGTTCTAGTTGTTTATAATTATATTTTATGACCTTTCTTTTTTTAACTTTATTTTATTTTGAAAATTCTCTAGTTTTCATTTTTCAGGATTTTTTGTCTGGGTATTTTGTATTTTTAAAATGTAAATAACGTTTATTTTGTTGTAATTAATATATATATATATATTAATTTTATAATGGTAGTATGGGTGTTACATAAAATAAATTGAAAGAAGTGGAACCAGAACCAGAACCTAATTATTAAGAACTGAAAAGCACTGTAGCATTTATTTTTCTCTAACCAAAACCATTACCTTAAAATGTTTGTTTGGAGAACCGAAACAATAACTAAAAATGATAAATATTTCAGTTCAACTCCCTGCTTGGCGAATCATTAAATATTAATTATTGTTTCTCATAGGCTTAACTGTTTTTGTATTTTTAAACCAGCCTTTTAATGAATATCCATGTGGACCACCAATTTTTTTTAGCACCGTCTCTTTCTATCCTTCCGAGTTATACACTTAAGTACTAATTAAACTAATGTTTTTTAGGGATGAGCAAGGATATATTTATATGAAGTGAACCCACATTTGCATGAAGTGAGAGTGGAAAAACATTTTGTAAAATTCACCCCCAGTACCCTTGATCAAGATTTGAACCTCTATCTACTTATCATCAGCAGTCTAGTCTACTGCGAAAGTAGTGCATTTGACCATGCGACGACTGAAGCTGGTGTCAAATAATTAATATGAGTTGAAGGTCCCTTCCTTTTGGATAATCAGCTCTTTACACCCTTTTCAACTATAGCCCCATACATATGACACATGGTTCACTCTTTCGACCTATTTTTCCAGGTTTCCATGACCTTTCACATGCTGATTTTCCTCATAATCAATTCACTACCATATTTTCGTTCAATCTCTGTATAGAAGGTAAGCTTTTGTTAATTTCACTGTATTTTTGTAAATATATAGTCTGTTATTTAGCTTATGATTGCATTCACAAGTGATATATATGGAATTATTTAAATTTTTCACTAACCAAAATGCATTTGGAAACTAAAAAAAAGGGAAGGGGGGGGGTTGCATTTTGATTATTTCTGGTTTTCAACGGTTCTCTGGTCTTTAACCTGCTGAATAAGTGGGAGATGCGTGTACCAAAAAATTAGATCAGAAAAATCTTACTATAACAGCTTGGGTGTAGATTAGCTTAAACATTCTACTGACTTAGGGGACGAAGTTTGACATCCTGCCAGGAGAAACTCATGATTTTGTTTTAATAAGATATGATTTCTCATATCTCCTACAGGCAAATGCCATTACAACCCTTAAAATTCCCTCCTCACCTCCTCATTCTGTTTCCTTATACAGGATTTGATTTAATTGGTGTCAAATATAGGCGTGTATTCCTATTAAACAAACATTAAGAAAAGTCAATCAAGCAAGATTCATGGTTTCTACTCAACTTGACCAATAAAATCCCCAATTTTTTTCTTATTACTCCTGATCATTTCCTAAAATTCCCGACTCAAAAGTATGTCACTTTTTTATTATTATTATTAATAATAATAATAATTTTTTTAATGTAAATAAACATTTTTTTTAATTTGTATAATATAGTCTACTAGGAATTAGAAAATTATAACATACATTACATATCTACAAACGATTGTTAACTGTCACTGAGTATTTAAAATAAGTCTGCGCTCTCAGACATTTTTATTCTGATGTGGATGAATTTTGCTCTTCTTCGATTGTTTTATGATTATTATATTTCATATTTTGAGTAAACCAACACTTTCCTAGCTTTTTGTTTGTAATTTATGAAATTCCAGACTTATTATTTTCCCCCGACCACTTTAAATTCCCGGTTAATTCCAGTTTTCCTGGATGGTAGACACTTTGATGGGTCTAAAACCGCTTAGTTTTGGAGTTATTAAAGGTTTTTCTCAAAGATAGATTGGTTGTGGTGGGGAGGGGGGTCCTGTTGAATGGCCCGCTCAATCACCAGACTTAAACCAAATGGATTTTTTCCTCTGCGGACATTGAAAGTTCATTGGTTACTCAACTTTTGTTCCTGATGTTTAGGTTTTAAGAGAGCGTATCGTAAATGGATGTGTACAAACAAGGAAAATCCCAGGTGCATTCAACAAAGTATGGAACACAGACTTAAGAGAATGCATCGAAGCAGGACACAATTTGGAACAATTATTGTAATTGCAACATATGCCTTTCCTAAACTATCCATCAGCAGTAAGATGTGTATTGACCAAAATACTGTTTGTAATATTGATCACGTGAGCTTAATACTGAAGAAATAACAGTAATAGTAAATACTGTCAGTAATAATGAACATGTGAGGCGTCCTTTATATATGCTCAATAGGAGTACCGTGATTATTTTTAGTCGCTAGTTGGACATTTAAATGGCGGACTATGCTGCCACACTAAGGATACTTGAAGGCTATTACTAGTGGCTACTGTAATAGTGGATTAATTTTTTTTTGTGACATAGCACTACAAAAATGAATTACTATTCACAATAAGTACACCAAGAAATGTTTGTTGATTTAATATTATTAGGCAGTTAATACTGTACTAACCTACATCACATGATAGTCTTGAGAACAGCAGGAAAACTTAATCAAGTAAGAGACAATTTATCTTTGTCATATTACAAATATTAATAAATGTGGTTTATTAGTAATATTAATGAAAATAATATGGAGATTTGAGTAATTCTAGCTAGTCACTTCTCCTATCTATCTTCTTCTTTTGATCTCTGTCCATGGCAGCCAGTAGGTTCAGCAGAGCTTCTCGGGGTTAATTAATAATGGTGGGGGTGGAGATTGTAGATGAATAAAAAGATTGAATTTGATGAGATTGATTTGGAAGTTTTATTTTGAAGAAACGTTAACTTTAACAGACATTTTATTACATTTAAAGCACTATTTACATATGAAAGAAAAAAAAGGTTAATTAATACTAGAAGACAAACATATTGTTAAAGTTGTTCTTGTAGGAGATGTCTTGTCAGCTGCGATGATAAGCCAGGATACAAGGAGAATTATAAGAGTGGAATTGCAAACTGAAGCTACTGCCATTGGGAGGAGTGTTCTTCACCAACACCGAAACAATGAAGAATGCCCTAAACATTTTGATGTTCAGGATGTATTATTCAATATCTCCTCGCATCATTGGACCAGGAACCAGGTCACACGGCAGTCATCGAATCAAGATGATACCTGCAACAAAATCAAACCAAGGATCAAGAAACGAGGCCTCGGTAAAAGGAAGCGACATGGATTTCTTCCAGATCTAGGAAATGTATGGCTAGTTGGAGGAAGTGGAATTAGGCCCTCTCTTCCACAATTTCAACCTAGGGATTGTAGAAGAACTATTTTTGATCCTGGAATAAGTTTTAGGACATAACTACAAAGTTTTTTGTGGGAGTCGAGAAATCCCTGAAGCTCGGGTTGCTGTTGGAGGAGGGAATGTTTCAGAACAGAAGAAGGTTGTGGGAGTCGAGAAATCCCTGAAGCTCGGGTTACTGTTGGAGGAGGGAATGTTTCAGAACAGAAGAAGGTTATGGGAGTCGAGGAATCCCTGAAGCTCGGTATGCGATTGGAGAAGGAATAGTGTGAACAAAAGAGGTCCCTAAAAACTTTCATTTGAGGCACATGTCTAGGTGAAATAATACACATTTGTTTACATATAGGCCCAAAATCTGTGTTGAAGAAAACAAGATTTTTTTTTATTACAATTACTATTTATTTCTACCTTATTATACGTCGAGGAAAAATATATTTATGTCACCAAGGACCATAATTTGGTGAAAATCACCAAAGAAATGCCAAAGTACACCCCAGCGCTCCAATGAAGATGATAATTATGTGTATAGGAGGTTCTACGAGATGAAGAAGCGATGAGGATAGTAATGTTTTGGAGTTTATGACAGTTGTCAATATGTTTGATTGCCCTATAAGTCCTCACTGATAACAAGACAGTGACAGTACCAATGTAGAGGTGATTTTTGTTTACTTGGAGGAGCTACATCTGATTGAGGGAACTATGATACTCAATTATTTTTCATAAAGGATCTACGGTTTATGGGAGAAAGTTATGTCTGATTGAGGGAACTAAGATACTCAATTATTTTTCATAAAGGATCTACGGTTTATGGGAGAAAGTTATGTCTGATTGAGGGAACTAAGATACTCAATTATTTTTCATAAAGGATCTACGGTTTATGGGAGAAAGTTATGACTTATTGAGGGAACTATGATACTCAATTATTTTTCGTGAAGGAGCTATTTACTTTGTTTTTCCAAAAGAAGTAATTATTATTAAGTGATTATCAGTTACTAACAAGGTCAACAATGTTATGGAGAGCGCTGGAATGATAATCTGTATGCAGCATGGTGTAACAAAAGCCAAAGTTCAGTTTCATCTAATTTTATAGACTATCTATTATTTTGTCTCATTTTTCCTCTAAAAAATTATGAGGCCACTCGGATATTATACTATCAAAGAAAAGTCCATGGTAGAGCATTAAATACCTCCATAATGTGTATTTCATCTTAATAAGATCTTGAAGACAGGTCAAGCAGTTGATCTTGTGCAAATATAAAGAAGGCCAAGAGTTGTTTCGCAGTGGGACCGCAATGTAGCGAAGAATGCTAGAACAGAAGAAGGTTATTTATGTTATGTTATATTATATGTATGTTATTTGTAAGAAGAGTGATCAACTTGTTGTTTTGTTTATATATCAAAGCTAAAATCTGCATTTGACTGTGAAGAATTGAAGATAAAGAGAGTTAAATCCATTTTAACACTTTAAAAATATATGATTTTTGAGTTTAATGATATGTAATTAAAATATTTCTCTTTGGAAACTGACACTAATATTGAGGGGCTGTTGGAAAGTACCCCTATGACAAGTTTGAGTAAGTTTAAATGTGTATACAAACATTTGATAATACTCAAGTTAGGCGTGGGCCTAAATTTTAAACTATTCTATTTCCTTTTCAACTATTTTAAAGGGTTATTACTATCATTTTTAAATGATACTTCTACATTACCTTGAAAAGAGTTTATAATAACTGGTTTCACTAAAAGAATTGAGAAATACAAGGAAATAAGGGTTAGCCTACTCTACGTTCTGTCAAGATGTGAAGAAAATGACTCAGAGAGCATTTGCTTTTTCAAGTTTTGAGGGAGAAATTATAAATATATTTTAATTATTTTAACAGGATAGCTGAAGAAGAGGATGTATTTGATATATTCATTAATGGAATGAAGACATTCTGACTTTAAGGTCAAGGCCTATTCATTTTTCTGTGTCCAAGTGCCAAAACCACTAAAAGATTTGTTTCCTTTTTACAATTTAAGAGTACAAAATGTATAATTTTGGCAAGGAAAATACTTTATATAGTTAAATAATATCCTTAAGTTAATGAACATATCCATCGGAAGTTAAAATAGTTGGTTTTAAGCCATTTTATGTGGCTAAAGAGAATGACTACAGGTGTCACAAAGGTTGCGATAACTTGAGTTTCCACACCTACATTTGTTTTTAAAGTTTAGAGAGAGAAATATTTGTAATTTTCATTCAAGACTTCTACCTGATTTGAAGAAGGGTGTCTATTTGCCATATCAATTGAAGAAATTTAAGGATTTTAATGGAAAGGGTTCTAGGCCCTCAAGTTTTTATGGGATGAGAAGATTAAACTCAATATAAGCATGTTTCTTCTAAATTATTTTTGTCTTTAAAAATATATTTAAGTATGGAGAATACTTTTGTTAAGTAGAGGATGTCTCTAAGCTGCTAAGAAAATAACTGTGAATTCCAAATATTTGATTTTTCATTAAGTTATGAATTAAAAGTACACAGCAAGTTTTCCAGGAAATTGTGTATTTTCGACTATATCGATTTAAAGTGAGTAGTTTGGTTATTTACCATAACCGTGGCATTAAATTAAATATATTATCACATAAAGAACAATATTATAATCACATATATTTAATAAATTCTAACCTTACAAGCCGAGTGACCCTGAACTTGAATGTTCAATGTTGTGAAATGATCAGCTGATGTTAACAGCTGACAAACATGTGGCATCTCTAATATTTGGGAAGTTGTTGAAGTAATTCGTTCAGAATCTGGAAGAAAATACCATACCAAGAAAACTTGAAGAGTTTTAAGTTAATTAAATAAACACACATTTAAAACCGTAACCCGAACTAGAGAGAGTAGGGTGCATTTTGAGTCGGGATGTTGAAATTCAAATCCACTTTCATTAACCACGGCGATCAACTGAGCGTCTAAGTTTGATATCAGAAAATAACATCTTTTAAGTAGATACTACGCTCTTAATATAATAAATTAGATTAAAATCGTAGCATCGAGGGGCATTTCTGTGATGTTATTTTTGGTTAAAAGAGTTACTTACAATAGAAATCTAATAATCAGTTGATTAAATTCTTCAAATATATAATATCGTTGTCAATTTTACTGTTTATTTGTTTTAAATTTCATTCAAAACTCCTAAAGTTTTGAATATTCATTATTTATTCATTTACAATTAAAATATATGTTATACATATAATCTACTTACCTTTATTTCACTATAGTAAATCATCTTTCTTTATTTTTATTTTTATTCACAAACTACCAACCCGCCATGTTTATTAATTTTGTTGGTAGGTGATTTTAACGCTATCTGCTCCAGAGAGTGGTTTATTTCGGAACTATTCGATTCGTTTATTTTTATGTTCTTGGACACTTATAGCATCTGGCTGTCTCTTGAAACATTAATTGCCCCTAGCGGAAGAAATTATTATTCTCGTTTTGTTTTTTTGTTTGGTGCCAAGTTTAAAATTAATTCTAAAGATGAATTATGTTTCTTTGTAAAAATGTATCATTATCTTTTTAGTAATACCCCCAATCTCTAAATAATTAAGATTGTTTGCTTTATTCTTGCATACAAATCCCGGCGAATGTTTTCTCCTAGGCCGGTGATTGTTTATTTTAAACAAAAATAACGTGTTTGTGTTTTGTCTTAATTATTGTTGTGACTCTCTCTAAGATTGGCGTCGAAAGTGTAAGGAAGGATCCGATCTGCGGATCCTTCAATTATATCTTTTTTAAAGGTTCATGGTAATGTTATTCATCTAAAACTTCTAAAAGCTGTATAAACTCGTGAAGAAAGTTGAGTGGAAGCACTCAAAGAAGATCTTGGTGGAAAGTTAAGGTCAGAGAGTTAAATATCGACGGAGCTTTGATTCAACATTTTTACCAGAGCAAGGACATTTTCGGGTGAGATCCAATCCATCTGTAAACATCCTGTTACGGATGTAAATAATTAAGCATAATCCTTAAAATTACTAAAGAAGGACAAATAATTTTCAGTTTCCAAACTAGAATTAATACTTTTCGTCCACCTCAGAACTATTTTTTTTTTTGTTTATTATTGTTACATGTTATAAAGAATAAATTTTGTTGTTAAAATCTTATTTGCTTAAAGAAATATGTATATTCAACTATACTCACAATTCAAGTGAGAATTTAACAATTTCAAGTATACTCTGGCATTTCTTTAGTGATTTTCACCAAATTATGGTCCTTGGTGACATAAATATATTTTTCCTCGAGGTATAATAAGGTAGAAATAAATAGTAATTGTAATAAAAAAAATGATCTTGTTTTCTTCAAAACAGAATTAGGCCTATATGTAAACAAATGTGTATTATTTCACCTAGACATGTGCCTCAAATGAAAGTTTTTAGGGACCTCTTTTGTTCACACTATTCCTTCTTCAATCGCATACCGAGCTTCAGGGATTCCTCGACTCCCATAACCTTCTTCTGTTCTGAAACATTCCCTCCTCCAACAGCAACCCGAGCTTCAGGGATTTCTCGACTCCCACAACCTTCTTCTGTTCTGAAACATTCCCTCCTCCAACAGTAACCCGAGCTTCAGGGATTTCTCGACTCCCACAACCTTCTTCTGTTCTGAAACATTCCCTCCTCCAACAGTAACCCGAGCTTCAGGGATTTCTCGACTCCCACAAATCTTTGAAACTATGTCCTAAAACTTATTCCAGGATCAAAAATAGTCCTCCTACAATCCCTAGGTTGAGATTGTGGAAGAGAGGGCCTAATTCCACTTCCTCTAACTAGCCATACATTTCCTAGATCTGGAAGAAATCCATGTCGCTTCCTTTTACCGAGGCCTCGTTTCTTGATCCTTGGTTTGATTTTGTTGCAGGTATCATCTTGATTCGATGACTGCCGTGTGACCTGGTTCCTGGTCCAATGATGCGAGGAGATATTGAATAATACATCCTGAACATCAAAATGTTTAGGGCATTCTTCATTGTTTCGGTGTTGGTGAAGAACACTCCTCCCAATGGCAGTAGCTTCAGTTTGCAATTCCACTCTTATAATTCTCCTTGTATCCTGGCTTATCATCGCAGCTGACAAGACATCTCCTACAAGATTTGTCTCTGTGGGCCCATTTAACGACACACCAAAACAACTTGACAATAACACTTCATCATTTACCCACAAAGTGCATGATAATTTCTCTACTTCAGAAACCCTTGTTTTTACATGAAATGACTCATTCGACTCCTTAAACTGCATGACTTCATAGTCAAATTCCAAGTCAAAATTGTTCACATGACCGCGAGACTGACCCATTATTGGAACACGTGACCGACCTATGTAGCTCTTACTAGGGCTTTCATACAATTGTGTATCACGTCTCTCGTAGTAAGCACCTAAATGTGTGAAAGGGTAAATATAAGAACCGTTAGCCGAAAGGTCCTTCACTGGCCTTGTTACCACTTGCTTTGGTACTTCCTCCACTGCTGCCACTAGTTTCTCCCCAGTCGTTGCCAAGTCCTGTACTTGTGCCTCGACCTGTTTCCCCTTTTCCGCCAATTGGTTGTGGACTGACCTAAACTCGGTACTATAATGGTCAAATCTTGAGATAACATCATCCCTTAGTGATTTCATGTTATTCTCCATCTTTATCATGTTATTCTCCATCTTTATCATGTTATTCTCCATCTTTATCATGTTATTCTCCATTTTTTTCTCCTATCAATTGAAGAAATTTAAGGATTTTAATGGAAAGGGTTCTAGGCCCTAAGGTTTTTATGGGATGAGAAGATTAAACTCAATATAAGCATGTTTCTTCTAAATTATTTTTGTCTTTAAAATATATTTAAGTATGGAGAATACTTTTGTTAAGTAGAGGATGTCTCTAAGCTGCTAAGAAAATAACTGTGAATTCCAAATATTTGATTTTTCATTAAGTTATGAATTAAAAGGAAACAGCAAGTTTTCCAGGAAAATGTGTATTTTTGAATATATCGATTTAAAGTGAGTAGTTTGGTTATTTACCATAACCGTGGCATTAAATTAAATATATTAATACGTGAAGAACAATATTATAATCACATATATTTAATAGATTCTAACCTTACAAGCCGAGTGACCTTGAACAATTTATCCCCATAAACTGCTCAGCGGTAATACGAAAAAACCCCTTTTCTCAAGACCCCTGGACTTTACCTAAAGTTTGGACTTAAGTTGGACACTTACAACCGAAGACTTCCTGATGCAGGTTATTATTCTTGATTTGACCAATCCACTCTACTGAGTATCGCTATACATGGGATGCAAGTTCGAAAGAAAATACAATGTACATTGATGTAAATAACAATAAAACAATTAAATTTAAAGAGTAATTTTAATTATTGAAGTGAATGATATTCTTAAATGAACCCTACCTATGAAGCATGCCTCGTATATTATAATATTATTAAAAGTATTGTTAAGCAATACTTGAAATTGTTAAATTCTCACTTGAATTGTGAGTATATTTGAATATACATATTTCTTTAAGCAAATAAGATTTTAACAACAAAATTTATTCTTTATAACATGTAACAATAATAAACAAAAAAAAAAATAGTTCTGAGGTGGACAAAAAGTATTAATTCTAGTTTGGAAACTGAAAATTATTTGTCCTTCTTTAGTAATTTTAAGGATTATGCTTAATTATTTACATCCGTAACAGGATGTTTACAGATGGATTGGATCTCACCCGAAAATGTCCTTGCTCTGGTAAAAATGTTGAATCAAAGCTCCGTCGATATTTAACTCTCTGACCTTAAATTTCCACCAAGATCTTCTTTGAGTGCTTCCACTCAACTTTCTTCACGAGTTTATACAGCTTTTAGAAGTTTTAGATGAATAACATTACCATGAACCTTTAAAAAAATATATAATTGAAGGATCCGCAGATCGGATCCTTCCTTACACTTTCGACGCCAATTTTAGAGAGTCACAACAATAAGTAAGACAAAACACAAACACGTTATTTTTGTTTAAAATAAACAATCACCGGCCTAGGAGAAAACATTCGCCGGGATTTGTAAGCAAGAATAAAGCAAACAATCTTAATTATTTAGAGATTGGGGGTATTACTAAAAAGATAATGATACATTTTTACAAAGAAACATAATTCATCTTTAAAAATTAATTCAAACTTGGCACCAAACAAAAAAAACAAAACGAGAATAATAATTTCTTCCGCTAGGGGCAATTAATGTTTCAAGAGACAGATGCTATAAGTGTCCAAGAACATAAAAATAAACGAATCGAATAGTTCCGAAATAAACCACTCTCTGGAGCAGATAGCGTTAAAATCACCTACCAACAAAATTAATAAACATGGCGGGTTGGCAGTTTATGAATAAAAATAAAAATAAAGAAAGATGATTTACTATAGTGAAATAAAGGTAAGTAGATTATATGTATAACATATATTTTAATTGTACATGAATAGATAATGAATATTCAAAACTTTAGGAGTTATGAATGAAATTTAAATCAAATAAACAGTAAAATTGACAACGATATATATATTTGAAGAATTTAGTCAACTGATTATTAGATTTCTATTATAAGTAACTCTTCTAACCAAAAATAACATCACAGAAATGCCCCTCGATGCTACGATTTTAATCTAATTTATTATATTAAGAGCGTAGTATCTACTTAAAAGATGTTATTTTCTGATATCAAACTTAGACGCTCAGTTGATCTCCGTGGTTAATGAAAGTGAATTTGAATTTCAACATCCCGACTCAAAATGCACCCTACTCTCTCTAGTTCGGGTTACGGTTTAAAATGTGTGTTTATTTAATTAACTTAAAACTCTTCAAGTTTTCTTGGTATGGTATTTTCTTCCAGATTCTGAACGAATTACTTCAACAACTTCCCAAATATTAGAGATGCCACATGTTTGGCAGCTGTTAACATCCGCTGATCATTTCACAACATTGAACATTCAAGTTCAAGGTCACTCGGCTTGTAAGGTTAGAATTTATTAAATATATGTGATTATAATATTGTTCTTCATGTGATAAATATATTTAATTTAATGCCACGGTTATGGTAAATAACCAAACTACTCACTTTAAATCAATCAGTCGAAAATACCCATTTTCTTGGAAAACTTGCTGTTTACTTTTAATTCATAACTTAATGAAAAAATCAAATATTTAGAATTCACAGTTATTTTCTTAACAGCTTAGAGACATCCTCTATTTAACAAAAGTATTCTCCATACTTAAATATATTTTTAAAGAAAAAAAAATAATTTAGAAGAAACATGCTTATATTGAGTTTACTCTTCTCATCCCATAAAAACTTGAGGGCCTAGAACCCTTTCCATTAAAATCCTTAAATTTCTTCAATTGATATGGCAAATAGACACCCTTCTTCAAATCAGGTAGAAGTCTTGAATGAAAATTACAAATATTTCTCTCTCTAAACTTTAAAAACAAATGTAGGTGTGGAAACTCAAGTTATCGCAACCTTTGTGACACCTGTAGTCATTCTCTTTAGCCACATAAAATGGCTTAAAACCAACTATTTTAACTTCCGATGGATATGTTCATTAACTTAAGGATATTATTTAACTATATAAAGTATTTTCATTGCCAAAATTATACATTTTATACTTTTAAATTGTAAAAAGGAAACAAATCCTTTAGTGGTTTTGGCACTTGGACACAGAAAAATGAATAGGCCTTGACCTTAAAGTTAGAATTTCTTCATTCCATTAATGAATATATTAAATACATCCTCTTCTTCAGCTTTCCTGTTAAAATAATTAAAATATATTTATAATTTCTTCCTCAAAACTTGAAAAAGCAAATGCTCTCTGAGTCATTTTCTTTACATCTTGACAGAACGTAGAGTAGGCTAACCCTTATTTCTTTGTATTTCTCAATTCTTTTAGTGAAACCAGTTATTATATACTCTTTTCAAGGTAATGTAGAAGTATCATTTAAAAATATTAATAATAACCCTTTAAAATAGTTGAAAAGGAAATAGAATATTTGAAAATTTAGGCCCACGCCTAACTTGAGTATTATCAAATGTTTGTATACACATTTAAACTTACTCAAACTTGTTATATGGGTACTTTCCAACAGCCCCTCAATATTAATGTCAGTTCTCAAAGAGAAATGTTTAAATAACATTTCATTAAACTCAAAAATCATATATTTTTAAAGTGTTAAAATGGATTTAACTCTTTTTCTCTTCAATTCTTCACAGTCAAATGCAGATTTTAGCTTTGATATATAAACAAAACAACAAGTTGACTACTCTTCTTACAAATAACATACATATAATATAACATAACATAAATAACCTTCTTCTGTTCTAGCATTCTTCGCTATATTGCGGTCCCACTGCGAAACAACTCTTGGCCTTCTTTATATTTGCACAAGATCAACTGCTTGACCTGTCTTCAAGATCTTGTTAGGATGAAATACACATTATGAAGGTATTTAAGGCTCTACCATAGACTTTTCTTTGATAGTATAATATCTGAGTAGCCTCATAATTTTTTAGAGGAAAAATGAGACAAAATAATAGATAGTCTATAAAATTAGATGAAACTGAACTTTGGCTCTTGTTACACCATGCTGCATACAGATTCTCATACCAGCGCTCTCCATAACATTGTTGACCTTGTTAGTAACTGATAATCACTTAATAATAATTACTTCTGTTGGAAAAACAAAGTAAATAGCTCCTTCACGAAAAATAATTGAGTATCGTAGTTCCCTCAATAAGACATAACTTTCTCCCATAAACCGTAGATCCTTTATGAAAAATAATTGAGTATCTTAGTTCCCTCAATCAGACATAACTTTCTCCCATAAATCGTAGATCCTTTATGCAAAAATAATTGAGTATCATAGTTCCCTCGATCAGACATAACTTTCTCCCATAAACCGTAGATCCTTTATGCAAAATAATTGAGTATCGTAGTTCCCTCAATCAGACATAACTTTCTCCCATAAATCGTAGATCCTTTATGCAAAAATAATTGAGTATCATAGTTCCCTCGATCAGACATAACTTTCTCCCATAAACCGTAGATCCTTTATGAAAAATAATTGAGTATCATAGTTCCCTCAATCAGACATAACTTTCTCCCATAAACCGTAGATCCTTTATGCAAAATAATTGAGTATCGTAGTTCCCTCAATCAGATGTAGCTCCTCCAAATAAACAAAAATCACCTCTACATTGGTACTGTCACTGTCTTGTTATCAGTGAGGACTTATAGGGCAATCAAACATATTGACAACTGTCATAAACTCCAAAACATTACTCTCCTCATCGCTTCCTCATCTCGTAGAACCTCCTATACACATAATTATCATCTTCATTGGAGCGCTGGGGTGTACTCTGGCATTTCTTTGGTGATTTTCACCAAATTATGGTCCTTGGTGACATAAATATATTTTTCCTCGACGTATAATAAGGTAGAAATAAATAGTAATTGTAATAAAAAAAATCTTGTTTTCTTCAACACAGATTTGGCCTATATGTAAACAAATGTGTATTATTTCACCTAGACATGTGCCTCAAATGAAAGTTTTTAGGGACCTCTTTTGTTCACACTATTCCTTCTCCAATCGCATACCGAGCTTCAGGGATTTCTCGACTCCCATAACCTTCTTCTGTTCTGAAACATTCCCTCCTCCAACAGTAACCCGAGCTTCAGGGATTTCTCGACTCCCACAACCTTCTTCCGTTCTGAAACATTCCCTCCTCAAACAGTAACCCGAGCTTCAGGGATTTCTCGACTCCCACTACTCTTTGAAACTATGTCCTAAAACTTATTCCAGGATCAAAAATAGTCCTCCTACAATCCCTAGGCTGAGATTGTGGAAGAGAGGGCCTATTTCCATTTCCTCCAACTAGCCATGCGTTCCCTAGATCTGAAAGACATCCTTGTCCTTTCTTTTTACCAAGGTCTTGTTTCTTGATCCCTGGTTTGATTTTGTTGCAGGCATCATCTTGATTCGATGACTGCCATGTGACCTGGTTCCTGGTCCAATGATGCGAGGAGATATTGAATAATACATCCTGAACATCAAAATATTTAGGGCATTCTTCATTGCTTCGGTGTTGATGAAGAACACTCCTCCCTATGTCAGTAGCTTCAGTTTGCACTTCCACTCTTAGAATGCTCCTTGTATCTTGGCTTATCGTCGCAGCTGACAAGACATCTCCTACAAGTTTTGTCTCTGTGGGCCCATTTGACGACACACCAAAACAACTTGACAATAACACTTCATCGTTTACCCACAAAGTGCATGATAACTTCTGTACTTCAGAAACCCTTGTTTTTACATGAAATGACTCATTCGACTCCTTAAACTGCATGACGTCATAGTCAAATTCCTTGTCAAAATTGTTCACCTGACAGTGAGACTGACCCATTATTGGAACACGTGACTGACCTATGTAGTACTCATTAGGGGTTTCACACAATTGTGAATCACATTTCTTGTAGTAGTAGGCACCTAAATATATGAAAGGGTAAATATAAGAACCATTCGTCGAAAGGTCCTTAACTGGCCTTGTTACCACTTGCTCTGGTACTTCCTCCACTGCTGCCACTAGTTTCTCCCCAGTCGTGGACAAGTCCTGTACTAGCGCCTCGACCTCTTTCCCCTTTTCCGCCAATTGGTTGTGGACTGACCTAAACTCGGTACTATAATGGTCAAACCTTGAGATAACATCATCCCTTAGTGATTTCATGTTATTCTCCATTTTTTTCTCCATCGATTTTAGGTCCCCCCTTAATACTTGCCATAGGTCAAACATGGTAAATTCCTTCACTGTTTTTGGAGCTTCCTCTAACTTCTCCACAGCTGAAATACTCCTACTGCTATCCAGGGCATCTGCCCCCAATGGTGTACCATCCTCCATGTGTGGAACTACTGGTCGTAAACCTGCCATAACTATTTACTCTAACGTTGTGACAGAACTCTTATCCCATTCTTCTGTTATGGGCTCGGCTTGAGGCATTTCAACCTCCTCTTCTGACTCCTCTACTTCTCCACTGACCGATGGTTGCTGGGCATCCATATTTATCTGTTCATAATACTGCCCCTCTGGCATAACCTTCTATACGAAGTAAAAATGACCCAAAACCCAATTGAGGTAATCTGGCTTTCCATTCAAACGTGCTATTGTAAGTTGGCCGCAAAAAAACATCAACTACTTCCTCAAGTCACAAATAGACCCTAGTGTAATCAGGCCTCAAAATATATATTTTACTGTCCTCTCAAATCACAAATATGCCCTAGTGTAATCAGGCCTCAACCTATACAGTCCTTAAAATAACTTTAGGTATAACAATAGCCCCACGTTAAGGCGACACTGTAATGAAAAAAAAATATAAAATAAAATATGTGTGTGTGTATTTATTTATTTTGAATGAAAGAATTAATTTAATTTTAGATAATCTATAATATATAATATAATATTGTGTTTTATTGGGCGCCAACTACCAACCCCATTTATTTTGGTGCGATAGGTAGATTTTTAATTATTAAATAAATTTATCCCCATAAACTGCTCAGCGGTAATACGAAAAAACCCCTTTTCTCAAGACCCCTGGACTTTACCTAAAGTTTGGACTTAAGTTGGACACTTACAACCGAAGACTTCCTGATGCAGGTTATTATTCTTGATTTGACCAATCCACTCTACTGAGTATCGCTATACATGGGATGCAAGTTCGAAAGAAAATACAATGTACATTGATGTAAATAACAATAAAACAATTAAATTTAAAGAGTAATTTTAATTATTGAAGTGAATGATATTCTTAAATGAACCCTACCTATGAAGCATGCCTCGTATATTATAATATTATTAAAAGTATTGTTAAGCAATACTTGAAATTGTTAAATTCTCACTTGAATTGTGAGTATATTTGAATATACATATTTCTTTAAGCAAATAAGATTTTAACAACAAAATTTATTCTTTATAACATGTAACAATAATAAACAAAAAAAAAAATAGTTCTGAGGTGGACAAAAAGTATTAATTCTAGTTTGGAAACTGAAAATTATTTGTCCTTCTTTAGTAATTTTAAGGATTATGCTTAATTATTTACATCCGTAACAGGATGTTTACAGATGGATTGGATCTCACCCGAAAATGTCCTTGCTCTGGTAAAAATGTTGAATCAAAGCTCCGTCGATATTTAACTCTCTGACCTTAAATTTCCACCAAGATCTTCTTTGAGTGCTTCCACTCAACTTTCTTCACGAGTTTATACAGCTTTTAGAAGTTTTAGATGAATAACATTACCATGAACCTTTAAAAAAATATATAATTGAAGGATCCGCAGATCGGATCCTTCCTTACACTTTCGACGCCAATTTTAGAGAGTCACAACAATAAGTAAGACAAAACACAAACACGTTATTTTTGTTTAAAATAAACAATCACCGGCCTAGGAGAAAACATTCGCCGGGATTTGTAAGCAAGAATAAAGCAAACAATCTTAATTATTTAGAGATTGGGGGTATTACTAAAAAGATAATGATACATTTTTACAAAGAAACATAATTCATCTTTAAAAATTAATTCAAACTTGGCACCAAACAAAAAAAACAAAACGAGAATAATAATTTCTTCCGCTAGGGGCAATTAATGTTTCAAGAGACAGATGCTATAAGTGTCCAAGAACATAAAAATAAACGAATCGAATAGTTCCGAAATAAACCACTCTCTGGAGCAGATAGCGTTAAAATCACCTACCAACAAAATTAATAAACATGGCGGGTTGGCAGTTTATGAATAAAAATAAAAATAAAGAAAGATGATTTACTATAGTGAAATAAAGGTAAGTAGATTATATGTATAACATATATTTTAATTGTACATGAATAGATAATGAATATTCAAAACTTTAGGAGTTATGAATGAAATTTAAATCAAATAAACAGTAAAATTGACAACGATATATATATTTGAAGAATTTAGTCAACTGATTATTAGATTTCTATTATAAGTAACTCTTCTAACCAAAAATAACATCACACTGTCCATGGCAGCCAGTAGGTTCAGCAGAGCTTCTCGGGGTTAATTAATAATGGTGGGGGTGGAGATTGTAGATGAATAAAAAGATTGAATTTGATGAGATTGATTTGGAAGTTTTATTTTGAAGAAACGTTAACTTTAACAGACATTTTATTACATTTAAAGCACTATTTACATATGAAAGAAAAAAAAGGTTAATTAATACTAGAAGACAAACATATTGTTAAAGTTGTTATAATTTCGACAAGTGGTGGTCTCCCTTTTCTTCCACCCATTTCTAAACACCCTAAAGCCAACACGAAAAGAAAGACTATTCGTTAGGTACCTCTTAGTATGTTTTTCTAGCTCGCGTACTAACTGGTGTGTTGCGTCTAACACTTCCCTTGTTAGTATTAGCAAAAAAAGACGCTACAATCTGATATGCTGATTGGCTAGCTGTTCTCGCCAAACCTCCCCTTACCACTGTGAAGCCACACACGCATCTCACAGCTTCCGGGTACAAATAAAATAAAACAGCGTGATGCTTAAGAGTGAAATGCAGGGGCGGCTTGTCCTTAAGGCGCAAAGGCGCAAGCCCCCCATCCCCACGAACCCCCAGTTCCTTTTAAAGTTATTATTCACACACTCACGACAATTTTATCTTGCCATAATAGTTTCAAGAAAAATATGTTTTCGATTTAAGTAAGAGCAGGCAATGTTTTTGAAATGGCATGCAGTCAGGAGCATGGAGGTCAGCGCCTAACATTGTGAAACCCAAACCCTCCCCCCCTTCACCACTTGTTGCCAAATGGCATGCAGTCAGGCGTGCGGCGGTCAGCGCCATGCGTTGTGAAACCAAATATTCCCTTCACTTAACCTACTGTCCCAACCTGCTACGTCTAGCTAACCCTGCCTATTCTTCGTGTGAAGGTGCTCTCCCTTATGTGCCCTAAGGTTAAAAGCTTGTGAGATAATGTGTATAGCGTGAACCAGCACTAATTATTGTTGTCGGCCATCCTGCGTGTTCCTGCATCTTGAGGCTGTGTGTGGCATGTGTTTTTATAATAATATTATGTAGGATTATTTTAGGATAGTGTTTATTTGAGTTATGTGTTTTAATATTTTTTGTAATTAGGCTTAATATGAATAGTTAAATTCAGGCGCTTAAGACAACGAATGTTGCAAGATTAACTCTTGATCAAAAAAGAGAATTGAAATCATTAGGTAGGTCATGTCCTGAATTCTGTATGGAACAAAGTGAAACGAAGAAAAATGAAAATCAAGTTTTTAAAAGGCAGCTCAAGTCCAAAGATGCATACCAAAAAATGGCTGGATTTGCGGCTGTGATGTGGACAAATCTTTGTACTGTTTACTGTGTATTTTGTTCTCCCAGAAACAGTGGTGAATGCTTGTGGATAGTTAAAGGCATCAATGATATAAAACATTTAAGAGAAAAAATTAAGAAACACGAAGTATCTGCGAATCACATGAATAGTGTTGTTGATCTTTCTTTGCTAGGCAAAGTAAACATATCGGCTAGTCTAGACTCACAATACAGAGAAAACGTTTAAAAACACAACACTCACGTTGACAAAAATAGGCACATATTAAAAAGGTTGATTACATGTGTTAAATTCTGTGGTGTTTTTGAATAACCTCTAAGAGGTCATGACGAATCAGCATAATCTACAAATCCTGGTGTCTACAGAGGTCTAATTAATTATACTGCTGAGCTAAATTCTGCAATGAAAGCCCATTTAGAATCGGCCATCAAAAATAATACAAAATGACATACTGGACTGCATGCTTAGTGCCTGTAGGGAGGAAATAGAAAAGCAGATACGAGATTCTGAATTTGTAACCATCGAAGGTGTCTTGTGAGAGGTTTTGGGGGTTTCTTAATCCTGAAGGAAGATATGCAGAAACCTTAGCAAAATGCATAATGGACCACATCAAACCTCTTCTAGACACTTCAAAAGGAAGATTAATAGCAAAGACGTATGATGGTGCTAATGTTATGAGTGGCTCTGTTGGGGGTGTACAGGCCAATATTAGAGAAATATACCCATTTGCCTATTTTGTACAATGTTACGCTCATCAGCTAAATTTTATATTGGAAAAAGCAATCATTGCCAACAGCAAAGTTTGAGTTTTTTTCTCAAACCTTTCTGCCATTCCCGCATTTTTTTCGCACTCATCTTTACGATCTGACGTTTTGGAGCAAGTAGTACAATTCAGACTACCCAGAGTTGCTAAAACAAGATGGAACTACAACATTCAAACAGTTAACAATGTGTACGAAAATAGAGATAAGTTGGAGGAATGCTTTGAAGTTCTCGAGGAAAAGTGCCCAAACAAACTTACTGTTAACAAGGCGAGTAGCCACAGAAGGGCTTTTCAGGACCCGAATTTCATTTTCTGGCTAACTCTTTTTTTACAAAATTTTACCTCATGTGGATATATTGTACCAACAACTACAAACCAGGAATAGATACAGTATAATGTGGCAAAATGACATTTGCATTTTTGAAAATGAGATTCAGAAAGAGAGAGAGCAAGAAAATGAAATAGATAAGCAAATAAACAAAGAGTTCCCTGAACAACCGAGAAAAAGGAAAAGTAATGTTGAATGTAGCACCAGAGTGGGGGATGCTAAAGAAGTATGTGATGTCATTACAACTAATGTAAAAGACAGATTTGCTTTTACTGCTCATTTGGAGGCAGCTTCTTTGTTATGTAATGAGTCATTTCTCCAATTTTCTACTTGCTTTCCGGAAGAAAAACTCACGCAAGTAATCCAACACTACCCTTTCTTAGAAAAAGAAAAACTCCGGTCTGAATTGGGACTATTATACAGATGAAAGGACTTTGACATTAAAGGGGCAATACAACTATTGAACTTCATGGAGAAAAATAACATTAGTTCAGTTTTCAGTGAGGTGACGAAGCTTCTAAAAATTATCATATCGACACCAATGACGTCTGCTGAATCTGAACGTTGCTTTTCAACACTGAAAAGAATAAAAACTTTCCTAAGGAATACAACGACAAATGACAGACTGAATGCTCTAGCAATGGTAGCCATCAACAAGGAACTAATCACACAAATGAACGCCTTTGACGACAGAGTTATGGAAAAGTTCATTAAATTAAAGGAGAGGCGCATGGACTTCATTTATAAAATAATTTATTTGTTTATTGCGTACTAAGTCATTTCTCGCAAGTGTAAATAATGTAAATATTGTGTATCCTACATATTAATGTTGTGAGCTTGTGAGGACATTGACCATTGTACCTATATATTTATGCAGATTACACAGCTGCAGAGTTTCCACAACAGATCCACATTCTTTGGGATGAGTTTAATTTTTTTTATCCTTGTATGTTGTTTGTGATATTAATTTTTGAGTTTAGATAAATGAATATCTAACAAAACATATTCCAAAATTTGTGTCTTCTTTTAAATATATTATTTAGAAATAATTTATGAACTAAACAGACCGCGCCCTCCAGCTTCTAAAGTGATGAGACACCACCGATGAAAGATAAAAGTAATAAATTTAGATGACTATATAATTTCAACAGACTTTACAAAAATAAAAACTATGAGATTTAAAAGTTAAAGACCTAAAAATGAAGTTAGTGAATTGAATTTAAAACATATATTGCTTACAACTTTGGACTACTTATCATTAACATAAAAACCCACATTTTCTTATAATTAAACATTTGAACTCACTAATTTAGTAATATAGAGGTTAAATTAAGCCTAGAAAAGAATAATACATTGAAGATGCTGAAGGCTATTTATTAAAATATATTAAAATAGGCCTAACTGCTTGGAAAACAATAATATACTATAAGTCTAGTCCTCTCATTATCTTGACAATGTTAACATGATTTATACTCGAGGGGGGGGGGGGGGGAATTTGGTAAAATTATATATAAAATGTTATTAAATGTTTTTGAATATTATAAATACTGGGCACTTGCAAGTACAACCATTGTGAATTTAGGTGTTTTAAGAATGGTATTAAATTAACAAATTAAACAATGGCGAAAATGGATTGTTTCAAAATATTAATTAATTATAAAACTAAAACTATATTACACACCAATGTGACACCAATATTCGGCCATATTGCAACTATATCTCCTATTTTTATTCAGAAATAAAAATGTCGCCACCGCCACATTTCACTTTTATTTTATTGTAAAAACACAGTTGCATGTTTGCTTGGTTGTTTAAAAACATTTTGAATACCTTTCAATGAAATTACACTAAGTAAACTGTCACTCATAACGGTTACAACTGGGAACCTCACAAATAAATATATTTCAACAGTCATAAATATTTAATCACACAAAAATATTTATATCATAGCATGCAATAATTTACTATATATGTTTATAAAGAAAACTATAGCAACCTAACTTAACCTAACCTTCCATTATTGATAAATAGGGCCCACATAATTAGAAGTTGGAATGGATTATATTGCTAAAATAAACTATAAGGTTTCTGGACAAAGATCAAATAAAACTATTTAACATTTACTAACGAAATCTTTTTGTGGGAATAGTATATTATATATAGTGTGTATGAAAATTACTTTCTGTGTTTTGTTAAAAAAAATTCTATTATATTATTATCACATAGACCTACTTAAGAAAATGGTAAATCAATCAATACCAAGATTTGGCATAATGTTAGACCATGGACTTAGGGTTGTATGACGAATCTTTTCCTATACCAATACATATTAAATGGTTTATTTTATCAATGTTATTCAAAATTTCACTTTATTAACCCATGGAAGGTTAAGCTACGTTGGGTATACACCATAATAATATAAATAGTATAAAGGTGGTTTTAAAGTTAGGTTTGTATCATAATAATTATTTTAATCCTTGAGAGTGCACATCAACCTATATTTAACAAAAGCAGGTATGCGACTATTTTATACCATCAATTTTCACAGTAATATTTATAATTATTTTTTAATTTTATTTTGAATTGGTATAAAACACATTCCACTAATAAACATAAAACTAATTATTGATAGATCATGTATAGATTGTTTTGTTAGTAAACAGAAAGTGCCATAATTCATAATATGAAACTTTCTCTAAAAGTGCTGTGAAATAGTTTCAGATTTAAAAAATACTGTTATGCTATTATGTTCCTAATTTTTACTGATACAACTATGTGAAAACACATGCAATACATAGTCATATGAAAATTCCTGCAATATTTTACCAACTAATGCGGGATACATTATCCAAAATGGGTAGTAATTAGTTTGTTTTTACCTTCATTATGAGAACGTGCATTTTATAAAAGTTAAAAAGCATATGTTATATCAGAACACAACTTACAAACTAACTTACTTCTAAGGCATACAAAAAAAAAATTGCAAATAACTAAATTCACCAATGATAACATTATAGTGTATTTGCCGAAAATCAAACCCAGAATCTTTACTTCAATAACCCGCCTCGGTGGCGTAGTTGGCTAACGCGCCAGTCGTGTTGAGCTCTACCGCCGAGGACGGGGAGATCAAGGTTCGAATCTCGGTCGGGTGAACTGGAGGGGGTTTTTCCTAAATGGTTTTCCACTCTCCTTCCACGCAAATGCGGGTTCACTTCCTCAACCTTCCCAATTCCTAATCCATTAGCGTAATTAGAACTTAGGCGTATAACCCGAACGGGTAGTAAGACGCGGTGCTAAATATTATTATTATTATTATTATTATTATTATTATTTACTTCAATAGGAAAAAAGAAAAAGTTGCCACTGATAAATAGAATATGACAGATTAACAATGGAATGGTTGTTCAAAAATTAATGTGATTAAAATAAAATGCGTTGGTTGAGCGCGCGCATCTGGGGTATTTCATGCCTCAACAATAATTGTATTTCAAATAACCTAGCTACAATTTACAGGGAAATAGCTAACTAATTTAAATCCAAATATACCAGGGTCACACCAAAGGAAGATAAAGAATAGGCCTATTACATTTTTAGATACCTGACAGTGTGACCACACAAACAAATATAAAAATTGAATACTATATAGCCTGGCACACCTGCTCGGAGGTTAAACATTTATTTGGGTTTTTATATTTGTGACATCATCTGAAGGGCAGTTGTAATCTGTTTAGTTTGAATTGATACTAAGTTTTGCCAACAACCATATAAGTGTTGTTGTTAGATTAGTAGGGCCTATCAGAAAGTCGCTAGATTTTCACTGAATGAAAAATTAAAAGTTGTCAGATTTGTTGCCAAACCATTATAATTATAATAATAATTATTATTATTAGCACTGTGTCTTACTACCCGTTCGGGTTGTACACACTTACGCTGATGTGTAATGGTAGTGATTGTGAGATGAAATGGAGGACCTACAGTTTACCGTGGGATCCGAACTACGGTGTAGGCCTGGAATTCCTCACATTAACAAGTTTTGATTAACACACATCTTGTCAGAGGTGAAGGAAGGGTTTGGTAATCATATAAATCTGTACCAGGACCGAGGATTGAACCCTGGACCCTCAGCATAGAAGTCTGACACCTTCGCCGTGGACCGCCAGGTCACCTTGTCACCAAACCAAAAATACATAAATTAATCTGAACTGAATGCAAGATAGATCAGGGACTGAGGTGATCCCTGGATCCGGAATGATGTCATTGTGATTTGTGAATGACAGATAAATAGTTTAGAGCTCTTCTGTATACCGAAGCAATGCATTGCAGTACGGTACCGTAGTTCAAAAATCAAGATTCTATAACATTAAATTTCAAAATAATAAACATGAACTTGACAGAAAATTAAGGAAAGTCACTATTCGCCAGATTAGTTGCTAGGCGCTAAAAATAAGAATTAGTCGTTTCAGACCCATCAAAGTCACTAGGTCTAGCAACAAAGTCGCTAAATTATAATTCACTGTGGATACTTGCATGAGTTTAAATCATGTAGTTTCAATTTTAGGTGCGACATGTGTTCCCGAACTCAGATTGGTTAACATTTTTATTTAAGCAACATTATCGACCTACATCTCATTTATTAAGCATGCTATTTTTTTTATTTTTTTTTTGAAAATTGAAAAATGACACCTGGACACGGAATCGAACCTGAGACCTTTGGCTTAGGACGCCAATGCTCTAACCACTGAGCTATCCTGGAATCGTCCTGTGCCCAGGGTCATTCTTCACTAATATTTTTAAGGTAGAGTCTATGATAGACGTGCGGAAAACGTTGGCTACAAATTACCCTGGGCACGGGATGATTCCTGCATAGCTCAGTGGTTGAACATTGGCATACTAGCCAAAGATACCGGTTCAATTCCTGTGTCCAGGTGTCATTTTTCAATTTTCAGAATATGAATTCTAGATGGAGTAATCCTAAGGCATAAATAATAGCTTTGGCTATTTGATTCTTAAATGTGCCTTTTTATTTTTTGTCAAAATAGCTTAAAAAAATCTTTTAATTACTGTATAACTTATTCCGATTCACTGTATCAAGTTGGTAAGGTAAATTTATCATAAAATTTTTATATTTTGGAAATAAAAATCTTATATAATCTATATTATGGACACAATTTCTAATTTTGTTGCCACAAAGGTCAGGTTGGGATAGGTAATCGGGCCTAATAATAAACATTTTATCTTCTGTGTGATAAAGTAATTTAAGTACCATTTTAGACTTACATTCCTTTCAATATTGGCTTTCTTCTGTGATTTAAAGGTTGGGTTTTTTTCATTTTCTGACTAGACCTAAGTATAAAATTTACAATTAATTTGTTATTTTAAGCTCCCTATCTTATTACCCGTTCGGGCGATGCGTTAACTAATCCTAAAATTATATATATTAAAATCTTTGTATTCATGTCGTTTGTATTGATAGTAAAACATATATTTATTTTAATATGATACAGAAAGTGTTACAACATTAAATTTGCGCAGTGGTTAGAAATAAAGAAATGGGGAATGGAATATGAGCAAGATCCAAGATGGCGGCAATGCGAAGTGTTTAGGTTATTCATAAATTATTAGGTTACTGAAAAATTAGTAATCTTATTGTTATGTCCCAATTTATTGGTGTGCTTTAGTGAAGAATAATACCTTTTGTTAGCGTTAAATAACAAAAAAAAAAGTGTATAACTTAAGCAGTTAGTAAAACGCGGTGATAAAAAAGCAATGAAAACACATTTTTGAACAGCAAGATTTTCGATAAAGCTAATCAGATTTACGCTTTTTTTATATCATAAAACCTTACAGACTTGAGGCACAGAACAAAAATTTTCAGTAGCTGGAGCTGGAGAATAAACTAATTCTAAATTCTAATAGCCTCTTACGCAGCAAATATTTAGGTGGTTTTAACTATCCCTAGCCTCGCTTGCACTGAATTTTAAACATTATGGTAAGATTGTAAAGCTTAAAATGACGAAACGAGTAATTACCATTAAAGTTATATTTGATTCTATAGTCTACAATACAATGAACCGATGCAATGTACAAAAATGACAACTTTTATTTTTAAACAAATATAGTAATAGACAGTTTAGTGACTACCAAGCTCAAGTCAAATAAAGAAACGATGACTCAGTCTCGATATAAATGTATTCCGTGATTTCCACGGTGTTGCCATCTTTCCAGTTTCAAGGGATATCGTACGGACATCTCCACGTTCTCATAATTAAGAGAACCCCCCCCCCAACTAATTATCACTCATTTTGGATTATATTTCCCGCAGAAGTTGGATTTTTTTTAAAATTCTGACGAATATGGCTTGTATGTGTATTCACATAATATTTGAACTATACAAATTAGGTATTAATTTAAATGTAAAAGAAAAATGCTTGTATTATTTTTTTTTTTAGCATCACGTCTTGCTACCTGTTCATTGTTCAGGTTATATATACGTTAATGACTAATTTATGTTATGAATAATGGATGGGGAGGTTGAATTTAGTGGAAATGAACCCACATTTGCATGGCGGATAATGGCAAACTATTTAGGGAGACCACCCTCAGACCTCTGTACATTCGACCTGGATCTAAACCTCGATCGCCCTGTCATCGTCAGTATATTCTATTGTATTTATATTAAATAAATGGTACAATACAAATATTTTCTTAAACTATAGTTTATGATAGTTTGTACAATTTAAAAAAAATCAGTGATCATCAAACTACTCCTTAGGTACCGTATTCCAAGAGAATAAAGTAGGTTCTCTTCAAATATAATTTTGAACAAAAATGCTAAAGTTACGTTTAAAAAATTACAGCTTTAAAAAAATTGGTTGTCTGTAAACTATCCTCAAAATTTGAGGCTAGTTTACAGATGAATGATTTTTAATTTCTATTAAACGAGCATACCTTCTAATCTATCATGAAAAACCTTTCCTAACCTTTTTCCAATAAGAACGTTAGAGCAAAAGTATTTGCAATAACCGTAATTTATCAACAAAAAATGATAAAATTAGCAAGTTGAACTAATTATTCTATAACGTGTACTGTCCACTAGACGATTAACTAAATTAACATGCTGAAATTATCATATGTTTAATTCTTGTTTACGCATATAAAAAAATCGTATTACAGGCCTTCTTAAAAATAGTTCAAGTGAGTCGTTTTACTAATCGGAAAATGCTATTACTTTTATAACAATTCAACAGTTCGTTCAATCAACTGACTTAGGCTGAATCTACGCATTTAGAATAAAATCAAGTATTATTATATTATTATTATTATTATTATATATTATTATTTATTATTATTATTATTATTATTATTATTATTATATACTGTTCTTAGCGAGCATAAAAGAAATACTCACGTTAATTTTGTTTGCTTTAGAGACACAAATACTTACTTAGGTCAGGTAGCCCGAGGAAAATAATAATGTGTGGAGGAAGGGAGCCCGAGCTCAGGTAAATATACTTTTAGTTTGTTTGAACAAAATAAAATAAAACTAGTGGATCGTTGCAGCGATATTAGCATATTATTGCACTAAAATGTATTCTAAACTTTTTATTGGCTAAAGATCTATATAATAAACCCTCATTCGACTTTCTAATTAAAAGTTTACTCGTCAAAAGCTATCAACTTTACGTAGATATTTATCGTTCCGTGTTTAGTTTGAAACATTGATCTCTATAATATAATTGGATGGACATACACGTACACATTGCCAGGGACAAAAGCGTGACGTTCAAGTTTATCGTCTGCTACACTGTGGGGGGACAGATTTAACGGTTTCTTTCAATGTTTTTATGCGAAAACATGTATCTGATGAATAAAATTGTTATTGTTTGAAAATAGTGAAATGTTATACTACATTTTCCTGAATAAACATTTTCATTAAAGGATATACAATTCAGTTTTAAAAGTAATACAGTGGAGCGTCGTTAATCCGGATCGATCGGGACCGGGACCCATCCGGATTATTGAATTGTCCGGATTTTCAAATATGCTTTCAATAACTGTATACATACGTAATGTATTGACTAGAGGATACATGACGCTCGGGAGTATACTGTATTGCAAAATAGAGGCTGAAGGGTTCGAAAAATACAGTACACAAAATATTTTAATAAAGTATATTGAATAAGAACATGTACATTATGTAATTTAGATTAGTAACTCTACAATACTTTTTAGAAAAAAAAATAATCTACAGTAATTGATGGAAACTTACTGGTAAGGACTCTTAATTGTTTTTTGTACAAGACTTTACCTGCTCTCACCGCCGATCCGGATTTGCGACGCTCCGGATTTTTGACGTCCGGATTTCCGACGCTCTACTGTACTGTACAAATACGAAAAAATCTTTAACATATTTAAATCTATTTGCGCACGCAAGATTAGAAAAGTTAAGTAAGAGGGTAAAGATGCTCAAAAACCGTACTCATACAAATGTCACTTTTTTGTTTGATATTAAAAAATCGATAATTTTTATATCAATACACTCACAAAGATATGGAGAATCGATAGAAACTAAAATTATAAATAATGACGTTTTTATATAATAGGTAATTGAAATAATAAATCTATATTGAAATTTTATTGACTGTATGCAAGAATGAAATGAGTAAAAATGAAGGGTGAGTGGCATTGATTTGTCTTGGTATTGAATAGTATGCAAGAACGTAGCGTCCCTCTAAGATTGCTGGTTAACGCCACTCCCACTTTCGAATGTAAATAATATTTTTAAAATCCACTCAAAAATCACATTTCTCATTCACTCTTCACATTTGCTTATTTCATTCTTGCATTCGGCCTAGTGCCTTTATCGAAAGAAATACTATAATTTTCGTGTTCACACAAATTACCCTAAATGCTAACCATCAGGATTAAATCAAAAATCCCCTCAGATGTCATTAGCAAGATGGTAAGAATGATTGATGCCCTAGTGCCCTCATACATCAATACACTTCTTAAATAATGATTTATAACCATGTTTATATTATCAAATTTTACCAAACAAATAATTAGTATGTACGTTTTAATACATTATTACAATTAATAAATTTAAATTATATTACATCGGTGAGCAAATGATTAATTTGTAATTTGTTTGTTATCATTTGTTGTGAGCTATTATTTTTACTCACCTGTTACCACATTCGGAATAAAATAACTACTGTATAACAATAAAATGTAAACTTAGAGGTACCAGCTTCTCAAAATTTAAAATGCGCCCACTCTATCCCGCAACGATACTAGCGCCATCAGGCTTCAATGTCTAATCACTGGAACTAAAGAGTAGCCAGACCCGTATATCTTAAGCCCGTATCACACGACACTAGCTCGTACTTGAAATCCAGTGTGCTAGCTAGCGCTAGCTAGCACGTCATCATCTAGCGTCGTGTGAATCAGAAAAAGTATACTGGTTCTGCCACTTGGTACTGGCTACCATACTAGTTTTGAGGATAGAACAGGCGCTATTTTCGTACTAGTTCTGACACTAGTCTGTGTAATTCGACCAATCAAAGCGCGCTGAGACTTTGTGAGTTTGTGTGGAGAAATAATAGAAATGGCGCCGACATGGTCATCGGATGTTATTTTGTTGTTGGCAGAAAATTATTCTAAATATCCTTGTTTATATAATACCAAATTTCCACAATATGACAATATATTAAATATATATTTAATTAAAAACATGTCATCTAAAAATGACAAACTGTGTTCCAGACCCAAATTTAATCTAAATAAACTTGATAGCATGCCAACTTGGGTGGTTGCTTTTTTAGAATATAAAGTGTCCGTAGGCCTAAAAAAAGAACATGTGTGTGTTAAGGATACTGTACTTGGACACCCATAGTCTTAGGTGCCTCTGACCTCATCGTAAATAAATGAATACAAATTTGGGAAGATACTAAACGTTAGAGTCACCCTGAATGTATCCTACCTAACCTCCGAATGTATCATTTTCAGTAGCCCGCGATCATTATTTCGTCTTTCCAGCCAGTTCCGTGTCCATATTCTTTTCCTACGCTCCCTCTCATAATTTTCAATATCATTATTAATAATTAATTCTGCTGCTTCACCCAAAATTAATAGTTGATGTTCCATAAATATTTGCACTAGAACCTAGTACCAAACTAGCAGCGTGTGAATACTCTAGTCCCGTTTCTATTGTACTAGCTAGTATACAGATATCTAGGCGCTAGCTAGCACACTTGATTTCTAGTACAAGCAAGTGTCGTGTGATAGTAGCTTTAGACTCTGAACTGATGGAACCATTACTGCATTCTAGCGGCAGACTTTGCAAGTAGCCACGCTCAAGGACGTATTTGTTTGGTTCATTCATTTCACAGCGCGATATTAGAATTTTGACAGTAGACGTCAAAACTCAAAGCTATTACTTTTAATAATTCACAATAATGTCCTTAATAATTTTCTAAACTTTATTATTCTTTGAATATATCTAATTATTTCTACATTTTACAAGTTAATTAAATTAGAAAGCATCCTTTAATACACTAGTGATTGTTTTGGACTACTGGTTAATTCTCTTGATTTCCATGGACAAAGAAAGCATTGTTAATGGACGATTTGGAAACATTTTTAAATTTGAACAAGAGTCTTCTTCTTGGCGTTAGAAAACTTAAAGGTCGAAAGATGTGTTCTTGCTCAACAAAATATTAAGAATTATAGACTTTTTATGGTAAAGTGAATTTAATAAAATATATCCAAACTGAGCTAGAAGCCTAGTTCTCAATCTGTGTGATTTTCTTATTGAGTTGAACTCGATATTTCGACTATAAAGAAGAAACTAATTTCCAACCACCATCTTAGAGGAAATCATCATGTAATTTATTCTTTTTTCCTAGTGAGACCTAACATATTTATATAAATTTATCCCAATAATCCAACATCAGAAGTTATTACAAACTTTTAGAAGGAGCATCTACTGAATTAACTACTGTGCATTATTTCACACTATTTAAACCATATTAATCTTTTGACCCATATGGCATGAAAAAAAAAAAGATAAATTGGGACATTGAATTTATTTCACTTGTATTTTCTATAGTTATATATAATATATTTAGGCCAAACATATATATATATATATATATATATATATATATACTTACACTATGGCATTAGAAGCTCAAAAGTTCATTATCGCATTCACAAAAGTACGCCACCTATACCTATCTTAAGCTAATTCTATCCAATCTATCTCATTACACTCTATCTCTCTCAGGTCTATTCAAATGTTATCCTCCAATATGCGTCTGGGTATTCCCAGTGGTCTCTTCCCATTGGGTTTGCCATTCAATGCCTTGAACGCGGTTCTAGATACTCCCATTCGCGCTGCATGACCTGCCCACCGTAACCTGCGAGATTTTACTACCCTAACAATGTACGGTCATGAATACAGGTATGCATCTAATCATTATGTAGCCTTCTTCACTCCTCACTATCTTCATCCATTTTTGGACCAAATGTATTCCTTGTTTTCGAACACCATAAATTTCTTTTCGTCATTTAAGGTAAGAGGCCATGTTTCGTGCCCATAGAGAACAATCGGTAAAATTATGGTTTTGTGTATTCTGAGTTTTACTTTTCTTGATAGCAGGTGAGACGCCAATAACTTACTGACCGAGTAGTAACAAACATTTCCCGACTGTATTATTTCCCTAATTTCCAATCTAATATCATTGTTGCTAATTATGATTGGGAGATTGTGTGAAAAAGAGTGTGATAAAGAAAGAGTGTGAGAAGAAAGTGTGTGAGTAAGAGAGTGTATGAGAAAGAGAGCGTGTAAGAGAAATATAATGTGTTAGAAAGTGTGTGAGAGAGTGTGTATTAGAAAGATTATAAGAGAGATACTCTGAGATAATGAGATAGATTGTTTGTGTGAAAGAGTGAAAGAGAGAGAGAGAGAAAATTTAAAGAGAGAGTGTGAGAGAAATTAAGTTTGTGAGAGAGTAAGTTTGTGGGGTAGAAAGAGTGTGTGTGTGGAAATATAGATGGAACACATAAAATCTTACTTTAAATATACTATACACTTACACTCAAAATTAAGTGGTAGCTAAGAAACATTGGCATTGTGATACCATTTGAAAAAAAAACCCACCAAAACCCATATTTACACAATTAAAATGGCTATCTGAACACATTTACAGATCATTCCATTAATTTTTTAAATTAAAATACATTCCAAATCATATTTAAACATCATTGTATCGTTTTTAATTTATAATTCATGCGCGAAACAAAACGTAAGCAGATATTTAGCGAAACTTAGTAATAATTAACCTTTTAATGTGTGAATTATTATAATCAAATTGTTGCTTTAAATGCAAATTAATGATTAACAACATTCTAAAATCAAAGATGTAATAATATATGTGCTAAGGCCATCTATTATTATAACAGCCATTTTGTGATAAAAGGTACATATTCAAAAATAAAGAAGATGAAGTATCAATGCAAACAAAATTATATATTTCGAATATACTATCATTGATTTGTTTAGTATGTATAAATTGTTGTCATCAATTTTATATTTGTTGCACCGTACAACTTAAGTAAGTGTAAGTTATTATTTTTAACCAAAAAAGAAATATTTTATTTACAGAATGAGTTATTATTTTCAACCAAGGGGAAATATTTTACTACGTCTAAATCAGCACAAATAAGGTTTCCATGGTGTTTTATTATTACACGCGTCTTACTACCGTTCGGTATACGCTTAAGTATAATACACTAGTAGGAATTGAAAGTGAATTAGAGGAAGTGAACCCGATTGCGTGAGGAGAGTGGAAAACCATTGAAACACCCAGTACCCGACCGAGATCGAACCTCGATCTCCGTCCAGTGTCTGGCTCAACACGACTGGCGCTTGCCAATACGCCACGGAGCGGTTCCATGTGAGTAAGTAGAAGAATCTGAAACTCGCTGGAAAATAATTATGTTTCTCGTTGGAAACGACTATTTTTGGCAACATCCTGGATCTTTAATCTTAAAAATGAGTGGCGACGTTTGTTGAAATCGGTTCAGTCATATTTTCGCATTTTAAATCACCGGAAAAGAGCTAATAAATCATACATAAGAACAGAGGCAAACATTTAGAGACAAAGAAGAGGAAGGATAAAAATCAAGAATAAAAAAAAGAAGGTAGTTTTAACCAAAAATCATCGGTTTGTTTGATTAATAATAGTAAATAATTACCGTAATATTTCTATTTGTTGCATCACCCCACTAAGGTAAGAGTGGAGCTGGTATTATTAATTGTAACCAGAGATACATATTTTGTTTACAGATATACACTCATTCACAAATCTATGGGTTCGTGGTGATTGATGTAAACAAAGAATGAAAAGCTGAAAAATTCTCTGAGAAAAATCAGATTTTCGTTGGAAACTACATCCTGGACCCCTAACATTTAAAATGAGAGGTCGTTTGTCAAAATATCTTCAGCAATTTCTTCATAATTTCTATTACTGTAAACGGGCTTATCAAACTATATACAAGATATTTCTTCCAGTAGATGTGATTAGTTTAATTTTTATTCACATATTAATCTCAACAGTTATTTTACATTTACAGTGGGAATAGCGGAACTTAAACAGGACTTTTTATCTACATTTAAAAAGTTTCTTTTCAAATGCCGTGATGCCTATGATACATTTTTAACAACTGTCAAGAAAACCCTATGTGTAACAAAATAAACTAAGCGTAGTGGTATTTTGAGGAAAAATTCGTTTAGATTCCATTTCCTTCTCAATAATTTTTAGCATGTTTTCCTATATGCACACATCCAATTTAACCATGGTAAACGTTATCCCTTGAAATAAAAACGTGAAGAGACTTTGAAACAAATGGTACAGTGCACCGCACAGACTTTCTCCATTTTTATCTTAAAATAGACCTTTACTAAAAACTCGTAAGATTTGTGAAACGAAATAGTTGATCTGAACGTTGTTGTAGAAACACAACACTAAAATATAATAAATTAAATAATATAAACTCTTAATTACTTTATGGCATTAAAAATTAGGAACACTTTAAAAAAAATTTTAGGACAGAGAAATATTTTTGTCCGCCAAAGCGCATAAGAATTAAATTCATTTTCAAAGACCTGAACTAAAAATATATATATTTGATTATAGCTCAGAAACTATTGGTTTTATAAAAATATTTTTCAAATAAAATATTTGTATAATTAATAGTAATACACTTTACAATGAAAAGACATTTCTTATCTCGAATATTTGCGAAGAAATGATGAAATTTGGAAAATTTCCCCTATTTAAAGTACCCTCGAAGTCATTATAATGAGAAAATGATAATTTCATCTTGTTTATAGTAATAAACAGTGTCTAGATATAAAATTTTAATCAAAATCGATTTTTTTCTCTTTTTGCCCGTCAGTAAACTACCCTTAGATTTAGGGTTATATATATAATTCCAAAAATTCCCTGGAGGGACATTATGAAAAGCCCAGATATAAAGTTTTAGTTCAATCGAAAAATAGTTTCGGCTCTAGCCCAAGGTACAGACAGACGGCATTGCGAAAACTACTTTTTTGGTTACCGGGGGTCATTAAACGTCGAAATTTATTAAAATCTCGAGTTAGAATTTTTTTGCGACATAATATTTCCCTTACGAGGAGTCGGGAGAAAGTAAAAATATTTATCAAAGTTTAAAGCAACCTGCATTACTACTATTACATGAAACTAGTTAATGCAACCCAGTAGATTTTTGTTTGTTGATATTTATGATTCATTAAACTTGAAGAACAGAGAACAGGTCATGGTGATTAATATTAATGTTTATATTATAATTATTTTCATACAAACTATATTAAATGGTTGTATATAACCTACTTCGATGGTCAAATGATCTAAGACATTACTCGCAATAGACTGTACTATCCATGGTGGGTATATCGGGGTTCGAATCCCTGTTTGGCATGATTTGTATTTTTCTAAACGATTTCCCACTCCACTCCACGCAAATTCGGGTACATTTCCCCATAATTATAACTTCTTCGTCTCTGCTTCATTAGCTTAATCAATATAAATACGTCAAGTCCAAACAGGTAGTGGGTGAGACGTGGAAGGAAATGGAAGAAGTTATCATATCCACAAATACATTTGACCTTGGTATGCCCTATTTACACCACTGTAACGAAATCATGCACGTAAACAAGTATTGTTGATTTACCTTTACATCCCAAAGTACACTGCGAAACCGGCAATTCTCTGCAGTCTAGACAGTATAAACACAGAGCAATGGTCATATAGACCCTCTTTTACAGTTTTATTTCACTGCCACAGCCGGTGCGAAAAAAACAGTTGGAAGGTCAGAAACGACGATCACGTGACTACATTCTAACGAGACAGTCACGGCATTATTAGCTGTTTTGCTTTTGTTATTGTTATGTGCATACATGCACGTGATAAAGCACGGCTGGCTAACAGAGGAACAAATCGGAACAGAATTAGAGCTAAAAAACTAATCGATACGGAGTAAGTTAACCAATTAGGTAGAATCCACTAACTGAGGATTTCTTCATTTTTACTTAATTTTTTTTTGGGGGGGGGGGGGGGTTCAGTTTTGTTTGTTTCTCGTTTAGAGCCGTTGCATTCGATGTACGCGCATTCATGTTCAGGAAAAACTGTTGTTTGCAATGTTAGATTGAAAATATGTCATTTAAATATAATAATCTGATAGTTATTTTTATATAAAGAAATAACAGCTAGTTAACAGGGCAGCCCATATAGCTGATAGTTTGATGAAGTTAATTATAGAAGGAGATATGGAAGGGAGAAATTCAAGATGGAGATCAAGACTGGAGTACATGAACCAGATGGCGAACGATGTTGGCAGAAGAAGGTACAAGATGTAAAATATTTTGCCCAGAATAGACAAAAGTGAAGAGTTGCATCAAACAACCGCAATATTGATTATCTAATTATGATGATTTAATTAAAAGTTCAGAAAATATTAAGAGAAGAGGAAGGGAAGAAGGTTTACTAATTTCATACACGTTGATTAAAGGAGTTGACGGTGCAGGGGTGGGAGCCGGTAGGTTATTTTTGATTTATTTATATCTCTTTTATTATTTGTGTTCGTTATTGTGGCACATTATTTCTATTATTTTGCGTCGTGCATAGGGTGCGGTTTATTTAGCCTATATTATACAGAACAAATGGGGCCCTTAAAACCCTTGAGCCAGCATTGCTGACAGCTAGAAAAAGGCTACTAGATTCACTTCTTTGACTTATTCGTACGTCAAGTAATGTGACCTTTAGTTTTTACTTTTGATAACTAGAATCAATCTATAAAATAAAAAGAATATTTTAATCGGTGTCGACGAAAAAAGAAAATGTATTTTCTAAAAGGGGCTCCAAATGAACATTCATAAGAAAAATCTAGGTAAGTAATTCTTAGCGACAGTTCAGGCGTTTTGTGATTTTTGTTGAAATTTACAACTTAAGACATTTTTTTTAGAGATATGTCAGCACCTTTTTTATGACATGAAAAACCCTGTCATAATTGCGTGCATACATTCACAGATTAACGTAAATTACATTGGCGTTGCTAGTTCTTAATTACGTACGGTGGGGTGGGAGCGGGAAGGGGAGAGAGGTGGAGAGCGGAGTACAGAACGAATAGTTTTTATTTATAAAAATTAGAAAATACAAGATATTTCGTACCAAATGAAAAGCACGAATTTAAGACGTATAAAAAGTTTCTTTAATAATTATTGAATTTTTACAAAAGCGGATTTTTCTTTTTCCGAATAAAACAATTCACGGTTTCTTTTATGGTACAAAGAATGTCCCATTTGAGCAGATTATTGAGGGAAGCATATCCCCCTGTACTTCCCAATAATGACACCTGTGGCAAATTGTATCTAGAGTATTTTAAAGCAAGTTTCCTCGCGATTGTAAACACAGCAGATGATTTATAGAGGAATTGTTCATCTAACTTCGCACGTGACGAGTGCCAACAACAGGTCGTCAACGGCGAGAAGATAAACGATGTTGTGTCAACCCTCTACCGAATGATAGCTGAGGGATTGTACACGAAATGCTTGGAGAAATTACGAAAACTAGTTATGGGACTACGTTTAATTGTTTGCATGTATTAATTTTTTTTTTAGGTCTTTAACTAATTATCCCAAGACAAAGTAGCTTTGCACAAGGTTTTACTCGGAGAGAGATTTATTTTGAAGGGATTTTTATCTTCGATGAATGATGGTAAAATTACAAAAACAGTTAGAGTATATATATATATATATCAATTATTTATATAAATAAACATGGAACACCTTTTCTATATGAATAAAAATATCGACTATATATATGGAACACTTTATATATATAGTTATATGGAATACTTTTTATATATACAGGTGTATATATATGGAACACTTTATATATACAATTATATAGAACACTTTATATATATAATTATATGGAACACTTTTTCTATATACATATATATGGAACACTTTATGTATATAATTATATGGAACACTTTTTCTATATACATATATATATGGAACACTTTATATATATAATTATATGGAACACTTTTTCTATATATGGAACACTTTATATATATAATTATATGGAACACTTTTTCTATATACATATATATGTAACACTTTATATACATAATTATATGTGGAACACTTTATATATAGGCTATCTACATATACATGGAACACTTTATATATAAAGATGGAACACTTTTTCTCTAAGCAATTTAGAGCGTTTAAAACATAATAATTATTGGGCTTGTGCGTAATATACATCTTAAAAGACCAGACTCCAATAAGCGACAAACCTATGAATTGAGGAGGAATATAAACATGTATTATTATTATTATGATTATTAATACTTTCTATGAGGATAAGGTAGTTGAGTTCAAATCCCCCCCTCCCCTCTCGCTATGGGTATGACCTGGTTTTGCGCTAATGTCAGGTTTGTTTGGATGTGTCACCAGAGAAAAGTATATCATAATACACATTTTAGGTTCATATTGACAAAGAGAGCTTGGTATAATTTATATGATATTATTGTAACGACCATTCAACAATTCAACAAGAGAGAGGGAGAGAGAGCGGTATTGTGATTGTAGAAAAATTGAATTAGAATCCCCGAAAATGTTGTTTTCGCAATGCTGTCAGTCTGTATGTCTGTTCATCAACTTAGAGTAAAAACCGTTTAACCGATTGGGCTAAAACTTTTTATGAAGGGATTTCATAAGTTTATCCAGAGCATTTTTTTGAATTATGGATCTATACCTAAATTTAAAGGTGGTTCACTTAATGGTGAAGATATCGATTTTCTCAAAATTGTCTCAAACGGTTTTGATTAAAATTCGTATCTATGCATAATTTAACATCAAAACAAAATGGTCCATTTAATTTTCCCGGGAAAATATATTAGAGGGTACTTCACTTAAGCAAATATCTCAATTCAACACAATTTTATAATCAACCTTGGTTGTCTTAGGGTAAAGTGCTCGCCTCAGGATCTGCTGTTTGTGGGTTCAAAATCCAGCGGGGGTCGACGGATTTTTATTGAGCGACAAAAATCCGTAGCACAACTTCCTTCGAAGTCCCATATTGATTGTGGCATGTAAAATAACCCTGGAAGGTATGTCAAAATACCTTTCTCGGTAAAATTGGTAGGCAACTTAGCTCTCGCTCTAAGAAATTCTCTTTGAGCTGGAATAAACAGTCGGTTGAGAAAGTGCACGTTAAAAAAAATAAAGCACAACTCTTTGAGATACGAAAGTAAATTGTGTGACTATTAAATATGAAAATATTTTACTAAAATAATATTTTATAAACCTAATAGTTTTCGAGCTATAAGCAAAAATATTTTCAACACGGAGGTCTCTTAAGTGGGGGCTTAAAATTGACAGAATTCTTAGCACCCAGACAATCAGAAACATATTTAAATTATTAATTCCAAAATTGGGGGCTGGTAAATGTGATGGGCTCTTGAAATTTACAAAACTAATGGAAGAAACTGTGATAAGCAATTTCTGAACTAACTAGGTGACCTGGTGGTCTAGGGGTAAGGTGTCAGACTTCTGTGCTGAGGGTCCAGGGTTCAATCCTCGGTCCCGGCATAGATTTATCTGATTGCCAAACCCTTCCTTCACCTCTGACAAGATGTGTATTAATCACAACTTGTGAATGTGAGGAATGCCAGGCCTCCACCGTGGTTCGGATTCCACGTTAAACTGTAGGTCCTCCATTTTTCATCTCACAATCACCCTACCATTACACATTAGCGTAAGTGCGTATAACCCGAACGGGTAGTAAGACGCGGTGCTAATAATAATAATAATAATAATAATTTCTGAACTACTTCTTGGTGGGTTAAATAATTGTAATTTTGTAAAGGAGACTAAAAAACCCTAAAAATTAAAGAGCACCAAACCCAAAATTCTAAGTAAAGAGAGTGAATAAGTCAATATATATTATTTTATTTCACTTATCTTATGATTGGTCTTAGTCAGAAATTGCCTTGTTTATGAAATGCGTCCATTTGTGTAATCATTCTTTTCCTATTGTAAGGATTCTCTCACTTTCTGATTTGTAAGCTATCACTTAATAGATAGCCTTGTATAATGTTTATACTACAAAAATACTATTACTATTCGCAAGGTAGTTCTACTCATCCTTGCTTGGAAATATTTAATGTGACAATTTTTTTTAAATTTATTAATGTGATTTGTGTATAGTAGGCCTAACAAAAACATTAATCGAAATTTGGAATCAACCTACTATTTTAATAAAATTATGACATAAATTATATAAATCATGAAATTAAATCAATTTTCCCGAAACTATTAATTAAATGAGAAATTATCTATATTTCATTTATTCTATTAAAGAAAGCACTTTTCAATGTGCCAATGTTTTATCTTCATTTCTCATGTGCTTGTACTTAAAAACATCGATGAAATATACAAACGACACTATTTTCCAATTACTTCCAAGTTTTCATAATATCTACAAGTTTTGCCAATAGAAACACTAATGTTTGGTCGTTCACTCTGTACTAGTCAATTTGTACTGAATCAAGTACATAAAATAAGCACTTTGCTCATTTTTTCCCCACCCAGAATCCATAATATAGTTCAATAATGGTATTTAATCACTTTTGGTATGATAGGGTCTATGATTACTTATCTTCAAGTGAAGTTATTCCATTGGACTTGTTTAACCTTCTCTAGTCTCGTCTGTTTATATTCTTCAATGCTACTATCTTCCTAAAGTGGTTATTTTAAAGTTCCCTTCTTTGCATATGATTTCTTGCACGCAACATGAATGATTACAGAATCCTCTTTCTTAAACTTATCCTATTTTTCATCCTTTCGTTCACAGTTTTCGTCTATTAATGTTGTCAAAAGCCTTTATTTTTACCTTCAACACATTGGCTATCAAATATGTTATCTTTGTAACTAGGAGGTCTTTCAAATGCCACTATACTTAATTAACAGCCAGAGCTTTAAAAACTTCGATTTATTAAAACCTTTCTATTAGTTTTATTATTATATCGAGATTTTAATATTTAATATGCTTACAAAGAGTCGAAAAACATAATAGTCAATCAATTATTTACATAATAGTCAATTTTCTACCTTTTATATTAGCCAATATGTTAAAAAACCAAAATTTCAGTATATCACTATATTTAGGTTAGACTTCTTCCGTTTTATATGGTTAATGTGTGAAAAAGAGAAACATTAAGATTTTTGATTAGGTGTGTATGTATGTATTCATTTCTTACTTACAGTTGTAAGGTTGTATTTTAATTTTAATGGTAGGAAAGGCTACTAGCACATGTTTGAGGGCTTCTTATAGCAGCTAAGTGAACGTAGTCATTATATGGCGCGCCAAAAGCTTATACAGCTCACTTCCCGTGGCTTGTTTTATTCATAGCCAGAGTGACAGTGTTTTTCACCAAAAAAGTCTTAATATATTAACATATTTTTATTTCTCTCCATTGGAACATAAGATACTCCAGGTGAGGTTCATTCCAAATAGCATCTAAAGACATAAAGTTTATAAAAAACTAGTTAAGAATTTAATCCCACCTTTCAGAGTGAAAGAAGGCCAAGACAAATTAGAGGAATGTTTTAAAATGATTATGTACGCAACAACTCTTGGTATTGATTAAACACATTCTAATTAGTTTACGTCGTATAGTTACAGTTAACTGTGACAGTAACTTTGGCTAGTAACTTTTTTCTACAACAGTGTGATGGTCGATGCTTTCAAAATAAATTAAGAACCAGCGCTCATTAAAAAATTATAGTTTATAGCATTTGTCAATTTTTTTAATTAATTGAGGCTATTATCAGTTTGATCTCGGTTAGCCACCGTCAACGATGTCGATGTCTTTTTAATTTAACGGACGCAACCACCCACATAAATGACAAGTCTAGACGTGGCAAGTCACACTATTTAAATCCACCCGTCCTCCCAACCTCCTCTTTCTAATCGAGGACATTTCAGAAAGTCAAGGGGGTGAAGGAAGACTCGGGAATCCAGTAATAAAATAAAATTAGCCAGAGTTGCACCGTAGAGCCAGGGTTGTTCCATAAAACTGCGACAGGTTCCTCGGTGCGAGAAGGGCGTAAGGACATCCGTAGCCAACACCTTGAGAGGATAGCTTGTTTTGTTTAGTGTGGCTGTTCCACCCGTTTAACGACGCGCCTATTTAAGAGTTCGAAGATATTTTGCGCAAGCGGGTTGCGTCTTAGCTTGACGCACTTATGCTTCCTAAGCACCATCACACTTAAACGCCAATGTACGAAATAGAAAGAAAAGTAAGAAAATTGAGCAGTTAACACTGCGAGACCTATTATTTATCTGCTGAATACACTTTTCCCTCTTCCTCTGATGTGTATTAACAATCATTCTAATATTTGAGCCTGGGCAACGTTTTATATCAAAATAGACTTTCTCCTATTTCATATTATTAATAGTCATATGCTTTCATGAACTTTTTTAATCTATATCCTGACAGGAAGATTAGTACTGGTCTTTTTTTTGTAATAAACCAAATATCCTAAATTGTAGACGAATAAAAAAAACATGTTTACAAACAGAATCTACTTTAATATATAGAAACCTGCTTCGGTGGTCACGTGGTCTAACGAGATACTCTCGTGTTATACTAGACTGCCAAAGACAGGGAGGTTGGGGTTTGATTCCGTTGGGTGCACTAAGATTCTTTTCCTAAATGGTTTTTCACTCTCCCTCCGTGCAAATCCGTGTGCATTTCCTCTGTATAAGACCTTCCTAATCTATAACAAGTTAGTGTAATTAGTACGTAGGCGTATAACCCAGATGGGTAGTAAGACGTGGCGCTAAAAAAATATATATAAAAATTAGTTGTATGACAATGCAAGATTATTTATAGAATTATTAAAGAATCTTTCTTTTAATTTTTAATGTTACATCTATAATACTCTCCAAATAAAACCTAGAACATTAACAGGAGAAATATTTTTTATGACTATCCGCTACGTCACAGGTAAATAACGTCATTAAGGGTGCTACATGTAAGAGCAATGAGAAGCATTCAAGTGGTTTGATATATTTAATGTTGTTTTCACCAATATAACCAGTAAAAGAGTTTAAATTTTAAGCTAGAAGTGTTTTTTTAATGTGTGATAACTAACAAAAAACTCTAAGAAATAATCTTAAATTATCTTTAAATTTTCTGTTGTGACCCTATAAAAAACATGACTTTATTTGCTAGAGGAAGGTTATATCTAGGTTTATAACATTTTGATTTAATCTCACAAGTACATATTTTCGCGTAAGGCATCGTTGAATTCTTTTAAAACTTCAAATTCAAATCTAAACTTTTTTATCTGGTCAGAAAGAAACCTTTTAATGATTTTCGCCTACATTTGGTTGAAAATGATATACAAAATATTAAACACCTTCTTAAATAATGCGAATTTTTTATCCGCAACACATATCAGTGCTCTACTATGTAGCAGTTGTACCACCCTTAAGACAAAAACCTAGGGTTGCACCTAAAGTGGGCTCCGAATCACTCATACCATCCCTATCACCTGAAGTTTGAGAAGTTATGATTCAATCAAGATTCACACCAACAAAGTAGCTCATTGACTATCAGAGTGTCACAAGTTGGGAATACATAAAACCAGCTGGTGTACGAGTTCTTCACACTGGTTAAATACATTAAAAACTAACTCTATGGTAGTGTCGCGTTCTTCGCACGTGGAATAACATAAAACTAAGCGGTGTGCGGGTCCTCTATCGCACTGGGTCTAAGAAAGTGTTGTCATCGTTACTTCCCAAAAATAACTACTGCTATCCGTCTTCACAAGGGGAATACATAAAACTAGCTGGTGTAGCCGTTCTTCGCACGGGGAATATACAAAGTAGCTTTGTTATTTTTAGTATATAAAATAAACCCATGGAATAGTACCTATTAAAAATAAAACTATTTTATTAGGGATATATTTTTATGAAACCAATATAGATATAGTAAACATATACAATTTTTATGGGACAATTTGAAAATGTGAAATTGATTGCTATGCTCTTAGGTGGACTGTTACTCTTTTCTTAATTTCTGTAACGTGTATATAAATTATTTATGCTCTTTTGCGGAGTGTTTATGCTACAATATATATATAATTTAATTTCACAAATCTTACGAGTTCTTAGAAATGTCTCTATTATTAGATAAAAAAGAGAAAATTCTAGATTTCATAATTTAATAAAATCGCCAGAGTGGATTTCGAAAAAAATTTAAAAAATCTTTTGCCTTTCTGTAAGCTATCCTTAATTTCAGGTTGGATATCTAATTAAAAAAATCCTTGAGGAACCCAATACCAAACTCTAGCCCGATAACTAAAATGGTTTCGGCTTTAGTCCAAGATAAAGACAGAAAAATGGCATCGCGAAAATAATTTTTCAATTCCAGGGGGGGTCGCGAAACTTTTACATTTATCAAATTTTAGTTCATTTTTTTTTGTGAAGATCACAATAATTCTCTCTCTTCCCTCTCTGAGGGGTGAGAGAAAGTAAAAGTACCAAAATGTCGAACCCTATTGCTGGGCTTACACCACTGTCTGGAAGCTATAATGGTGGGGACGACTCAATTAAAGAAGCAATTTTTATTTATAGTTTCATATGAGCCCACTAGATTCGCTGTGTATAGGGATGTTATCTAGTTTTGAAATCACATGAATTATTTATTTACCACACGTGCCATAAATTAGTAATATTTGTCAGAAATAAATAAAAATAATATCTTAAGTTATACTTTCTTTTAAGGATTTTACCATGACTGCAATCTATAAAGTCATCTAAAGCTATACACGATACATTAACTGACACCAAGTTACAATTAAAATTTCCTCGTAAATATATATAATTTGTTCTTGCAAATGAAATTTCAGTTTACTCATCCTTATTTAATGCCAATCGGATAGTTTTTCTCTGTTAATCTCCTCATCCTTACCTATTAGAATTGGTCTTTAGTAACATTTAACTGGAGTTGATCATGGTTTTGTAATGTAGTTGTCAAAGTTCCTTCCAGAAGTCCCGGGATCGATTACCGGCGCTTCCAAAATTTATCTGTGAAGCGGTAGGTCTGGAACGGTGTAAAACTCAGCCTCGTGAGGAAAAATGAGGAACTACTTGAATAGCAGCTCCGGTTTATAAAACTGAGATTAATGGTCGGAGGGCTCGTTATGCTGACCACATGACACCCTCTGTTTACAAATGTTGGCACTATAACTGTTAACAGCGGCGGCCGCTCGGTCGGTTATTATATAATACTTCAAATAAAATATCTACTATCTACAGTAACTGATCAACTGCATGAACTTCTCCCTCTTTGCCCTCCATCCTCTATTTCTCTTCCTCCCCCTATAAATAATAATAGTTCTTGTCACAGTCGCCATGCCAGCTCAGCGCAGCTGTTACGCAATACTAGCCTCATTATTAATAGATTAAGGAAATGAGGAAATGTATTCAATAACATTTCTGAACAAAATTGGACATTTGCACGAACAACCGCTAAACTAAATTAAATTAGTAGGCCTATCAAAATAAAATAACACTTGTTGACGGTGTAGAAAATTGATAAACAATCACATGATGCATATTTAATATCTATTATGGAATGCCAGGCCTCCACCGTGGTTCGGATTCCACGTTAAACTGTAGGTCCTTCATTTCATCTCACAATAACTCTACCCATCACACATTAGCCTAAGTGCGTATAACCCGAACGGGTAGTAAGACGCGATACTACTACTATACTACTACTACTACTACTCTACTACTACTACTACTACTACTACTACTACTACTACTACTACTACTACTACTAATAATAATAATAATAATAACCATAATAATATATTATAGCTCTACACAACAATTCTAGGTGTGGGGTTACTCTTATACATTTTTATCTAATTCTTGATAGAAAAAAACTAATGTTTTAAGTGTGATCACTTAAATTTTTTTGGCAAAATATAAAATCGCTTTTGGTTTTCAAATTCGCATTAAAATAGATTGTCTCTAGGGATAGATAATCAGTACACGTCATAATTTTATTATCGATTTCATTTTAATGTGTAATAGGCCATAAATCTGTTTATTGGCTGCCGTGATTACAAAATGTTCTTAATTATTTTACAAAAATACATTGTTTTTCACCTTGAAGATATATTTAAACCATATTAATAGTGACTATTGTGTGTATTTAATTTTTTTTTAAAAAAGAAAGATTATTTATACTAGCAAAAATATTTTCTATTTTACAAAGTAATATTGATTAATGTTTTTAAAATGTCTAAATACTATTTTTATATCTAATACTTTTTTTTAGCAAAATCTATATAATTTAAATTATTTATTTGAGATTTTTAGGCGGCTTTAGTCAAGGCAGTATGTATTTAAAAAAAGTTGTAGCTCAATGTTTGAAGTACATTTTAATTTTTATGACTTTTACAAATCTCAGGGCATATTTCACGTTTTTTTTTTGGTCATAAACATCCTAGCCCTAATTATCAGTACTATTAAACAAAATTATGTCCCATGTGAAGCGTTCAACCATTAAAATGAATGGGTTCAGCTACTCACATACCAAACCAACGTCAATAAAACCAGTGAACGGAGTGACATGTGCCACTGTAGCTCCAATCCACAATTCCAATCCTACCTTTAATTGGATCTAGGGACGCTACTTACCTGTTAGACTCGACAGCGGCTTGCTGGGTGGGCGCAATTGTCACGCCGGATCCAAGGGGGGGGGGGGAGGGTTAAGACCTGCTACTCCCCTATCCCCACTACACCCCAATCACCAATCACTTACATACACCTTGTGTCTGAGCAGCGAGCCGACCTTAATAAAAAATTGGATGATGAAAATAAATTGAGTTAAAAATCGAATTAAAAGAAAAAATTGTACCACATTCTAATGAACGAATATATTTACTGAATACTAAATTTACCTCTGGTGAAATAAAATCAACTGGGAATGGATTTATACATTTACTTAGTTGCAGCCCTATGCTAATTAAAATATATTCTAATATATTTGAGTAAATTAAACGAGTAAAAACCCATCACCTTCGTCCTAATAGATTGCACCAAATAAAACTTTTTTTTAAAGGCAGGTAACTTTGTCTTATAGTCGGATCTCCATAAGAACATCCTTTTTTAACAGGTGTAAAAAATGATCAAAGAATATACAACAATATCGACATAAATAGCTTTATACAGTAGGGCCCCCGTATCCTCTGATTCATTATTCGCGGTTTACCACTGTTCATTTTTATTTATTTTTAATTAAAGAATTAAAATGGTTTTTGAGTTTCAAACTACGTGGCAAGCGGGAACTGGCCGTACTATCAGCAGCACAATCGCGCCTACTATATACGTTACTTGTCTCATCATCATCATCATCATCATCATCATCATCATCATCATAATCATCATAATCATCAGTGACGTCGCAACAAGAAGAATGGAGAATAGTTAGTACATTTTAGTATACAGTACACGTTATTATTACTTTATTTAATGTTGGTAATGTCTTACTCTGAATCATTTATCAATTAAACTTCACTGTATTTATGTTTGTTACATGAATATCACGTTATCTAATAGTTCGGTACTATCCGCGGTTTCACGTAACTGCGGTAGATATAGGAACATATCACCCACGGATATGGGGGCCCTCCTGTAAAATTATTGTTCAGTACATTTTCAAAATTGTAATCGTGTCATAAATTACATTTGTGTAAAACATGACTTGGAAGATGAGCACATTAAAGTAACTCTAAGGATTTATTAAACTATCAGATCAGGTGTTTTCTAAGACATTCTGACTATCTGCACTACCACACCGGTGGTCACGGAGTCTAAGGTACCAAGGTCGTAATACACTGTATTTCCAGTGACGGGGAGGTTGAGGTTGAGGCTAATTGAAGGGTGGTTTTACACATGGGATTTTTAGCTGTAGTTTTATCATCCCCCTAACCACCCCCCTAGTCCTTAGCCCATTACATCGAACCCTTGAATAACCCTTAAGGTAACATAAATGAATTTTTTTTAAATTAAAACGTGATCCCTCCCTTCCACAAAACAATAAGGGATACTTTTTGGCAGTACGTTTAATTTGGCACTACTTTCTATTTGATTTATTTACAACTTAGCTGGACTATTTTTTAAATGGTTTGTGTGGTTCACTAAAGAGAGCAGCATGTTATGGACCTTTATAAATTTTGCAGATTTAATGCAAGTGCTACCTATGGAACTATAAGGCAACTAAAATAGTTTTAGATTATTAATTTTGTTGGTATTAATTTTGTCAGTATTGTTTTGTGTAATGTATACTGTTAAAATATAAAAATATTGATTTCTAGTGGGTCGTTGCAGATTATTGCGCTAAAATATATTTTAAACTTTTTATAGGAAAGGATTTATATAATAAGCCCTCACTCACTTTTTAGTTCAATGTTTACTCGTCAAAGGCTACCAACTTTACTTAGATATTTAGTTTTCAGTGTGTAATTTGAATCAAAACGTATATTTTCCCCCTTCACGCCCCGATGGGAACTTTAAAATTACCCCTCTCCCAGATCTATCTATTAGTTGCACAAACCACTCAAGTACCTAAGTTTGAGCTGATATTATTTTTAAATATTTTATTTACCAATATACAACTATATACAAATCATGGTTTCCATGGTGATGTAAACAAAGAATGATTGTACAGATGAACCACTGTCCACACAGAAGCAAAAGATGGAAAGCCCGCTAGGAAAATTGGGTTTTAGTTTTAGGTCACTATTTTTACCGGAATCCTGATTTCCTAATCTTTAAAATGAGTGCTCTTTTGTCAAAATCTATTCAGTCATTTCCTCGTAAGTTCTATTACTGAAAACGGGCTTGTCAAATAATATATATTAAGATATATGATAGAGAGGGTAATAAAATGTGATAGTGAAAATGAGGGTGTAAGTGCTTGAGTGTGTGATTGTGTAAGTGTGTGGGTAAGTGTGAAAATGAGAGTGTGAGTGTGAGAAAGTGAGTGTAAGAGACTGAGAATGAGCAATTGAGAGAGATCGAGTAAGTGTGAGAGAGTTATAGTGAGAGTATGTCTATGTGTTAGAGATATAAATACTGTGAGAGAAAATGAATGTGTATGCAGGAGGAGCAAGCGTGTGGGAGAGAAAGTGAGAGAGAAAGAGAATATGTAAAGGAGAATGCATAATAAAGTGTGTGTATGTGTGTGTGTGTGTGTGTGTGTGAGAGAGAAGGAGAGTGAAAATTTTAGGAGCGATATTGTGTGAAAGAGAGAAAAAATGTGAGGGCGAATGATAGAGAGTTTGAGAGGGAAAGTTAGAGAGGGAGAGATTAGTTTAGAGAAAGAAAATTAGATTGAGAGAGAGAGTTAGAAAAATAATTAGACAGAGAAATTGAGAGAGCGAGTTTAATACGAGAGAGAGTTTGAAAGAGAGAGAGTAGGTTTGAGAAAGTGAGTTTGATATAGATTGAGAAAGAGAGAATGAGATTGAGATAGAGAGATAAAGATAGAAGGAGCTTAAATGAGAGAGAGCGTTTGTGAGAGAGAGTTAAAGAGATAGAACGCTCGAGAGAGAGCGTTTGAGAGAGCTTAAGAGAGTATAATAAAGATAATATATGATAAATTATGTGATAAATAGTGTATATGAGGTTAGAGAGTATGTGAGAGAGAGGGGTAAAGTGAGAGAGAATGAGAAAATATTACATTAGAAAGAGTTTTATAGAGTGATTGTGAGAGTGTGAGAGAGTGTGTGAGAGCGTGAAAGAGTCTGATAGAAAGAGAGAATGTGAAAAAAAAAATATTTTTTTATTTATTTAGCACCACGTCTTACTACCCGTTCGGGTTATACGCTTACGTACTAATTACGTTAATGGAATAGGAATTGGAGGGTTGAATTAGAGGAAGTGAACCCGCATTTGCATGGAGGTAGAGTGGAAAACCATTTAGGAAAAACCACCCCCAGTTCACCCGACCGAGATTCGAACCTCGATCTCCCCGTCCTCAACGGTCGAGCTCAACACGACTAGTGCGTTAGCCAACTACACCACCGAGGCGGGTGTGAAAATATAGATGTGGTACTCAAATATTACGTTACTTTGAAATATCATTCCCTCAAAATTAAGTATCAACATGGAAACATAACTGAATTTACTCTATTTGTAAGAATGTGAAAAGATAGATGGGGTACACAAAACATTACTTTTAAATATCACATATTAAAAATTAAGCGATAAAATGAAAACGTAACTTAACTTATGTATTTGTATTGTGTTACTATTTTCTAAAATGAGCATCATAGCCCATAAGTTGAAAAAATAAACACCAAAAGTCATACTTGGATAGTTAAAATGGCTATTTTTTTTAAAACACTATTCAAGACCATTTGATCATTTTTGTGCTTATAATACATAACAAAATATATTTAAACATCATTTTATCATGCGCGAAACAAAACGTAGACAATATTCTCACGAACTTAAAAACTCAACAAGTGACCTGGTGGTCTAGGGGTAAGGTGTCAGACTTCTGTACTAGGGTTCGGGGTTCAATCCTCGGTCCCGGCACAGATTTATCTGATTGCCAAACCCTTCCTTCACCTCTGACAAGACGTGTATTAATCACAACTTGTGAATGTGAGAAATGCCAGGCCTCCACCGTGGTTCGGATTCCACGTTAAACTGTAGGTCCTCCGTTTCATCTTACAGACACCCTACCATTACACATTAGCGTAGGTGCGTAAAACCCTAATGGGTAGTAAGATGCGGTGCTAATAATAATAATAGTAGTAGTAATAATAACAACTTAACCTTTTGATTTTCAATTTGTGCTAAATATTATTGATTTAAATGTGAATTAACAATAACGTTCCAATAAAAAATAAATGTTTCCCCAGTTTAGGCATCACTATTTAAATGTGTTTGACCAGCATCCAAAAGAAATATTCATCCAAAGAGAAAGTTATGATGTGATCGGACCAACAAATAAATATTGAGTTATTATTTTTAGCCAAAGATATATATATCTGAAAATTGAAAAATGACACTGGACACGGGAATCGAACCCGGGACCTTCCCGTGTTCAGGTGTCATTTTTCAATTTTAAAAATATGATATCTATATGGAGTAATCCTCACTAAAAAGCATTAATAATAGCTTTGACTATTTGATTTTCAAAGAGATATATTTTATTTAGAGATTTACAGTCGAGCAGCAACTAACTATTTCCATAGTGGTTAAACAAAGATTGAAAAACTGAAATTTCTCTGTAAAAAACGGTTTTCGTGGAAAAATACTATTTTTCTCGACATCCTGGACTCCTAGCCGTTAAAATGAATGGTCGTTTGCCAAAATCTGTTCAGTAATTTCCTCGTAATTATTACCGGAAACGGGCTTGTTAAATTATATATAAGATATCTTGTTGTCACAATCGCAAAACAAAAAACATAATAAGTTAATTAATATATTTTATTATTTCAATAAATAATTATAAAAACTCCAAATATACAGCAATCCTTAGGAAAGATATTATTAGAATAGTTTGATGACATTTATATATTGACAATATATTACTAGGCCACTAATGAAGTATTAATTATTTCCAAATATATTTACATTAGTCACTTTCCATTAGTGTTTGCAACTAAAAACCTTCTGTTAGCTTTCAACCACAAACTTTTCTTTCATCCATGGATGCCCTTTAATTAAAACCCTCTAAAAAGAAGGAGTTGAAAGCCAGGCACATTTTAAACACGTGACACTTTAATAGTAATGAATAGAAGGAACCAAGCCACATTTTGACGTCAGAACACATGACGAAATAACCATTTAACCGTATTAAATTTTGAAGTGGCCCTAATTAACGTGCTGTTGTACTCTATGTCGGGGACAAGCTAGTGAAGGGGAGATTTCTATTAAATATGTAATCTGTTTATTAAATTGAGAACTCCCAATTTTGGTAATCAAAATACAAGTTACGATTTTATGTGGCAGTTCATTTTTCTCTTTACTGTGGAATTATTATTACTATATCATTCTAATTCATTTTAAAATACCCTAATTTGTTATAGAGCCAAAAATATTACATACTAACATTAGGTTTATTTGTATTCACGCTACTTTCTCGCTATCTTACAGGTAGAGAAAGTATTGTGATCGTCAAACAAATTGAACTCGAGATTTTGATGAATTTCGAAGTTTCGTGATCCCCCGTATCCGAAAAAGTGGTTTTTGAATTTCCGTCTGTCTGTCCTGTCTGTCTGTACCTTGGACTAGAGAAAAACTATTAACTGATCAGGCTAAAACTTGGTATCTAGGATTTTCATAGGATTGCCCCAAGGGGTTTTGGAATGGATATTACCCTAAAATTAAGGGTAGTTTACTGAAGGACAAAAAAAAGAAAAAATTATTTTCTCAAATACGTTGATTAAGATTATAAACAAAATTGCTATTTTAATTTTCCCATAAAAATATTTTATGTTATTTTACAGAAGCGGAAATTTCCTTCTCTCTGCAACTATTGAAGACACTAAATAACTTATCATTGCAAAATTGTAGTACTAATAATTTTTTTTATTTGAAAATATCTCTTATAAAACCAATAGTTTCCGGAGATATTAACAAATATATTAATACAATTTTGTGAGCTTTAGTTGTACAGATAACTACTTAAGTTTTAACGCAATGATTCTCTAATTCCATAGAGTAAGTAGATAAGTAAGTCTCTCAATAACTTTATGTTCTTTCTTCTTTAACCTCTTAGGGGAAATGTTTGTACAGCAATAATATATCTCTATCATTTTAGACTCAATAGACAATATTTACCTTTTTTATTAGTCTAAATGTATAAATGAAGAATTTAATAAAAATGCGATAACCATAAGATGTGCAGACCCCTAATTAAATGTCGAAAATTTTAACCGGAAGTCGAAATTTTTAACAATGAAGTGAAAAATCCGTGCGGAGCTCCCTATAC